>BTHU01000002.1:99207928-99390428 GCA_036184795.1 Tokudaia tokunoshimensis
TGATTTGGAATGTAAATTAAAAAAAATAAAATAGAATAAATAATTAAAAAAAAATACCTCAAGAAGTTAGACTAGAGAGAACCAAATAAGCCTATTAAAAATGGGGTGCAGAGCTAAACAAAGAATTTTCAACTGAGGAATATTGAATGGCTGAGAAGCACCTAACGAAGTGTTCAACATCATTAGTTATCAGAGAAATGAAAACCAATTCTCTAATTTATGGGACACAATGAAAGCAGTGCTAAGAGGAAAATTCATAGCACTGAGTGCCGCCAAAATGAAACAGGAGACAGTATACACTAGCAGCTTAATGGCACACCTGAAAGCCCTGGAACAAAAAGAAGCAAATACACCAAAGAGGAGCAGAAGGCAGGAAATCATCAAACTCAGAGCTGAAATCAATCAAGTAGAAAAAAATAAAACCATACAAAGAATCAACAAAACTAGGAGTTGGTTCTTTGAGAAAATCAACAAGATAGATAAGACCTTAGCCAGACTAGCCAGAGGGCACAGAGGCAGTATCCAAATTAATAAAATCAGAAACGAAAAGGGAGAGATAACAATAGAAACTGAGGAAATTCAAAAAATCATCAGATCTTACTACAAAAGCCTGTATTCAACACAGCTAGAAAATCTCAAGGAAATGGACAATTTCCTTGACAGATACCAAATACCAAAATTAAATCAGGATCAAATAGACCATCTAAACCATCCTATAACTGCTGAAGAAATAGAGTCGTCATTGGAAGTCTTCCAACCAAAAAAAGCACAGGTCCAGATGGTTTTAGTGCAGAATTCGATCAGACCTTCAAAGAAGACCTAACACCAATACTCTTCAAACTATTCCACAAAAGAGAAACAGAAGGAACACTACCCAACTCGTTCTATGAAGCCACAATTACGCTAATACCAAAAGCACACAAAGATCCGACAAAGAAAGAGAACCTCAGGCCAATCTCTCTTATGAATATCGATGCAAAAATACTCAATAAAATTCTTGCCAACCGAATCCAAGAACACATCAAAACGATCATTCACCACGATCAAGTAGGCTTCATCCCAGGGATGCAGGGATGGTTCAATATAAGGAAATCCATCAATGTAATCCACTATATAAACAATCTCAAAGAAAAAAACCATATGATCATCTCATTAGATGCTGAGAAAGCATTTGACAAAATTCAGCATCCTTTCATGCTAAAGGTCTGGGAAAGATCAGGAATTCGAGACCCATGCTAAACATAGTAAAAGCGATTTACAGCAAACCGGTAGCCAACATCAATCTAAATAGAAAGAAACTTGAAGCAATTCCACTAAAATCAGGGACTAGACAAGGCTGCCCTCTCTCTCCATATCTCTTCAATATAGTACTTGAAGTTCTAGCTAGAGCAATTAGACAACAAAAGGGTCTCAATGGGATACAAATTGGAAAGGAAGAAGTCAAACTATCACTATTTGCAGACGATATGATAGTATACATAAGCGAACAAAAGCACTCCACCAGAGAACTCCTACAGCTGACAAACAACTTCAACAAAGTGGCCGGATATAAAATCAACTCAAGCAAGTCAGTAGCCTTCGTATACTCAAAGGATAAGCAGGTTGAGAAAGAAGTAAGAGAAATGATACCCTTCACGATAGCCACAAACCATATAAAGTATCTTGGTGTGACTCTAACCAAACAAGTGAAAGATCTGTATGACAAGAACTTCAAGTCTCTGAAGAAAGAAATTGAAGAAGACCTCAGAAGATGGAAAAATCTGCCATGCTCATGGATTGGCAGGATTAATATAGTAAAAATGATAATCTTGCCAAAAGCAATATACAGATTCAATGCAATTCCCATCATAATCCCAACTCAATTGTTCATAGAGTTAGAAAGAGCAATTCAAAAATTCATCTGGAATAACAGAAAACCCAGAATAGCTAAAACTATTCTCAAGAGTAAAAGAACCTCTGGGGAAATCAGTATTCCGGACCTCAAGCTGTACTACAGAACAATAGTGTTAAAAACCGCATGGTATTGGTACAGGGACAGGCATGTAGATCAATGGAACAGAATTGAAGACCCAGAAATGAATCCACACTCCTATTGACAAAGGAGCTAAAACCATCCAGTGGAAAAAAGATAGCCTTTTCAACAAATGGTACTGGCTCAACTGGAGGTCAACATGCAGAACAATGCAAATTGACCCATTTTTATCTCCTTGCACTAAGTTCAATTCCAAGTGGATCAAGGACCTCCACATAAATCCAGACACACTGAAACTAATAGAAAGGAAACTAGGGAAGAACTTTGAACATATGGGCACAGGGGAGAATTTCCTGAATAGAACTCCAATAGCTTATGCTCTAAGATCAAGAATTGACAAATGGGACCTCATTAAATTACAAAGTTTCTGCAAGGCAAAAGCACGGTCAAAAAGAGAAAGCGTCATCCAACTAACTGGGAAATGATCTTTACCAACCCTACATCCGACAGAGGGCTAATATCCAACATATACAAAGAACTCAAGAAGTTAAACTCCAGAGAGCCAAGTAACCCTATTAAAAAATGGGGTACAGAGCTAAACAAAGAGTTCTCACCTGAAGAATATCTAATGGCTGAGAAGCACCTAAAGAGATGTTCATCATCCTTAGTCATTAGGGAAATCCAAATCAAAACAACCCTGAGATTCCATCTCACACCAGTCAGAATGGCTAAGATCAAAACCACAGGAGACAGCAGTTGTTGGTGAGGAAAGGAGAAAGAGGAACACTCCTCCACTGGTGATGGGATTGCAAGCTGGTACAACCACTCTGGAAAGTAGTCTGGCCGTTCCTCAGAAAACTGGGCATGATACTCCCAGAGGATCCGGCTATACCACTCCTGGGCATATACTCAGAGGCTTTCCCTGCATGCAATAAGGACACATGCTCCACTATGTTCATAGCAGCCTTATTTATAATAGTCAGAAGCTGGAAAGAACCCAGATGTCCCTCAACGGAGGAATGGATTCAGAAGCTGTAGTATATTTACACAATGGAATACTACTCTGCAATTAAAAACAATGAATTCATGAAATTCCTAGGCAAATGGTCAGAACTTGAAAATATCATCCTTAGTGAGGTCACCCAATCTCAAAAGAACACACTTGCTATGCACTCCCTAGTGAGTGGTTATTAGCACAGAAGCCTGGAATACCCAAGATACAATTCACAGACCAAATGAAGCTCAAGAAGAAGGAAGAACAAAGTATGTATACTCTCTCTGGTCCTTCTTCGAAGGAGGAACAAAATACCCACAGGAGGAGATATAGGGACAAAATGTGGAACAGAGACTGAGGGATAGACCATTCAGAGAATGGCTCTCCTAGGGATCCATCCCATATACTGTTACTGACAGGAACCTGATACAGCAGTCACCTGGGAGGCTTTGCCAGTGCAGGACAAATACAGAGGGGGACACCCTTAGCCAACCACTGAACTCAGCACAGGGTCCCCAATGGAGGAGCTAGAGAAAGGACCCAAGGAGCTGAAGGGTTTGCAGTGTCATAGGAGGAATAACAATTCAAGCCACCCAGTACCCCCAGAGCTCCCAGGGACTAAACCACCAACCAAAGAGTACACATGGAGGTATTCGTAGCTCCAGATGCATATGCAGCAGATGATGGCTTTGTTGAACTACAAAGGGAGTAGAGGCGCTTGTTCCTGAGAAGGCTAGATGCCCACTGTAGGGGAATGCCAGAACAGGGAATTGGGAATCGGTGGATTGGTGAGCAGGAAGAGGGGAATGCATTATGGGGATTTTTGGGGAGGGGGAGACTAGGAATGGGGATAACTTTTGAAATGTAAATAAAGAATATATCTAATAAAATTTTTAAAAAATAAATGAAATTTTATTTTCCACATAATTATCAAAGAATTTATCATACAGGACAAAGAAAAAATATTAAAAGCTCTAAGGGGAAAAGACCAAACAACATGTAAAGATAGTCCTCTTAGAATTTCACCTAATTTATCATTGGAGACCTAAAAGGCAGATAGATGTTCTACAGACCAAAATAGAACACATATGTCAGCATAAACTTCTATATCCAGCAAAACTGTCAATTACAATAGGTGGGAATAATAAGACATTCCATGATAATGCCAAATTAAAGCAATATTTTCTGTGTATCCAGACCTACAGAAGAAGGTAGAAGGAAAAGTCCAATGTAAAGAGATTAACCATACCAAAAGAAAACAAATACTAAAAAGCAAACAAACAAAAACAAAATGAAACAAAACAAAAACAGAACAAACCCACAAATAATAAACAATCACAGGGCAGCAAATCAAAAGAAGGAGGGAGGATACACCCATGTACACACATACCACCTTCACCACTCTTACCACTATCACAACCATTACGGTCACCATCATCACCACATCAACAAACTTAGAATGGATAAGAAATCAAGATTTAATCTTCTACTGCATCCAAGCAACATACCTTAAAATCAAGGATAGATATCACCACAGGGTAAAAGGATAGGAAAAGATATTCTAAGCAAATGAACCAAGGGGGAAAACTGGTATAGACATTTTGAGATCTGACAAAACAGATTTCAAAACAAAATTAATCACAGAAGATAGGGGAGAACACTGTCTTAGTCAGGGTTTCTCTTCCTGAACAAACATCATGATGAAGAGGCAAGTTGGGCAGGAAAGGGTTTATTGAGTTTACACTTCCACACTGCTGTTCATCACTAAAGGAAGTCAGGACTGGAACTCAAGCAGGTCAGGAAGCAGAAGCTGATGCAGAGGCCATGGAGGGATGTTCCTTATTGGCTTGTTTCCTCTAGTTTGCTCAGCCTGCTCTCTTATAGAACCTAAGAATACCAGCCCAGGGATGGCACCACCCACAAGGGGCCCTTCCTGCTTGATCACTAATTGAGAAAATGCCCCACAGTTGGATCTCATGGAGGCACTTCCCGAACTAAAGCTCCTTTCGCTGTGGTAACTCCAGCTTGTGTCAAGTTGACACACAAAACCAACTAGTACAAACACTATGTAATATCAAAGAAAAATTCCATCAAGAAAAGATAGCAATTCTTAATATCTATTTTTAAAAAAGAGTACACACAAAATTGAAAGAAAAAAATACTAAAACACAAGTAACAGCTTACATCACATATTGACCCTCAAACAGTGTTATAGGATTTCAATACCTCATTCTCAATATCAATAGAGAGTTCATCCAGCCATAAACTAAACAAAGAAATGTTGGAGTCAACAGGTTATAAACAAAATGGATCTAACAGAAATTTAGAGAACATTTCACCCCAAAACAAAAGAACATTTTCTTCTCAGCGCATCCCGAATCATTCTTCAAAGTTGAGTATGTAACCAAAAACCATGCAAGTTAATAGATACAAGAAAATCTGATCTTAACCTCACAGATTCAAACTGAATATCAATAAAATCAGAAACAACATAAGTTTATAAACTCACAGAAACTGACCTCACTGCTGAATGTACAATGACTCAAACCACAAATTAGGACAGGAAGGAAAGACATTCTAGAATTGAGTGAAGATGGTCACACAGCATAACTAAACTTGTGTGAAACATTGAAAGCCATTCTACGAGGCACACTAATAGCACTAAGTGCCTACATTTACAAAAATCATAATGGAGATATTGCATACTAGCAACCTAACAGCACACTTGAAAGCTGAACCACAAAAAGAAGAAATCTATCATAAAAGGAGTAGATGGCAACAAATAATGAAACTTGGAGCTGAAATCAATACAACTGAAACAAACAAACTACAAAGATCACATCAAAAAGATCATTCCATGTGATCAAATATGCTTTATCCCAGAGATGCAGGCATCGTTCAGCATGAGCAAATCAGTCAATGCAATCCTCCATATAAACAAACTGAAAGAAATATACACACATATAATCATATTAGATGCAGGAAAGACCTTGGACAAATTCAATATTCCTTCATTATAAGAGTCCTGGAGTGATTAGAGATATAGGGATATATTTCAACATAATGACAGTAGTTTACAGCAACACCATAGACAATATCAACTTAATGCAGAGAAAATTAAAGCAATTCCACTAAAATCAGGAACAATCCAAAGTTATCCATTCTCTCAATACCTATTGAGTATAGTGCTTGAAGTCTCAGCTAAAGCAAAAAAACAAGACAAGGACATCCAGGAGATACAAAATAGAAAGGAAAAATTCAAAGACTCTTTATTTGCAGATGATATGATAGTGTACATATGTGATACTAAAAATTCCACCAGTAAATTCCTATAGCTGATAACACTTTCAGAAATGTAACTGGATACAAAATTGACTTTCCAAAACCAGCAGCCATCCTACGAAAAAATTACAAACACACTGAGAAAGAAATTAGGGAAACAACTCCTTTCATGATAGCCTCAAATAATATAAAATATTTTTCAGTGAACCTAATAAAGCAAGTGAAAGACTTATATGACAAAAACTTCAAGTTTATAAAGAAATTGAAGAAAATGTCAGAATATTGAAAAATCTCTCATGTTCTTGGGTCAGTAGGATTAATAAAATAAAAATGGTCAACCTACTAAAAGCAATCTATAGATACAATGCAATCTCCATCAAAATTACAGCACACATTTTCACAGGTCTTGAAATGACAATCTTCAGCTTACTATGGGATCCCAAAAAAATTCAAGATGACTAAAGCAATCCTGAATAATAAAAGAACTCCTTGAGGTCTCACTATCACTGATTTCAAGTTGTACTATAGAGCTATAGTAATAAAAACACTACAATATTGGCAAAAAAGAAACACATTGATCAATGCAATCAGACTGAAGATCCAGACATGATCCCACATACCTATCAACACCAGATTTTTTTAAAAACATACAGAGAGAGAGAGAGAGAGAGAGAGAGAGAGAGAGAGAGAGAGAGAGAGAGAGAGAGAGACCTATTGGGAAAAGATAGCATCTTTAAAAGTTGGTAGTGTATACTGTATGGGGAATAATGCAAAGAAATCTATACTTATCACTGCATAGTCTTATATAGGATAAGGGAGATCAGTAGATGAATCTAGAGGTACTTGACTCTAGACACTAAAGTGATTCTTCAAACTATTTCACAAAATAGTATCTTAAGGAACACTACTCAATTCATTCTATGAAGCTACAATTATGCTTATATTTGAACCACACATAGACCCAACAAAGAATGAGAACTTCATACAAATTTTCCTTACGAACATCGATGCAAATGTACTCAATAAAATTCTCTCAAAAGGAATCCAAGATCACAACAGAATGATCATTCACCATGATCAAGTAGTCTTCATCCTAGGGATGCTGGGATGGTCCAACATATGGAAATCCAAATGCATAATCCACTCCATAAATAAACTAAAAGAAAACAAAATACACATGAACATTCCATTAGGTGCTGAAAAGGCATTTGACAAAATTCAACATCCCTTCATGTTAAAACTATTGGAAAGATCAGGAATTCAAGGCCAATTCCTAATCATAGTAAAAGCAATTTTCAGCCAACCAGTAGGCAACATCAAACTAAATAGAGATAAACTTTATGCAATCTCACTAAAATCAGGGACTAGTCAAGGCTGCCCACTCTCTCCTATCTATTCAATATAGTACTTGAAGTCCTAGACAGAGCAATTAGATAACAAAAGGAGGTCAAAGGTATAAAATTGGAAATGAGGAAGTCAAAATATAACTATCTGCAGATGATATGGTATATACTTAAGTGACTCCAAAATTCCACCAGAGAACTACAGCAGATAAACAACTTCAGCAAATTGGTTGGATATAAAATTAACTCAAACAAATCAGTAGCCTTCCTCGATGCAAAGGATGAGAAAGAAATTAGGAAAATGACACACTTCATAATACTCACAAATAATATAAAATTCCTTGGTGTGACTGTAACCAAGTAAGTGAAAGATCTATATGACAAGAACTTCAAATCTCTGAAGACAGAAATCGAAGATGATCTCAGAAGATGGAGAGATCTCCCCTGTTCATGGATTGGCAGGATTAATGTAGTAAAAATGGCCATCATGCTGAAAGCAATCTACAGATTCAATGCAATCCCCATCAAAATTCCATCTCAGTTCTTCATAGAGTTAGAAAGAACAACTTATGCCCACTGCAATTTGCAACAGGGAGCATGGTAACTCCACAGTTTTCTGTGCACAGCCTGCCAGGAGAGAGTGATCTCCCAACAGCATTTTCACTTCTAAGCATGGATGTGAGATCTCCACCTCCTCTCTGGAAAGGAACAGCTAGGAGTACACAGGGCATACGATTAGTGGTGCAGCTGGGACAGAGGTCTTCAGACTGCCATTTGCACCAGGGAACCAGGCGGCTCCACAGCCTTCTGTGCACAGACCCTGCCAGAAGAGGGTTGGTCTCCTAAGAGTATGAACACAGGCTTATGGGCCCAGAAGAGGGACAAGCTCCAACCAGAGACAGCAAGATCAACTAGCACCAAAGATAACCAGATAGTGAAAGGCAAGGACAGGAACCCTACTAACAGAAACCAAGGCTACTTGGCAACATCAGAACCCAGTTCTCCTACCACAGTAAGTTCTGGATACCCCAACATTATGGAAAAGCTATTGTTGGATTTAAAATTGTATCTCATGATGCTGATAGAGGGCCTCAAGAAGGACTTAAATTACTCCCTTAAAGAAATACAGGAGAAAATGGGTCAACAGGTAAAAGCCCTTAAAGAGGAAACACAAAAATCCCTTAAAGAAATACAGGAAAATACAATCAAGTGAAGGAACTGAACAAAACAATCCAGGATCTAAAAGTGGAAGTGGAAACAATAAAGAAATCACAAAGGGAGACAACTCTGGAGATAGAAAACCTTGGAACAAAATCAGGCGTCATAAATGCAAGCATCAACAACAGAATACAACAGAGAAGAAAAAATCTCAGGTGCTGAAGATATCATAGAAAACATTGACTCAACAGTCAAAGAGAATGCCAAATGCAAAACGCTCCTGAGCCAAAACATCCAGGAAATCCAGGACACAATGAGAAGACCAAACCTAAGGATTATAGGTATAGAAGAGAGTGAAGATTTCCAACTTAAAGGGCCAGTAAATATCTTCAACAAAATTATAGAAGAACACTTCCCTAACTGAAAGAAAGAGATTCCCATGAACATACGAGAAGCCTACAGAACTCCAAACTTACTGGACCAGATCAGAAAGAAAGCATATAAAGGAAGACCTATCAGAATTACAACAAACTTTTCCCAAGAGACCATGAAAGCTTGAAGATCCTGGGCAGATCTCATACAGGCCCTAAGTGAACACAAATGCCAACCCAGACTATTATACCCAGCAAAACTCTCAATCACCACAGATGGAGAAATCAAGATATTCCATGATAAAATCAAATTGACAGAATATCTTTCCACAAATCCAGCCCTACAAAGGATAATAGATGGAGAACATCAGCAGAAGGAGGAAAACTACATCCTAGAAAAAGCAAGAAAATAATCTTCCAACAAACCCAAAAGAACATACCCACAGAAACATAAAAATAACATAAAAAATAACAGGAAACCACAAATCACTATTCCTTAATATCTTTTAACATCAATGGACTCAATACCCCAATAAAAAGAGATAGACTAACAAATACTTTTCATGTAAATCTTCAATTTTATCAGAAAATGTTTGTAATTCCTCTTTCTTTTTTTTAAATTTTATTTTATTTTCTAAGTTTTTTTATTTACATTCAAAATCATTTCCCCTTTCC
Source organism: Tokudaia tokunoshimensis (assembly GCA_036184795.1). Lineage (NCBI taxonomy): Eukaryota > Metazoa > Chordata > Mammalia > Rodentia > Muridae > Tokudaia > Tokudaia tokunoshimensis. Next base: position 99,217,724 of record BTHU01000002.1, read on the forward strand.
CGTTTCCTCCCTCCCCGAAAGTTCCATAAGCCCCCTTCCCTCCCTCTTTTCCCCATTCAACCCCCTCTCGCTTCTCCTCTTTCAATTAACTGTTTTTAATTTTAACGTGTTTGTCTATATATTTCTTGAATTTTATCAGAATTTTCCATATAAATCTTCAATTTTACCTGAAAATGTTTATAATTCCACTTCCAATCAACTTAGGAATACTTTTATGCCTACCATTATTACATCTATATAAAATTTTCCATGATAATCTTCAATTTTAACATGTTCTACATTTTTCAACAATTTTATCAGAATATTTTCTACGTAAGTCTTCAATTCTATCATAAAATGTTTCTACTTCATTTTTCAATTAATTTAGCAATGTTTTTTATGTATATCACATTCTCTTTAATTTTCCATGAAAATTGTCAATTTTAATGTGTTTTCCTATATATGTCTTCTATTTTATCAGAAATATTTTCCACGTAAATCTTCAATTTTATCATAAAATGTTTTTACTTCCTTTTTCAATAAAAGAACATGTTTTTCAAAAAAAAGAAAGAATGAATGACTTACAAATTTATTTGGAATAATAAAAAAAGGAGGATAGTAAAAATTAGTCTCAACAATGTAAGAATTTCCAGGGGAATCACCATCTCTGTCCTCAAGCTGTGCTACAGGGCAATAGTGATAAAAACTGCATGGTATTGGAACAGAGACAGTCAGGTAGATTAATGGAATAGAAATGGAGACTCAGAAATAAACCCACACACCTAAGGTCACATGAACTTTGACAAAAGAGCTAAAAACAACTAGTGGAAAAAATACAGTATTTTCAAAAAATAGTGCTGGTTCACCTTGTGGTCAGCATGTAAAAGAATGCAAATTGACCCATTCTTATCTCTTTGTACAAAGCTCAAGTGCAAGTGGATCAAGGACCTACACATAAAACCAGATATACTGAAACTAATAGAAGAGAAAGTGGGGAAAAGCCTCAAACACATGAGCACAGGGGAAAATTTCCTGAACAGAACACCAATGGCTTATACTCTAATATCAAGAATTGACAAATGAACATCATAAAATTGCAAAGTTTCTATAAGGCAAAGGACACTGTCAACAGGACAAAACAGCAACTGACAGATTGGGAAAAGATCTTTACCAATCTTACATCTAATAGATTGCTAATATCCGATATATACAAAGAACTCAAGAAGTTAAACTTCAGAGAATCAAATAACCCTATTAAAATAATAGGGTACAGTACAAAGAATATTCCATTGAAGAATATCAAATGACTTAGAAGCACCTAGAGAAATTTTCAACATCCTTAGTTGAAATGCAAATCAAAACAACCCTAAAATTCTACCACACACCAGTCAGAATGTTAAAGATCTAAAACTCGAGTGATAGCAGATGCTGGCAAGGATGTGGAGATAGAGGAACACTCCTCCATTTTTGGTGAGATTGCAATCTCTCTGGAAATCACTCTGGTGTTTCCTCAGAAAATTAGACATAGTATTAACTGAGGACCCAGCTATATACTCCTAAACCCATACTCCAAAGATGTTGAATCATATAAGAAGGACACATGCTCCACTATGTTCATAGCAGCACAATTCATAATAACCAGAATCTGGAAAGAACCCAGATGTCCTTCAACAGAGGAGGATACAGAAAATGTGGTACATTTCTGTAATGGAGTTCTACTCAGCTATTAAAAACAATGAATGAAATTCTTAGGAATATAGATTGAACCAGAAAATGTCATCCTGAGTGAGGTAACCCAATCACAAAAGAACTCACATGGTATGCACTGACTGATAAGTGGATATTAGCCCCAAATCTCAGCATACCCAAGATACAGTTCACAGACCACATGAAGCTCAAGAAGAAGGAAGACCAAAGAGTGAGTGCTTCAGTCCTTCTTGGGGGCGGGGGACAAAATACTCAAGGGAGTAAATATGGAGACAAAGAGTGGAACAGAGACTGAAGGAAAGGTCATCCAGAGAATGCCCAACCTGGGGATCCATCCCATATACAGATATCAAACACAGAAACTATTGTGGATATCAAGAAGTGCATGGTGACAGGAGCCTGATATAGCTGTCTTCTGAGAGACTTTGCCAGAGCCTGACAAATACAGAGGTTCACAGTTAACCATTGGACTGAGCACAAGGTCCCCAATGGAGGAATTAGAGAAAGGACTGAAGGATCTAAAGGGCTTTGCAACCTCATAGGAAGAGCAAAATTATCAACCAACCAGAGCCCCCAGATTTCCCAGGGACTAAACCACCATCCAAGTAGTACACATGGAGGGACCCATGGCTCCAGCTGCATATGTAGCAGAAGATGGCATTGCTGTGCATCAATGTTCAGAGAGGTGCTTGGTCCTGTGCAGGTTTGATGCCCCATTGTAGGGGAATTTTAGGGTGGGGAGGTGGGATTGGCTTGTTTGATATGGGAACACCCTCATAGAAGCAGGGGAGTGGAGATGGGATAGGGGATTTCCGTGGGGTGGGGGCGTTACTGGGAAAGGAGATAACATTTGAAGTGTAAATAAAGAAAATATCCAATAAATAAAAAAAAAGAAAAAATCTATTTTTGATAAAAGAAAAACATAAAAGTGAAAAAAAAATACAGCCATAATACCAGCCACAGATGCTGTGATTGAGACAGAATGATGTCTGTGATGCAGACAGAATGAAGTCATAAAAGAGATTTCAAAATGAGTACCAATAACAATTTTTAGAGTATGGAAGAAGCAAAGTCTGGGTGTGTATGATGCTCCTTAAGTAAGTATAAGTGCTGCACTGGAATCAGCACTCTATTACCAATGTCTCCATTCTAATCCCTATCTGCTGCTCTCTATTAATAATTCAAACACTTAAATTTTTTATTGGATTGGAAACTATCATATTGGTCAGGAGCCTGACATCTGAACTCTCATATTTTACTATAACAAGTAGAAGCATACCTTCTTCTTATACTGCTGTTCCTATGACTGGGTAACCACAGCATTGGCAGATGTGAAAGTGGTGAATCCCATTATACATATTAAATATTCCCAACCACAGTTAGTGAGATGTAGCAAGGACTTGAATACGAGAAATTAGGCATCTTGCTAGAAATTTCGTTGATGATATGCATATAGCGTGATGCTGAGGCTATGTCCTGAAGATGTTCTTCTGGGATCAAGTACAGCTTAGCATTAAGTTTCTGCCACCTGTCCTGAGACCTAAAATTTTGACCTCAGACCAACTGATTAACCAGTGTCAGTCCCCAACTTCCTCCTCAGTAATATGAGGGTTATTATACTAATCACAACAGGTAACTGAAGAACTAAGAAGGTTAAGGATAAAAGTGCCTGTTGTAAAAGCCTAATGCTATGCATTATTATACATGAAGAAGCTGCATGAAGCAGCTCAAGTGTCTCTAATCCCAGTGTGCCTACAGAAAATGGGAGTCCAAGATGGTAGTCTCTAGAGAATAACAATCAGTTTCGGGCATGCAACAGTGATGAGGTCCTTTCTCGATCAAGGTAGAAAGACTGTTCTGTAACTACACATAGGTAGACACACACATAACCTCCCCAACACACATACCCACATATGGCTGAAGTAATAAAGGTACACATAATTGGACACTGAGAAGCAAATGTAAGAGCTTGTTAATTCCATCCAGCCCCAAATACATACAGCATTTAAGGTGCATGCCACTTACTAAAAATTCTTCCTGTGTGTTAGGTTCAATGCAGGTTCTAAAAATTTCAGCACTGGTGATAATGTATTCAACAGAACAACTCTGACCAGGTAAACAAAAAGGCTGTTATTTGACAAACAGGAACCTAAATTCAGCATTCCTCAGGACTCTCATAAGGCATGTTTCTGTTTGCTGAGAAAACTAGTACCTCCCTTGTCCATACCAATGGTCAACTGCCTCAGGCACAGAAATCTGATTACCAGTTAATCTATATCGCCGGCATCAGCTCAAATACCTCCATCCTGATGAGATGAGTATCATATAAAATCAACTTGCTTTCATGCCAAGCTGCTTTCCTCTATTTTCAGAGGCAGTTTGGAAGTTTATCCCCCCAATAAACTCTTCTTTCTACCTATACAGTGGTCCAGTTTGGTGGTTTTACTGTGCTCGACCTTACATAGAGCTTTCTCTGCTTACATATTTAACCTCTGTTACCACTAGCCAGAAGGTAGGTATTTGGAGGCAGAGACTGATTTTAATACTTATTCATGTCTTTTTGTTACTGCCCACAGTTACATTGAACTGGTTACCTGGAAGGGAAGCTGGGAATGTATGGGAAGGCAGGAAAAAGGAGATGGAGACTAAGATAACACCTGCTGCTCAAAGTCTCAAGGTTTAATGGAGAACTCAGAATTTTAAGGTTTCAGGCAAGACTCTTCCCCCAAATTCCAGGTTGTGTTCTGGGGAACTGGTCTGGCTGTTCACTGGATGTTGGTTCCAATGCTCAGGTGGCTGGGTGGGTCACCTGTTTAATTCAGGAATTTGTAGATCTGGAGGAACAATGAACTTCACCTTGGTCTGAGTGCTCCACCCTAGGTGGAGGGTACTATGGCTAACACAGGAGTTCCTGCTCAAAGGCTGGAAGAGGAACTTCACCTTGGTCAATGTCAAGTTCACACCAGGTGGCATGGCACCCCAATAAGGCTCTCTACATATTCTAGTTCAGTTTATCATCCTAAACTAAGGGCTGAAAAAGTGTAAGGCAGTGATGGCATTTGATTTCTGGAATATCATGATCCAGTGAAATCATTCTTTAATAGACACGGGACAGGTTTTAATTTTACAGCTTTAATCCATTAACTGCAACATCATTTTGTATATGTTTCACAATGAATATACTATGATATATATTTACCAATATATGCCATACTCCTAGTAGGTAGGAATCTAACATCTGTCATCGATCATCTAATAATATCTGTGTCTATTAAATTAACTATACATCTACCTGCTATCATTTCTCTATGTATACATGTTTCTATTATATTTCATCTATCAATCACCTGTCTGTCTGTCTGTCTGTCTGTATGTCTGTCTGTCTGTCTCAACTATATAATTTACCTATGATCTGTCACCTATGTCACCAACTCTCTTCCTATCATCTCTTATCTATGTGTCCATCCATATAAACATACATATACTATCTGTCTATCGTCTATCATCTGTTTATATCTATCATATATTATCTATCTATATGAACTATCATAATTCTACCTATTATCTATCACTTACATCACCTTCTTGCTACCTATCATCTATTATCTCTGTGTCTATCCATATAACTATACATATACCTACTATCATCTCTATATATACCTATTATCTGGTTATCTATCTATCTATCTATCTATCTATCTATCTATCTATCTATCTGTCTATCTATCATCTATTAGTGAACCATATACATCTATACATCTACTTGTCTATGTATTTATGTTTATATCATTTTTTCCCTAGAATTACTTGCCTCCTTGCTACTAATCATAAAACACATAGAGGAGAAGGGCTGGCTATATAGGCTATTTTCAGTGGTGAGAATGACACTTTGTGACATGTAATCTTAGGCATGGGGACAACCTGCACATATGCCCTGGAGACTCATTTTTTGTAGCTCCTGGAAGTCAAGATTAAATGCATGAGTAGATCCATTTAATCTTATCCAAGACAGTTTCCATCAATTTTCTGCTTATCTTCAGAACGGCATCAGTGAGGACTAAAGACAGTATGGTCACAGGGGGCCTTTCCTTCTCCATCAGCTGGGTGCGTTGATGTCTTGTCTAGATCTGGAAGCTAAATGGTTTTCCCTGGCTTTTAGGTTCTTGACATCAGGTAATACTACCAATCAAGAGTCAACAGGCCAGTCAGGGTTTCTCACTCACTTCTATCTCTGCCAAGATTCCTCACAAACATGCTGCAACTGCTCAGTTCACTAATGCCCAGGCATTAGTTGTGATAAGTGTTTCCCAGGTAATTCATTGCAAAGAGTTCACAAAATCAAGCCAGTCAACATTCCAGCATGGAAGAAAGAGTGGATCTCAAGGTTCTAACCTTATCCAGAGATATTTGGAAGAGAGGACTGTTGTTAGAATGTTTGGGATAATCTTTTTAAACACGGTGTATAAATGTGTCTTTGTTCTTCCTCACCTGCCTAAGACACATTGTGAATGGCCAATAGATAGGCAGGAGAGGATAGATAAGACTTCTGGAAAGAGATAGAAAATCTGGGAAAAAATCAGGCATGGGAGATTCTCCAGCCAGGCACTGAGGATGAAACAGGTGCCTGAACTGAAGAAGAGGTAACAAACAAACCATGTGATGGCGTAGAGTTAGATGGTCAGGTTTACTTAGATGAGCTACTTGAGAATCTGCCAAGCTAATTATTAAAATGTCTCCATGTCATTGTTTGCTAGCTGGGCTGAGAAAAACAATCCCGGTGGTACTGGATGATGAATTGGGGGTGTGGTCTCTTGTCACACCTCAAATTGTGTAACCCCATTGCATGACCACAGATCTATGTGAATCTAGATAACTCTAATGGGATTGCATGGTCATGAAAGAGAAAAGAGGATATAAAGTTTGGAGGAGAGTGTGAGTATGGTTGTATCTAGGAAAGAGTGAAGGGGTTGGGTTGAATATGTTCAAAATATATTTTATTCCTGTGTGGAATTCTCAAAACAATTGATAAAACTTTTTGAAAAGTCTCTGCAATTGTTGTTCTTCTTATGGGGTTACAAATCCCTTCAGCTCCTTCAGTCCTTTCTCTAACCCTTCCATTGGGGACCCTGTGCTCAGTCCAATGGTTGACTGTGAGCATCTGCCTCTGTATTTGTCAAGTTCTGGCAGAGCCTCTCAAGAGACATCTATATAAGGCTCCTGCCAGCATGCACTTTTTGGAACCCACAACAGTGTCTGGGTTTGGTGACTGTATATGGAATGGATCCCCATGTGGGGCATTCTGTGGATGGCCTTTCCTTCACTCTTCAGATCCCCTGGAACTCCAAGGGACTAAACCATCAACCAAGGAGTACACATGGAGGGAGCCATGGCCCCAGTCACAAATGTGGCAGAGTATGGCCTTGTTGTGAATCAATGGGAGGAGAGGCTCAATGCCCCAGTGTATGGGAATTTGAGTGCGGGAGGTTGGAGTGGGTGAATGGAGGTGGGATCACCCTTATAGAAGCAGGGGAAGGTGCAATAGGATAGGGTGTTTTTCCATGGGGGTTGGGGGAAACAGGGAAAGGGGATAGATAACATTTGAAATGTAAATAAAAAAATATCCAATAAAATAAAAATAAAAATAAAAAATCTCTGCAAGAATCAAGAATGCCTGGTTCAGGTGCTTCCTTCTCTCTCTCTTTATTATATTTCCATCCTTGGATTCATCATGCCCTCCAGAGTTCTCTTAGGTATGCCTAGAAGCACAACCTTCTTATTCGATAGAATAACTAACTTGGGAGGGATGTTAAAGTGGAGCTGAAAATACCTGGACTGAATGGCAAGACTGAAGATTTACAAGTGTGATGGGTGTCTTAGAGTTCCCAGTGAATTCAATTATGGAGTCATTTCAGTAATGAAGCCAGAATATCACTAAGTAAGTGGCACCTTTGTTTCCTGATTTTTGCCCCATTACTCATTCAAATGTTATGCAAAGTATGGTTTAGAGTTTCCTACACTCCTCCTTTTTTGGGCCACCTTATTTTCTCAGAATGCAAACAATGTTTCTAGCAGAGGCACAGGATTTCTTTGCTTCAAGGGAAGTATCCTAATTCTATCCTTGGTTGCACAAGGTTTGAGGATAACTGCCTGAATGACAGGTTTGGACTTTTCTTTCACACTCTGGCTTTCTTATTGTAGGTTTTTGTTTTTGTTTTTTTTTCTAAACCTACTTTATTTACGGTTCTTAAATATTTCAACATCCCTTCTAGTCCACTAACCAAAGGTAGGGAGAATGATGGTTAATAGGACAAGTGGCTTGTGGACCTATTAATAAGTAGTTATTTCAGGCTATTCCAAGTTTTGTTGTCAGGATTCAGAAGTCCAGACCAATAGCAAATGACAAGCAGGAATCAGTAGAGGTAGTCCAGTTCAATAGGAAACACCAAACACGATCAGTAGTCTTGGATTGATCCAACAGAAACTGCAAGGCTCTATAGGATCAGCATGAATCAGCAAAAGCAGCCAGAAGTGCCTGGAATACCTCGAGAGGTTCTTTGGTGCATTTCTGTCTATGAAGTTAAGACCATCGAAGATTAAAGAAGTGAGACCAGCGTAAGACCAGCAAAGATCAGAAAACACATTGCACAGCATCTCAATGCAAGAGTGAACTCTCAATGTTCATGGGCTTCCATTTATAGTCTTCCAAACATCAGACACTCAGCTCCAGCAAAACATCACATGCTCTCTCACATGTCTGCTTCAACAAAATATCCTCTCACATGTTCTTTTCAGCAAAACATACAGCTTTCAGAAAATCATCTTGTGACACAACTGAGTTTCTAAAGAAACCAGAAACTTCCACCTCATCTTACTTAAAATAAACGTTTATTTTAAAAATAGTTGTGTGTGTGCCTTTGTGTGTGTGCACTATGTGCAGGTACTGGAAGAAGCCAGAAAAGGTTGTTAGTGTTAAGATTTAAATCCAGGACAAATACCTGAGGTGCTTGTTTAATGACCATCTTGCCAAAAGCAATATACAGATTCAATGCAATCCCCATCAATATCCCAACTCAATTCTTCATAGAGTTAGAAAGAGCAATTCAAAAATGTATCTGGAATAACAGAAAACCCAGGATAGATAAAACTATTCTCAAGAGTAAAAGAACTTCTCGGGGAATCAATATTCCGGACCTCAAGCTGTACTACAGAGCAATAGTGTTAAAAAACTGCACGGTATTGGTACAGTGACAGGCATGTAGATCAGTGGAACAGAATTGAAGACCCAAAATGAATCCACACTCCTATGGTCACTTGATCTTTGACAAAGGAGCTAAAACCATCCAGTGGAAAAAAGATAGCCTTTTCAACAAATGGTGCTGGCTCAGCTGGAGGTCAACATTCAGAAGAATGCAAATTGACCCATTCTTGTCTCCTTGCACTAAGCTCAATTCCAACTGGATCAAGAACCTCCACATAAAACCAGACACACTGAAACTAATAGAAAAGAAACTAGGGAAGAACCTTGAACATATGGGCACAGGGGAGAATTTCCTGAATAGAACTCCAATAGCTTATGCTCTAAGATCAAGAATTGACAAATGGGACCTCATTAAATTACAAAGTTTTTGTAAGGTAAAAGACACTGTCAAAAAGACAAAGCAGCAACCAACTAACTGGGAAATGACCTTTACCAACCCTATATCCGACAGAGGGCTAATATCCAATATATACTAAGAACTCAAGAAGTTAAACTCCAGAGAGGCAAGTAACCCTATTAAAACATGAGGTACAGAGCTAAACAAAGAGTTCTCACCTGAAGAATATCTAATGGCTGAGAAGCACCTAAAGAGATGTTCATCATCCTTAGTCATTAGGGAAATGCAAATCAAAACAACCCTGAGATTCCACCTCACACCAGTCAGAATGGCTAAGATCAAAACCACAGGAGACAGTAGTTGTTGGAGAGGATGTGGAGAAAGAGGAACACTCCTCCACTGCTGGTGGGATTGCAAGCTGGTACAACCACTCTGGAAAGCAGTCTGGCGGTTCCTCAGAAAACTGGGCATGACACTCCCGGAGGATCCGGCTATACCACTCCTGGGCATATACCCAGAGGCTTTACCTGTATGCAATAAGGACACATGCTCCACTATGTTCATAGCAGCCTTATTTATAATAGTCAGAAGCTGGAAAGAACCCAGATGTCCCTCAACAGAGGAATGGATTCAGAAGATATGGTATATTTACACAATGGAATACTATTCTGCAATTAAAAACAATGAACTCACGAAATTCCTAGGCAAATTGTCAGAACTTGAAAATATCATCCTTAGTGAAGTAACCCAATCACAAAAGAACACACATGGTATGCAGTCACTGATAAGTGGATATTGACCCAGAAGCTGGAATACCCAAGACACAATTCACATATCAATTGATTCCCAAGAAGAAGGAAGGAGAGACCCCTGGTCCTGGAAAGATTCTCATTGTGGCAGTGTAGGGGAATACCAGGACAGAGAAGCGAGAGGGGGTTGAATGGGGAAAAGAGGGAGGGAAGGGGGCTTATGAGACTTTCGGGGAGAGAGGAAATGGGAAAGGGGAAATGATTTTGGAATGTAAATAAAAAAAAACTTAGAAAAGAAAAAAAAAACCCACATATAAGTGGATCTGAACTCCAGGTTCTCCCAGGATTCCTCAGTCTCTACCTGTTACTGGGTATAGCTGGTAAACCTAGGCCCTCTATCCTGAACTCTCCAGCCTAGGGACTGGGCTGCCCTTCCCCCAGTGGCTCTTCCATATATAATTCAGACATTTTTGTTATTCTCCCCTATTTTGTACCGTTGCCCTCTTGGCTACTCTCTTTCTCTCTGCTTTCCTTTTCCCTCTCCCTCTCTCACATGGCCCAGCTGAGGGTCACATCCACTTTAGACTCTCCCAGATATCCTTGTTTCTGCCTATGATCTCCCTTTTAGCTACAATAAGCTTTCTCCTCCATCATATGTTGGAACTGTCATGCCATGCAACCATTTCCTTTCCTTTCCTTTCTTTTCCTTTCCTTTCCTTTCCTTTCCTTTCCTTTCCCTTTTCTTTTCTTTCTTTCTCTCTCTGTCTCTCTGTCTCTCTGTCTCTCTCTCTCTCTCTCTCTCTCTCTCTTCATTCAGCCAGATTCACTGGAGCTGAACTTACAAGCAGTTATGAGTCTCTCACCACAGATGCTGGCAACTAAATTTTGGTTGTCTGGAAGAATAGCAAGTTCTCTTAAGCACTGAGCCATCTCCTGAGCCTTAAGACTTTCCGGCCATATATAGGTCTTCTACCTCTGTCTTCTGCTGACTTGCTCTGCTTTTGCCTACCCTCCCACTCCAGTAGCATCCTCACAGTGCATTTGCTTGCTTGTCACATCTGCTTGCCACATTCTTGTGTCTGGAGAAACCTCATGATATATAGACCCTGAAAGAAATGCTCCTTCAAACTTTGTCTTTGATTCTACAGCTGCCACTCAAAACACGCACAGGCATTTGCCAGCATTGTGTGAGGGACAGGCCACTCCTCTCCTTAGGGGTTATCCAGACCTTCTCTAGAGCCCATCATGTTCCCAAGACCTCCTAATGGGAGTGTGGATTTTCCAAACAGGCAGAGTGGCAGGGAAGCATCTCTGAGTGGCAAGGGCAGGGCACAGAAAGGCTGATCAGCATGGTGCATGACCTGACCCTGCTGAGCCCTAAATGAACCATTCATTCAGTGTGACATCTATAGCAATGGAGCTGAGCACTCAGGGAAGTGCTTATTTATTTAGGGTTGAGACAAGCTGTGATTACTTCCCTCCAGTCACTCAGAAGGGAAGCAAGGCAGGGGAAAAGCTAAGGCTAGCATCTGGACTCTGTAAATTATAAAACTGTAGCCCTATTTTCAAAGGTGATGAGAGAAAACTTGCCAAAGTGTCACCAAGTGTGGGTAACCACGAGGTCTGAGCACTCTACAAAGCTCTCAAGTGAAGTGCCCTACTTTGTTACTTCGTACATAGATGCTTTCCCCTGGGTGTGTAACTGTAATTATGTTCTCAGTGGGTTTGATAATTCAAAAAACAATGTAAGAACATTGCTTTCAAGGGGAAAACAGAGAACTCTAGAATCCTGAAGGCAAAGATGGGCTTATCATATTTTCATTTCTCATCTTCATAGCACACAAATTCCAGTACTGTGAGAATCAGAGGAAACATTCAGAGTACTTGTGAAATAATTTTTTTTTAATAGCTACCAACTAAAAATTCAAAGTGACATTTTTTTGAATATTCACTGAGGTGATATGGCTAGGCCTTCTGGGAGCTTAGGATCTGTTCCTTGCCCTACCATTCTTCTGCTTTGAGATCCAAGACAAAAAATCTTGCTGATGTAATGGGCAGAGTCATCCCCGAGGCTTGGGTTATACAACCTATGAACAGTTCTTCAGCTCTGAAAGTTGAGATGTTTGTTGCAATGGTATAGGTATGTCCTGTTGCCGAGAGTTGATGTGTTGGGAGCTAAGTGCAAAACATGAAAATGTTGAAGGTGGTTGGGCCTTTAAGTCATAGAGCATAATAGGAGACCATTTAAGCAGTGTGCCTAGAGTTCAATGCTGTTCTTTTTGTCTTCTCATTTTTTATTGGATATTTTCTTTATTTACATTTCAAATGTTATCCCCTTTTCCAGTTTTCTGTCTGGAAACCTCCTATTCCACCCCCTCCCTCTGCTTCTATGAGGGTGCTCCCCCACCAACCCACCACTCCTGCCTCCTCGCACTGGCATTCCCCTACACTGGGGCATTGAGCCTTCACAGAATCAAGAGCCTCTCAGGGCCTTGATGAATTCTAGTAAGGGGTGGTGTCAAAGAACAGATGAGGCCTTCACCAGTTTCTCTTTGATCTTGGGAACTCTTTCTCTTGTATTCAGGCCCACTCTGATGTCATCTCCCCAGAGATCTATACAAGAGAGGACATGAATCAGACAAGTTTACCCTTGAATCTCCATAAAACCTAGGTATGGAAAGTCCCAAGGCAGGAGAAATTGGCTCAGTGGTTGATGGCTCTTTCAGCTCTTCAAGAGGATATGAATTCAGTTGAAAACATCCATATTGTGTGGCTCACAACTAACTGGAAGTGCTTTTTCATTGAATCCCATAGCATCTTCTGGATTTCTTGGGCAGAATTATGTTCCCTCACCAGCAGAAAACATCTCCTGCTTCTGAGACATAAGTCTCAGGTATTTATCCTGGAGAAAAGCATTGGTCTAGTTATTTCCACAAAGGTAAGCATCTCCTTTATTTTAATCTGGGAATAAAATGTTCCTATAAACTCAAGCATTGGAACAAATTGAGTACTGTTTTGTAGACTTGTAAAATCCTGAGGAATTAGGGTATATTTGGAAGATGCAGGTCCCTTGAAGTAAGGAGATAGATGGGATTTGAAGCTGGCCTTTGTCCTATTTTCTCTTCCATCTTAGTTGCCTGGTCAATGGAGACATGAACAAGTAGCTTTCTACATTCGCTATCAGAACCTTGGGAAGGCATCCATACAAGTCTTGCCATGGTGAACAGTAAAGGAAAGGATGTGATGGTTTCATAGATATGTTGGAGGAGAAAGTTTATTGTAGATAAAAGAGAGTGCATAAGTAGAGGTGGAGAAATTAGGAGAATCCAGAGTAGACATAAACAAGCTGAGCTGGTCCATGTGGAGAGCAGAGGAGAGGAGAGGAGAGATGAGAACCAGGTGCAGCAGTTATGTCAAAGATATAAAAAAAAGGGGTGGGTAACCAAAATATCTTAAATATATAGGGAAGAGCCTCTGGAGGGGAGGCAGCCTAGCCCTGGGACTGGAGAGGTCAAGGTAGAAGACAGAATATGCCGGACATACCTGGTAATAGGCAGAGACTGAGAAATGCTGGGAGAACATGAAGGCTAGCATCACCTTGATATTGAAATAGGCACCTCAGCGGTTTATCCCAGGTTTGAAACTTAACACTTAGCACCACCAAACTGAGAACTGAAACAGACATCTTATTCCTCCCTGTCTGAGAGTTTGGTTGCAGTGGCATCAAATTTAAGGAATACATCCTCTCTACCTAGAACTTCACTAAACATTGATAAAATACCTTGATCTTTTTCTTGTGTTTCTTGCAGGCTCATAGATAAAATCCAAAAAAGCAAAACAAGGAGAAGAGAAATAATTACTAAACTACCAGGATGAATTTATGCTTAAAGTAATCTCCTAGAAGTAGGGCAATTCCAAGTGGGTCAAAGGGGAAACAGTAGTAGCTAACTCTTGAATTTGGAAAGAATTAAAATCCACAGTGAATGGAGGACAGTTCTGGTGGAGTTTTAAGGAAATAAGTCTGCAAAGAATGGAAGTGAAAGAAGCTACATATTAGGTCAAGCCGACGAAGTTGTCTGATAAAAGTAGAAGTTGCTCTTGGGGAAGAGCTATGTGCAGGTTGGGTAAAACTTGGAAGCTAGGATGAGCACATGGAGAATTGAGGCCTCACTGTGCAGCTTCTCTAGCTGTGTAGTAGGTGACCAATAAGGGAGTTGCAACATTGGAGGCACACAGTAGACTGGAGATGATGTGTTCCAGTCAAGGTGTATGCAGGCAAATAAAGTATAGCTATGGTCTTCATATATTCTCTATTAGAAGGAAGAAGATAGCTCATAAAATTCAGGAAATTAATGAAATGTGGGAAACTCAGGAAACTCACCATGGTTGCAAGATTCAGGAAACACAGAAAGTGACAGATGAAGTTACAAGATTTTTGAGGATTTGAGAAGCCTCTCACTGAGGTTAAAGAAGCAGAAAATAATATCGGAGAAACGAATCTCTCTAAGGTGCAGCTGCTCACAAAATGGCTGGGAGCTCACACACTGTACATTTCCTGGGTTGTCACACATGCTGAGGTAGTCTTTCCAGTGACATACTTGTATTTGACTCATCCATACTCTTGCAAACAAGCAGTAAACTCAAGCTGTGCTTAGCCAGACTTACTTGATCTGTCATCAGTGCCCTATGAGAGGCAAGTAGAAGTCTGTTCAGGCCTCCCCAGCAAAAGTCACACAGTAACCCTGATAAAGGCCAAGGCATTACTGGAAGAAGGAAAAACACAAACCTTCCTACATGTAGAAAACTTGTGCTGTGGTCCCAGCAATAGCAGCTGGCAGCTCCCACAAACTGTGGGAGAACTCAGCCTGCATGCTGTTGAAGAACCATGAAGGGGACACAGTGCTCTCTGCTGACATTTGAAGTTTTAAGTAGAAACATTTTCCTAAAAAATAAAAAAAAAGTCCAGATTGGGCTGGGGAGATGGCTGTATGTGGGAATTTGCTGCACAAGCTTTGGACTTGGGTCATGAGCTCAGGTTTCTAGCACTACTGTAAAAATCTGGGTGTGGCATAGGTACCTATAACTTCAGTGCTGTGGAGAGTGGAAAAAGGAGGGCTCCTGGAGCTAGCTGTATAATTCAGGTTTACTGAGAGACGTCACCTAAAGAGAATAAAGCAGAAAGTGATAAAGGAAGTACTCAATACCCTACTCAGTCCTCAATGCATGGAGTGTGGTTGTGCAGGTGCGCACACACAGAGACATATGAGCACGCATACAAACATGAATACTACATATGAACACAATGTGTGAGTACAGTTTATTTCCAAGCAAAGCATCAGCAAATATTGAAAATCAATCTTAAGGTATCCATTGATGAAAGTTTTAAGTGCTAGAATTCTGAGATGGGTGTTCTGTGGTTCTGCTGTTCTGCATAGGGGACATGGCATAAGGGAATGACATGTGGAAACATTTAGTAAAGAAACAAATTCTGAGCATCATGAGAGGACCATAAAAATGTCTCCTACTGTGGTTTAGAGTGGAAAGGAACATCTCTGAAGAGACAAGAATAGGAGAAAAATGTCTGAGCAGATAAATGGGATTGCTAGATGATGTCTGTAGGCAAAGGGCATAGAAATATTTGACAAATGGGGGTCTTCTATTAATGCAGAAAGTGAGTTTTTTTCATTCTTTTCTTTGACTTGAAAAGGAGATTCATTATGAACTGTATAATCCCTAGATTCCCACAAAACTCTAAAAAAGGAAAAAAACAAAAAACAAAAACAACCCCACCCCACATTATTATAAGTTTCAGAAAAACTAATGAAAATAAGGTGCGGAGATTAAAATTAAAAGAAACTCGATAAAAATAGTTTTATGTGCAGAGACCCATCCTTCCTCTCTTCCTTTGAATATTGTTGAGTGTGAGGTTCTACTTTCTCAAACCCAATCCCTCCTTTGTAACGTTACAACCCATCCTGAGCTCTGTCAAGTGCTAAGCCTACTTGGATGCTAGAATCTTCCCTTTACTATACTCTGTGAAAGAGCTACATTTATTTTCTCTAGTGTGTACAGACACCAAAATAGGGAACTTTCCTATCTGCAGACTGCAGCTTAACAAAACCTACTGTGGAGAGTTAGAAGGACTCACTGAGACAATCCAAGTGTGTTGCTTTACTTAGAATGCGGCCCTTCAAGCTGTTTCTATTACTGTCAAAGAACTCACCGTTTCTTTTCTTAGTTCTTTTAAATATTAATTTCAAAAATATTTCAGTAGTTCAAGATACGACTTAGCAGTAAAGAATATTTGCTAGTCTTGTATAAAATAGAGGACTTGAGTTCAGTTCTCAGTACCACTGCTTATAACTTCAGATCTATGGGTCTGATGCCCTCTTCTGGCCTCCGTGGGCTACTGTAAACATGTGGCACATATGCACAGGCACACAGACACACTGATGTAAAATAAAATAAACGCTTTTAAGATACATATTTTATTTTTAAGTGTGTGTGTGTGTGTGTGTGTATGTATGTGTTTGTGAGTGTGTTTGTGTGTGTGTCTATATATGGACTCAGTTTTTTGTAGAAGCCAAAGATGTTAAATTCCTTGGAGATAGTCACAGGTAGTTGTGAGCCATGTCCAGGGCATGTTTGGGGATCTCACTTGGGGGCTGTGCAAGAGTAGGAGCAATTGAGAAACAGTCCTAGCTCAATTTCTAAACACTAGAAGGAACTCCTCGCCATTCTCTTGGTGTCTAATACTATTCTCTGGATTGTATAGCAACAGGCCTTAAGATCTTTTATACCTCTTTTTGCCCCTGTCTCATCTAGTTGGATCTTTACTCAGCAGTTAGAAAAGTCAGATTGCTCCATTATGCACAGTCTAGAAATCTTCATAACAGCCTTCTACTAGCTGCCTGCATCCCATCTAGCTTTTTAAATGTTTCTCTAGCTTTTCAAATGGCTCCAGATATGTTAATACCTCTGAATTTCCATGAAAATATGACACAGCCAGTTGAAGGCCTCTGGTTTTGTTGCCTCTGCTAAGCATGCTTTTCTTTATTTGTAGGCTGTTTTTTTTATTATTATTATTTTTATTTTTTTTTCCTTATCCCCTTTAAGCCTATCTTTTATCTGTTCGGTCACCTTTACCAAATGCCATAGGCCCGGATGCCTTCACAGAAGTTTATTTTCTTACATCTCTGGAGGCTGGAAGATCAAGATAAAGGTTCTTGGTGATTCACTTCTTGTTTTCTGATTTCAGGGGATTGACTTTTTGCTATATCCTCACACAGCCTGTCTTCTAAGCATGAGTGTTGAGAGAAACAAGATGTCCCTCGTCATGAAGTACACATGCTCATGATCTAACTGAAAATCAATTGCGACTCAAAGTTTCTTTCTAAAAACATGATCAACTGTAGGGTAGTCATCATATAACACTTTAGAGGACAAGAGTGCTTGTTCTGTAAGGAGGTTGTATTTCTTATACATCTTGCTAAACTCTTCTCAGACTGTACTATTTCAAATAAAAACTCTTGATCCATCAACCTGTCTCATTTTTCTTCTTATAGTAATTATATCTGATGTACTAAGTAGATGTTGAAATCCTGCCTTGGATTTTTCTTGAACTAAAATAAGTGTGACCAATGATGCATTAACTTATTCTCTTTTGAGTATGTACTAATTAATCATAATTTATGTTGAAAATTTAATAAATGCACATTTATAACGTTTTATTATATGTCTCTCTGTGTCTGTTTCTGTTTCTGTCTCTCTGTATCTGTTTCCTTGTCTTTCCATCTGTAGTGTAGCTGTTAGAGGACCAAAGGACAATTCACCAATCTCTCCTCACTTTTTACTTTGAAGGTCCCAATGATAGACCTTATGTTATCAGGTTTTTGGACAGAATCTTTACTTGCTGAGATATTTGCATAGTCCAAAATAGTTAATCTGTTTTGACTAATGATTGTAGTATTTTTGTACTCAAGGTAGGCTATTTCCTCCAATTTCCTTTAGAAATACTTTATAAATAAACAAACTAGAATCAGGCAGCCTTTGTTCCAAAAGCACAAGGTCTTTTCACTGTGGAAAAAATTCAATCCAGTCCTTTGCTCTGGCATCCATTCAGCTCCAGCTTAGGAAAACTCAACAAGAAACTTAATTAGGAAAAGAAAACTCACACCAACCCTGCAAATACTGGCAATGAGTTTGCCATCCCTAACCATGAGGAGCAATGTCTCTGTTGACAATCAGGGTGTGTGCTTTACTCGTATAGCAATAACACAATTGGTTGAATGAACTGAATTCTGAATGTTATGGGAAGATGGATGCCATATTTATTTATTTATTTATTTAGCCAATTGTATCCTCATTTTGAATATCTCCTAAGTAGCTAAGTTTGGTTTTTATTGTCAATGGAACTCCAACTTTGCATCCTTAATATGAATATAGCCATTTGTGCATAACCCATGCATAGGACTGCAGTTCTCCCCTCCCCCAAAATTCCAGACTTTTAGTAAATCCTGTAAAATATCTAGTAGAAATTCCCTTTTCCATCTTGCAACAGCTGTGGGTGAACTAAACATTAACCTTCCCTAAATCACCTTGAAGAAAGCTTTGGACTGTGTAGCAATCACAGTCCATCACAATTGCCAGTGATCTGGGACAAATCAAAGTATGAGTTATGGGGACCAGAAGTGATACTATCATAGGACTCAGATATTTTCTTTTCCAAGATTTCTTGGTTGGAGAGAAAGTGCACAAAACTGAGCAGAGCAGTGGTGGAAAAAGCATGGAGGAGGTCTGTCAGTTCTATCTCTAATGATATGATGCAAATGGAGTCATCTTGTCGCTTTCTGAATTCTCATTTGAAGATTTCAAACACATGTTCAAACAGGTTACATCCACTGAGGAATAAAATACTACAGTATAATTCCAACACAAGGTTCAACTTTCTGGAACAATTTTGAAAGACAAAGCTAAGAGCACTAATTTTGCAAGAAATAAAAATATATTCAAAACTGAAGTGAAAATTCAGTGTTTCTTATGCTTCCAGTTTCTAGTAAATCACTCTTATATCCTTTTATTTAAAAAATTCCCTTTTTATTTATATATAAAAAGTATCTTTGATTCCAACTGAGTTTAGTAAAGAATGAAGCTACTATTTCCTCCTGGATATTCTCTAGAATTTGAAAAAGTTATGTCTAAATTTTGTTTACACTAACATTGCTGAGAAGTTTTTGGCTACTTGACTAAACATGATGAGGGGACCCAAATTCCCATTGAGGTGTTGATTTCACTTAATGTATTAGGATGAAGGGGATAATGGATAATGGTTCATCAGAACAATCTCATAAACTAACAAGATAGTTTTAAAAAGATATAAATAGATAGATGATAAATAGATAATAGATAGATACATACATACATACATACATACATACGAGTATATGTATGTCTAATGTGTCTATAGTATGTATGATTGTGTGTGTTTGTATGTGTGTGTATTTACTGTGTATATAGTACATATGATTGTGTGTGTGTATGTGTGTGTGTGTGTGTGTGTGTGTGTGTGTGTATTTGAGGCAGGGAAGAACATGAGCACATGGATGCATGTGTATAAATCAGAAGATATATATTGAGGTTGATGTTAGTCCCTGTCTCCATCCTTGTTTGAGACACAGTCTCTAATCTTACCACTGTAGATGGTAGACCAGTTGAATCAATAGCTTCAGTCTCCATTGCCTATTTCACTGTAAGATGTAGTGGGGAAACAGATACAGTCTACTGCACCCAGATTTACATGGATTCTTAAGATCTGAACTCCTGCCCTCCTGCTTGCTCAGTAAGCACTTAATTCACTGTTCCATTTACTCCACCCAAATTGTATAGTTCTACCTAGTAGTAGTTTTGAGACTCCTGAAAATCAAGGCATATTTTTACCACTTTTAAATACAATGTGATTCTAGTGACAATATATTTGTATGGATTGAGGCATAGGAAATTTGTTAGTGAGCTGAAAATATATGCAGTCTAGTAGACATAATTATAAATCTTTTAAATTTTTATATAGACCCAAGAATCCACACAATGTTGAATTCTCAGGAATAATCATTTTGATGAAGCTTTGGTTTTATTTTCAAGAATAGAAGATAGACAGAAAGTGTCCCTATTTGTTATATTTACTAATAATCATCTAAATTATGTAGTCAGGAAATAGCATAGTGCTAGGTGTTCTTCTCTCTCAAAGACCTGGGACCATAAAATAATTTTCTTGGTTTGTTGTGTCAGAATGGTACCTTGCATGTGTTAAAATACTTGGAGATTTAATGTTTTCTTTTTCCTCCAACTCAAGTCATACCATGGATAGAGGCTGTGATCTGTGAGCCTTATTAAGCAGGAACCAGCAATTTTCTTGAACTTTCTCAATAACATTCAGTCTTGTATGACCTGTCCCTCTGCTATACATTTGTATTCTAGACTGGCTAAAAGAGAGTCAAGTGCCTGTTCTGAATTGCTTCTTGCATAGTGTTGCATAGTTTAGTGCTAACTCTTGGCTATATAATTCATCTGTTCTTCAGCCCTGTAAAGGTTTGCTTGGCTTATATGGTGTACATACTGAATATCTGTTTAGAAACGTTGATCGCAGGACAATAGGTGAAGCAAAAGAAAACCCTTGTCCCAGAGACGTCCTCCAGACAGTGTTAATTCCAGTCATAGTGGATTACACTATGAGAGTACTATAACTGTACTACATGAAGTAGAACATTTTCTATAAGGTATGACTTGGGAGTAGACTATACAGAATGTTATTACATGTAATAAAATCTATAATGTAATTGATATTTGAACTGGTACTACATGTAAACACACAGATATATGCATATATTCTAACAACAACACGAAACACAAAACAATACATCAAATCATGAAAATTAAACAAATGGGAGTACATACATATATACATGTATGTGTGTGTGTGTGTGTGTGTGTGTGTGTACACATGTGTGTGTTTACTATTGGTCTATAAATATTTATAAATAACATGGAAATTTGATTTTAACAGCTATATTTTGGGGTTTGAATAAGTGAATTTATTAAGTATGTAGCAAGGGAAAAAAAGGAATAAATAGCAAATGTCAAATTGAGGTAGCAGATAGATAGTAAACCATCAAGACACTCAAAACACCCTGCAGAAGTCAATGAGGTATTCAGCTGGAGTTCCTAATAGCTAGAATCATGGACAGAGGAAAAGCTTCACTTGGGTGATACATTCAAATGAAAGAACAAATAACAATAGACAGAGATGATGTGGTCACTTCAGGTGTTAACAGCACCCACGGAAGTTGAGGCCATCTGCTGGAGTTCCCCATTAAGCTTTTCTCTATGGTTGAGTTTTGCATAGCTGATCTTCTGTTTTTTTCTTTCTCATTTGTATATCATGGGAGAAACAGCAGTTATGCCTTTTGGAAATAGTTTACTTTCTAGCTGTTGTTAAGGCCATGGTGGTTTTATTCTTGGCCTGTCTTTATGTCCTCATCCCTCCCTATCATAAATTTAGGACTGCCAGCCTGTACTGAGATGAGAGGTTTTGAAGGACATTTGAGTCTAAAATGAGAAACTGCAAAATTACTCCTGAGCTACCTTCTTAGTGATTTCAGACAGCATGTGACAGCTTACTGATATAACAGACATAGGCACACATGCCCATTTGATCACTTCTTGGCCTTTTAGCTTACATCAAGTATAATATCTTTTCCTATCAGTTTAATATGTATACATTGTATATCTGTTTATTTCTACAAACAAGTCATTAGAAAATAGGCTCAGAGATCTGCATGCCTGTTTCACGAATGCAGGGATTAAAGGCATGTATTACCATACCTAGACCTAAACTTTGCTTTGATTCCTTTTCACAAGACAGAAGCTTAGTTGGATAGAGCCCTGCTCTGAGGTTACCACTTTCTTTATTCTGTTTAATATACTTAATCTATTTATTTATTTGAACCCAGGATTTATGTCCATTCTACTTCCTGGTGCCCTCTTCTCCTTGAACCATATATTTTGTATTTGTCTTTGCTCAGCTTGGTCTTTTCCATCAAAATGTTCCTCATAAGAGTGAATACTAGTAATTTTAGAGCAGAGTTTATACTAGGCTGTTTTGAGATTTTCTTTCCCAATGCACATAATCTAGATCACTTCATGATAGCCTTAGGCAGACTTTTTGTACAAGGGCAAAAAGCAGCCTCATTCCTCACCAAAATATTACAATTACAATTTCTAAGCAACATTCTAAAATACTTTTCCTCTAAAACCTCTTGAGCCAAGCCTCAATAGTTCTAATCACCCTCAACTCCACTGTCTTCCAAGTTCCTACTAGTATGGACCATTATGTCGCACTTAAAATATTTAACTTCTCTTTCTTTCCTTCTTTCTTTTTTTATTTTCTAAGTTTTTTTATTTACATTCCAAATCATTTCCCCTTTCCTGTTTTCTCCCTCCAGGAAAGTCCCATAAGCCCCCTTCCCTCCCTCTTTTCCCCATTCAACCTCCTCTCTCTTCTCTGTCCTGGCAGTCCCTTACATCCAGTCTTTCCAGAACCAGGGGTCTCTCCTTCCATCTTCTTGGAAATCTATTGATATGCGAATTGTGTCTAGGGTATTCTGAGATTCTGGGTTAATACCACCTTATCAGTGACTGCATACAATGTGTGTTCTTTTGTGATTGGGTTACCTCACTAAGGATGATATTTTGTGATTGGGTTACCTCACTAAGGATGATATTACCTCACTAAGGATGATATCTAAAAAAGATAGCCTTTTCAACAAATGGTGCTGACTCAACTGGAGGTCAACATGCAGAAGAATGCAAATTGACCCATTCTTATCTCCTTGCACTAAGCTCAATTCCAACTGGATCAAGGACCTCCACATAAAACCAGGCACACTGAAACTACTAAAAAGAAAACTAGGGAAGAACCTTGAATATACGGACACAGGGGAGAATTTCCTGAACAGAACTCCAATAGCTTATGCTCTAAGATCAAGAATTGACAAATGGGACCTCATTAAATTACAAAGTTTTTGCAAGGCAAAAGACACTGTCAAAAAGACAAAGTGGCAACCAACTAACTGGGAAATGATCTTTACCAACCCTACATCCAACAGAGGGCTAATATCCAATATATACAAAGAACTCAAGAAGTTAGACTCCAGATAGCCAAGTAACCCTATTAAAAATGGGGTACAGAGCTAAACAAAGAGTTCTCACCTGAAGAATATCTAATGGCTGAGAAGCACCTAAAGAGATGTTCATCATCCTTAGTCATTAGGGAAATGCAAATCAAAACAACCCTGAGATTCCATCTCACACCAGTCAGAATGGCTTAACTTCTCTTTCAATCCAAAATTCCAAAATCCACATTCCTCCAAGCATGGTTAGACCTACCCCCGCAATACCCCTGTCAGGTACTCTGTATTAGCTTGAGCTTTATTGCTGTGAAAACACACCACAAAAAAAATTCCACCATGAAAACAGCAACTCTTTTTTTCCCATCCATATATAGCTTATTTTAAATCTTAGTTCAAACAAGAACCAGCTCATTTTCTTTCTTTCTTTCTTTCTTTCTTTCTTTCTTTCTTTCTTTCTTTCTTTCTTTCTTTCTTTCTTTCTTTCTTTCTTTCGTAGATATTTTTAGGGTTAAGTAAGAAACATGAATAAACCACAAAATGACATGCAAATGACAATAGAGTTTTTAGAATTTCTGCCACATAGATGTTTGTACTTTATAAATATTAAGAGAGTACTTCTGACCCATTGCAAAATAATAAATTACATATATTAGTTAATATACCATATTCTTAATTTGTCAATTAAAGAATAAGTGAAAACAACATGTAAGTTTAGCAAATATGATAACCATGATAATTGTAGCTAACTATTTCATTTTCTCTTACAGATTCTCTCTAAAGTAGTGTATTCTCCTGCCATTGTAAGCAAATGTCTAACAATGCTCTACTCTATAGTAAATTGGTCAAGGAAGAAATAAAGAAAGAAATTAAAGACTTTTTATAATTTAATGAAAATGAAGGCACAGCATACCCAAACTTATAGGACACAATGAAAGCAGTAAAGGAAATAAAGAAAGAGTGCCTCCAAAAAGAAACTGGAAAGAATGTAATCTAGCAGCTTAGCAGTGCACCTGAAAGCTCTAGAACAAAAAGAAGCAAATAAACCCAAGAGGAGTAGACAGCAGGAAATAATTAAACTCAGGGCAGACAGCAACCAAATAGAAACAAAAAGAACTATACGAAGAATCAATAAAACCAGGAGCTGGTTCTTTGAGAAAATCAACAAGATAGATAAACCCTTAGCCAGACTAACCAGAGTACAGAGAGACAGTATCCAAATTAACAAAATCAGAAAGGAAAAGGGAGATATAACAACACACAGCAACTTTTTTTTTGTTTTAAATTTCTTTATAAATCCTTTTCCATGTATGTGTTAACTTTTATTATTCTCACCCTTATTTTATTTTATTTTTTTTTGTGATAACATGTTTTTTTTTTATTTTCTAAGTTTTTTTTTATTTACATTCCAAATCATTTCCCCTTTCCCGTTTCCTCCCTCCCCGAAAGTCCCATAAGCCCCCTTCCCTCCCTCTTTTCTCCATTCAACCCCCTCTCTGTTCTCTGTCCTGGCATTCCCCTACATCCAGTCTTTCCAGGACCAGGGGTCTCTCCTTCCATCTTCTTAGAAATCTATTGATATGCGAATTGTGTCTAGGGTATTCCGAGATTCTGGGTTAATATCCCCTTATCAGTGACTGCATACCATGTGTGTTCTTTTGTGATTGGGTTATCTCACTAAGGATGATATTTTCAAGATCTGACCATTTGCCTAGGAATTTCGTGAATTCATTGTTTTTAATTGCAGAGTAGTATTCCATTGTGTAGATATACCACATCTTCTGAATCCATTCCTCCGTTGAGGGACATCTGGGTTCTTTCCAGCTTCTGGCTATTATAAATAAGGCTGCTATGAACATAGTGGAGCACGTGTCCTTATTGCATGCAGGTAAAGCCTCTGGGTATATGCCCAAGAGTGGTATAGCCGGATCCTCCGGGAATGTCATGCCCAGCTTTCTGAGGAAACGCCAGACTGCTTTCCAGAGTGGTTGTACCAGCTTGCAATTCCACCAGCAGTGGAGGAGTTTTCCTCTTTCTCCACATCCTCGCCAACAACTGCTGTCTCCTGTGTTTTTGATCTTAGCCATTCTGACTGGTGTGAGATGGAATCTCAGGGTAGTTTTGATTTGCATTTCCCTAATGACTAAGGATGATGAACATCTCTTTAGGTGCTTCTCAGCCATTAGATATTCTTCAGGTGAGAACTCTTTGTTTAGCTCTGTACTCCATTTTTTAATAGGGTTACTTGCCTCTCTGGAGTTTTACTTCTTGAGTTCTTTGTATATCTTGGATATTAGCCCTCTGTTGGATGTAGGGTTGGTAAAGATCATTTCCCAGTTAGTTGATTGCCGCTTTGTCTTTTTGACAGTGTCTTTTGCCTTGCAAAACTTTGTAATTTAATGAGGTCACATTTGTCTATTCTTGATCTTAGAGCATAAGCTATTGGAGTTCTGTTCAAGAAATTCTCTCCTGTGCCCATATGTTCAAGGTTCTTCCCTAGTTTCCTTTCTATTAGTTTCAGTGTGTCTGGTTTTATGTGGAGGTCCTTGATCCAGTTGGAATTGAGCTTAGTGCAAGGAGATAAGAATGGATCGATTTGCATTCTTCTGCATGTTGACCTCCAGTTGAACCAGCACCATTTGTTGAAAAGGCTATCTTTTTTCCACTGGATGGTTTTAGCTCCTTTGTCAAAGATCAAGTGACCATAGGAGTGTGGATTCATTTCTGGGTCTTCAATTCTGTTCCATTGATCTACATGCCTTTCACTGTACCAATACCATGTGGTTTTTAACACTATTGCTCTGTAGTACAGCTTGAGGTCCGGATACTGATTCCCCCTGAGGTTCTTTTACTCTTGAGAATAGTTTTAGCTATTCTGGGTTTTCTGTTATTCCAGATGAATTTTTGAATTGCTCTTTCTAAATCTATGAGGAACTCAATGAAGTCGTTTATCAGCTGTAGGAGTTCTCTGGTGGAGTTCTTTGGGTCGCTTAAGTATACTATCATATCCTCTGCAAATAGTGATAGTTTGACTTCTTCCTTTCCAATTTGTATCCCTTTGACCTCTTTTTGTTGTCTAATTGCTCTAGCTAGAACTTCAAGTACTATATTGAACAGATATGGAGAGAGAGGGCAGCCTTGTCAAGTCCCTGATTTTAGTGGGATTGCTTCAAGTTTCTCTCCATTTAGATTGATGCTGGCTACCGGTTTGCTGTAAATTGCTTTTACTATGTTTAGATATGGGCCTCGAATTCTAATGATTTCTAAATGAAATTAATTAATTAATAAAATCAGAAACGAAAAGGGAGAGATAACAACAGAAACTGAGAAAATTCAAAAAATCATCAGATCCTACTACAAAAACCTGTATTCAACACAACTAGAAAATCTCGAGGAAATGGACAATTTCCTTGACAGATACCAAATACCAAAATTAAGTCAGGATCAAATAGACCATCTAAACCATCCTATAACCCCTGAAGAAATAGAAGCTGTCATTGGAAGTCTTCCAACCAAAAAAAGCACAGGTCCAGATGGTTTTAGTGCAGAATTCTATCAGACCTTCAAAGAAGACCTAACACCAATACTCTTCAAACTGTTCTACAAAATAGAAACAGAAGGAACACTACTCAACTCATTCTATGAAGCCACAATTACACTAATACCAAAAGCACACAAAGATCCGACAAAGAAAGAGAACCTCAGGCCAATCTCTCTTATGAATATCGATGCAAAAATACTCAATAAAATTCTTGCCAACCGAATCCAAGAACACATCAAAACGATCATTCACTATGATCAAGTAGGCTTCATCCCAGGGATGCAGGGATGGTTCAATATAAGGAAATCCATCAATGTAATCCACTACACAAACAATCTCAAAGAAAAAAACCACATGGTCATCTCATTAGATGTTGAGAAAGCATTTGACAAAATTCAGCATCCTTTCATGCTAAAGATCTTGGAAAGATCAGGAATTCAAGGCCCGTATCTACACAGCAACTCTTATAAAGAAAAATATTTATTTGAGGCTGGTTTAAAGTTTCATTTTTTATTGTATATTTTATGTATTTATATTTCTTTTTTTTTTACTGTTCTCATTCTTTTTTTTTATTTTCTAACTTTTTTTGTTTACATTCCAAATCATTTCCCCTTTCCCGTTTACTCCCTCCCTGAAAGTCCCATAATCCCCCTTCCCTCCCTCTTTTCTCCATTCAACCCCCTCTCATTTCTCTGTCCTGGCGTTCCCCTACATCCAGTATTTCCAGGACCAAGGGTCTCTCCTTCCATCTTCTTAGAAATCTATTGATATGTGAATTGTGTCTAGGGTATTTATATTTCAAATGTTATCTCCTTTCTCAGTTTCTCCTCCACAACCCCCCTCTCCCATGCCTCTTCTCCCTGCTTCTGTGAGGATGCTCCTCCTCCCACCCATCCACTCCCACCTTACCACCCTGGAATTTCCCTACATTGGGGAATCAATCCTTCACAGGACCAAGGGCTTCTCTTTCTATTGATGCCAGACAATTCTATGCTTTTCTAAATATGTGGCTGGAGCCATGGGTCCTTCCATGTGTACTCTTTGGTTGGTGTTTTAATCCCTGGGAGCTCTGGGGCATGTGGTTGTTGATATTGTTGTTCTTCCTATGGGGTTGCAAACTTCTTCAGCTCTTTCAATCCTTTCTCTAACTCCTCCCTTGGGGACCCCATGCTAAATCAAATGATTGGGAGCAAGCATCCACCTCTGTATTTGTCAGGCTCTGGCAGAGCCTCTTTAGTTCATTATCATCATCAGAGGAAAACATGTGGTATGCAGGCAGACGTGGTGCTGGAGAAGGAGCAGAGAGTCCTACATCTGATCTGAAGGCAGCAGAAGACTTTGTTTTACACTGAGCTTAGCCTCCCCTATGACATACTTCCTGCAACAAAGGCACACCTACTCCAACAAGACCACACCTCCTAATAGCGCTACTCCCTATGAGCCAAACAATAGAACACATGAGCTTATGCGGTTCATGACTATCCAAACCAACACACCTACTCTGGGAAAGTTTTTGGTTGATCATTGACTAATTTCTATTTCTCTCACACGATTAAGGATTAATAAAGGAAGAAATATTACATAAAGTCGCAGAGAAGTTATAGAAGAAATGAGGTACCACCATCCGCTTTTCCTATTTTCCCCCTCTCTATATTGTCAATACTTTCAGGAGATTTCCTGTTAGGCTTCATACAAATGAAGAAAACTTAATAAAATTTATTTCATCTTTCCATTATGCAACCTCTCTACCACTGAGCTACATCCCCAGTCCTGCCTAAGAAAATGCCAACTGAATTTTCATTTTCTTTTAAAAATCCTTTATACTGTTAAGCATTATTAAAAACAGCCAATCAGAAAGGTGAAATTAGAGCAGAGCGTATGGTTACATTCAGGGCAAAGACACCCATTCTGCTGCAGACCTCATTACAGGATCTTAAGAGGTTATTTTTAGATCAAGATCCTCCCAAACAAGATATGTAATCGGATAGCTCATTACCACACTCTCCCCTGGAGACAGAAAATGCCTTTCACTGGGAAGGACAGCACAGACTCCGGTACCTTGCCATCTCGTGCCTTGGTGCAACATATCTTGAAGTCATGTCTGCTGTGCATTACTCACTTCATTGCCAAGGGAACTTTGGTATGTGTATGGGCAATACTGGTATTCTGAGTTGTGGCTGATACCCAGAGTGGAGAAAATGTATGCTTTCTCTGCAATGACTAACACTGTCAATTTGACAGGATCTAGAATCATCTAGGAAACAAACATCTCTGCATGTTTGTGAGGGAGTTTCTAGGTGAGATTATCTGGGGTTAATTTTCTCTGAATGTGAGCAGTACCATTACAGGATTTGGCATTCTTTACCAAATAAAAGTTAAAAAAAAGCAAATAAATGCCAGCCTCCACATCTCTTTACTTCCTGACTTGTGTACCAGAATAAACCTTTCCTACATTAAGTTACTTTTGTCATGTATTTTGCTACATCAACAAGAAGAGTAACTAGTGTTCTATCCCCAAACTAGTCAGGATCCAGTATGCATCTTGATGTCTGGTTTTAGATGATTATATTTGCCCTTCTGTTTGCTTTCCTTTTAAAATATTTTCTCAAAAATTTTTACTTGTGCCTTTAATCAGCACAATAACTGTAGAAGGCTCTAAGGATTATCTGTCTCAATGGTTATTTATATTTATCCATTTTATTTTCATGTTTTATTTGCACAAGAGTTCTCACACTCTTCAAATTGGTTTCAGATTCTTTCTCCTGGGGACTAAGCTGATTTTTATGTTGTCGCATTCTTGTGGTTAGGATTTCCATTATTATTTCTGCTCATGCACAAAATTCTCTCTGGGTTGAGGATTAAACTGGATTAGGACATGCTCCAAAGTCTCTGTCTCTGAACATTGGAGTGGACTTTTAACTCATCCAGGACACTGTCTTGTCTACCTGTTACTATTATCACCCAAATCCCTACCTCTTCAATCTCTTCATGATCCTGTTAGTTGACTCCTGTGAAGAAAGTTCAACTCTTAGTAATGTAGCAAAGGAAAACTCTACACAGGTCAAACTGTTTTTGCTTAGATTTTTTTTAAATCTTTTAGTTACTCTTTCACAAGACAAGACTTTGTGGGAAAAGAGTAAGATGTGTAAGTAGGAGTCACATTCAGCTTTATTTGCATTAGTACCTCGCCTTCAGAGCTTAGGTATGAATGCTCTGCTAACCTTCCATGGCTTACTATACCCTCCTGTTCTCTCACTTTAAAACAAAAGTTTTCGCCACATGCTTATTTCTTTGTAGGTACAAATAGTTACCTTGATTAAGATCACACTTAAGATTAAAGTTTATTTTTAGAAAGTCAGCAATCTCAATAGTTGTTCTTAAAAAAGATATGAAATACCTTGCTTTTACCAAAGTTCATTTGTAGCTCCCTGTTAGAGTACTATGACCTTAAGGTAATGGATTCCTAATGGAATTTTAAAAAATATTGGGAAAAGGCCAAGAACTAGCACTATAGAAAAGAAGGAATCATATTCGGACATGATTTTTGTCATGTCTATTTTTGTCATGACTTCCTAGAAGAATGGAACTGAACACACCACACACACACACACACACACACACACACACACACACACACACATCCACACACACATCATTTAAAAATTTTATTTTTATGGGATACTATAGATAGGGTTTATTAGTCTAACTGTGCTGTCTGCACACAGGAGAATCGGTGAGTAAAACTGACTGCTTCAGTACTTCCAATTTTATGTTGAATGCCGGGAAGGTCCCTGGGAAGTCTTCCAGCACTGTTGAAAGACTAGAGAATTTCAGTCTGAAGACAGTGGAGAATGCCAGCAGCAGCAACACAGAAAGAGGTACACTCACCAGCAAGCTATGAATACGTGCGAAGAGGTTTCTCTAGACATCTTTACATGTATGTTTCCTGCCAAACGTAAAGGACAGTCTCCTCTACTCAGATAATCCTTCCTGGAACTGCTCTTATGCACCTCTTCAATGGCACGCCTTTTAATTGATTCAGACCACATCAAGTTGATCTTCAAGATTAACACAACCATACAGACATTCAAAAGTGTTTCATGCTTCCTCTTCAATTTTTTTGTTAATTATTTTATTTATTTACTTTTCAAACATTGCTCCCCTTCCTGATCCACTTTCCATGAACCCCCTCACATCATACCCCATTCTCTTTACCTCTAACAGGGTGCTCACTCAAGATTCTAGTCCTACTCTCATTGCTTGTTCTTGTCACACTTGGAAGCTGTCAATGTTACTGTTGATTAATTGAGTGTAACATCTTTTGATCTTTTTATGTCTTTTCTTCTGGCTTTGGTTTTTAGTAGATGAATTATACTATAACAAAGAATGTGTTTCCCTGACCTCAGCCTTAGGGATATTCTACACTGTGATAGTCTTGATTGACAACTTACCTGCTCTTGGAATCACCTTGGAGGCACACCTCTGAGTGTTTCTGTGAGGGAACTCCCAGAAAATTTTAACTGAGAAAAGAAGACCGACCCTAAAAATGGGTAGTATCATCCAATGGGCTGGTGCCTAGACTGAATAAAGAGGGGTCAAGGAGGAATCTAGGTGAATTGCATAATTCTCTGCTTGCTGTTTTCTAACTCTTATAGATGAAAATAAGTATCATACCTTCATGCTCCTGCAGTCACAGTTGAGAGCTAATCTCTTCACAGTGCCTTCTCCATGGTAGTGAACTGTCTTCCTACCTACTGAGAACCTATCCCACATTAAGTTGTTCAAGCTGGATGTTTTATCATAGCAATGAAGCAAGCAACAGAGATGCTCACACATACAACCCATTAGTAGACTAGAACTTTTTGCTCTAAACAGAAAGCAAGGATATCTTGGTCACCATAGAAGCTTTTGCATTATAATATTAGTTCTCAAGCAAGTTGACACCATGATCCTTGACACTCTTAATTGTCTAGGATCCCTAAGAAGTTAAAGTTAACATTTATTAGTCATGATTGAAACTAAACTGCTTGAACTTTAAATCAGAAAAGGCCCAAGCACACTTCCATTAAGCATCAATGTTTTGACATTTTCATGTACAAGTTTATATTTTCTGTTAGCTTGACACAAGATAGGATCATCAGGGAACTAGAAACTTTAAATAAAGCCTCCATAATATTGGTCTGTAAGTCTGTGGTGTATTTTCTTCATTAATACACCATATGATGTGGTGCATGATATATATTAATTATATTATATCATACCATATCATATCATATCATATCATATTATAATGATGTGGGAGGGACCATCTCAGTGTGGGTGATACAATCATAGGGAAGGTGGTCCTGTGATTTACAAAAAGCACAGGAAGCCAGGTATTAGTAGTTTCCTATAATTTCTGCTTCAGTTTCTGCCCATAAGTTCCTGCTTCTACACCTGTTTTGAATTCCCTTCCTGATGGACTGGGATCAAAAAGTGTAAGCCCAATAAATCCTTTCCTCCCAAATTGCTTTTGGATATATTTTTAAAATTTTAAATGTATTTATATTATTTCATATGTATGAAAGTTTTGTGTACAAGGGTATGTGTGGGCTGGAGAAATGGTTCACTGGTTAAGAGTATTGACTATTCTTCCAGAGGTCCTGAGTTCAAATTCCAGCAACCACATGGTGGCTCACAACCATCTGTAATGGGATCTGATGCCCTCTTCTGGTGTGTCTGAAGACAGCTACAGTATGCTTACAATAAATGAATGAATGAATGAATAAATAAATAAATAGATAGATAAATAGATAAATAATTTTTTAAAAGAGTATATATGTACCATGGGCATGCCTGATACCTGTAGATGTTAAAAGAGGGTGACAGAGCCCCTGAAATTGGAGTCACAGTTCACTGTGAGCAACCATGTAGGTGCTGGGAAACGAATCCAGGTTCTTGGCTAAAGTAACTACTTTTAATCTCTAGCCCCTTGGTCATTGTTTTTATTCACAGCCACAGAAGAGCAAACTAGGATATCTGACATGCTAAGTAGCCATTGGAAAGGTTCATCATAATCCAACACAAGAAGAACACTAAAAGCAATAATTCCCTACTATTGTTATACAAAGTTTTCTTTTCAGATCTCTGAAAGTCTTTATGGGATTCTCTGCAATCAGGGTCTGCACTTGTGAAACAGTGAAACTACAGCCTGTGCCAAATCTTTAGCTACTTTGTTCTGAATAAGAGGAGTTCATGCCAAGAGGTCTAGGACTATCTCATGCAGGTACATAGCATGGTACTCTTGGGTGACTTTCCATGAAGGAGTCTTGATTCTGGTCCATATTAGCCTTCTTTCTGACTGATACAAATATGAGTGACTGTTGATGTTAGTTCAATGTCTAGAACACTGTGATAAAATACATGTGTGGCCTAATATAAGCACTCAGGAATAGCAGATAATAGAAAGACTCAAAGAAATCACTTTGTGATAGGTTTTGTATCACCAGGACTGTCACCGGAGGCCTTGTTGTAAGTTCTATTATAGTGAAGTATAAGAATGTGAGATCTCTAAAAGACAGACAGAAAAGGAACAGTGGCTAAAGGTTGATTTAATTTTCACTTAAATGTTTAAGATGGCTAACTCCCAGGTTCTTCTCTAAGACATAACTAATTTTTTTTATTTTCTATGTTTTTTTTATTAACATCCCAAATGATTTCCCCTTTCCCATTTCCTCCCTCCCCGAAAGTCCCATAAGCCCCCTTCCCTCCCTCTGTTCCCCATTCAACCCCCTCTTGCTTCTTTGTCCTGGCGTTCCCCTACATCCAGGCTTTCCAGGACCAGGGGTCTCTCCTTCCATCTTCTTGGAAATCTATTGATATGCGAATTGTGTCTAGGGTATTCCGAGATTCTGGGTTAATATCCCCTTATCAGTGACTGCATACCATGTGTGTTCTTTTGTGATTGGGTTACCTCACTAAGGATGATATTTTCAAGTTCTGACCATTTGCCTAGGAATTTCGTGAATTCATTGATTTTAATTGCAGAGTAGTATTCCATTGAATAAATATACCACATCTTCTGAATCCATTCCTCCATTGAGGGACATCTGGGTTCTTTCCAGCTTCTGGCTATTATAAATAAGGCTGCTTTGCTAATGGAGCAACCCTCTGGGTATATGCCCAGGAGTGATATAGCAGGGTTCTCCGGGAGTGTCATGCCCAGTTTTCTGAGGATCTGCCAGAATGCTTTCCAGAGTGATTGTACCAGCTTGCAATCCCACCAGCAGTGGAGGAGTGTTCCTCTTTCTCCACATCCTCCCCAACAACTGCTGTCTCCTGTGTTTTTGATCTTAGCCATTCTGACTGGTGTGAGGTGGAATCTCAGGTTTGTTTTAAGAAATTGAAGAAGACCTCAGAAGATGGAAAAATCTTCCATTATCATGGATTGGCAGGATTAATATAGTCAAAATGACCATCTTGCCAAAAGCAATATACAGATTCAATGCAATTCCCATCAAAATCCCAACTCAATTCTTCATAGAGTTAGAAAGAGAAATTCTCAAATACATCTGGAATAACAGAAAACCCAGGATAGCTAAAACTATTCTCAAGAGTAAAAGAACTTCTGGGGGAATCAGTATCCCTGACCTCAAGCTGTACTACAGAGCTATAGTGTTAAAAACTGCTTTGTACTGGTATAGTGACAGGCATGTAGATCAATGTAACAGAATTGAAGACCCAGAAATGAATGCACACTCCTATGGTCACTTGATTTTTGACAAAGGAGCTAAAACCACCCAGTGGAAAAAAAAGATAGGCTTTTCAACAAATGGTGCTGTTCTAACTGGAGGTCAACATGCAGAAGAATGCAAATTGACCCATTCTTATCTCCTTGCACTAAGCTCAATTCCAACTGGATCAAGGACCTCCACATAAAACCAGACACACTGAAACTAATAGAAAGGAAACTAGGGAAGAACCTTGAACATATGGGCACAGGGGAAATTTTCCTGAACAGAACACCAATAGCTTATGCTCTAAGATCAAGAATTGACAAATGGGACCTCATAAAATTACAAAATTTCTGCAAGGCAAAGGACATTGTCAAAAGGACAAAGCAGCAACCAACATACTGGGAAATGATCTTTACCAACCCTACTTCTGACAGAGGGCTAATATCCAATATATACAAAGAACTCAAGAAGTTAAACTCCAGAGAGGCAAGTAACCCTATTAAAAAATGGAGTACAGAGCTAAACAAAGAGTTCTCACCTGAAGAATATCTAATGGCTGAGAAGCACCTGAAGAAATGTTCAACATCCTTAGTCATTAGGGAAACACAAATCAAGACATAACTTTGATAGATGTACCAATCCTCATTGGAGAGACTGTTCTGTTGGACATACAGGTCTCCTTGGAAGGTTCCTGTCATGGGAAACAAACAGCTTTCCTGTCATTGTCTGAATCATCCAGTCTCCTGGGAATGAACAAACCAGTGAATGACAAACTCATCTAATCTCCAAACTTATAACATCAAACCTTA
The DNA here is from genome assembly GCA_036184795.1 of Tokudaia tokunoshimensis. Taxonomy (NCBI): domain Eukaryota; kingdom Metazoa; phylum Chordata; class Mammalia; order Rodentia; family Muridae; genus Tokudaia; species Tokudaia tokunoshimensis. The sequence goes on from BTHU01000002.1 coordinate 99,253,000, forward strand.
TGGCAGATTCAGACTCCATCTCTAGTGTACCTTTTCCACCTGGGGAGTCCATTTCTTGGGTACTTTACTGTGACTGTGTTTCTGTATTCTATAAAACTGGGCTGAGTGCTGAAATCTTGTCTTTTCTGCCTTTTTTATGTTACATCTGTGGAGAAAACAATTAATCTTACAACTCTGGAAGGCCTCACCATGATGGTCTTGGATGCATGTTGCATTGAAACTTTGTTGGGAAGATTGAGACATAATGAACCTTATAGTATGTCTAAATTTTTTCTATACTTTAGGTCCTTTGACTTCCTCAATAGGAGTCAACAACTCTCCTCTCCCAGCAACTTTACAGCCCACCCTTGTACATTACCTCCTGCTCCATCCCTCACTATGGTGCCAAGTAACGACTGCGAAGGATTTTGGATGGGAATTCAAGATGAGTTCTCTAGAACAGTTATTATATTCCACAGAAAGACACAGAGGCAATAGTATGATGGGAGTTATGAGAAGTGTTTAGGCCTGCCATCAGAGATTGACAGCAAGGGATAACCTCTAATGAAAGGTATAACAAAAGTACACATTGCAGAAGTCTGGTCTTTTACTGCTTACATTCTTCTAAGAAAGGGGGAGATTTCACAATACAAGCCTCCAGCAAGGCTCTCTCTAATTTGCAAGCAAAAAGCAGGGAAGGAGAGGGATAGATTTGTGGCCACTGAAATGCTTTTTGATTTTGGTGTAAACTCACTTTCCCAGGTAAGAGAAGATGACTCCAGGAAGTCCATTAGTTAGGGATCACAGGCAATAACTCAGTAGCTTGCCTGTATCTCTAAGAGAAAAATGACTGCTACAGAAATTGTGGCCTAAACAGTGGTTAGGTTTCTAACGTTACATTCTTAGAGTCTATTCCTTCTCTCTGTATGAAAAGTTAACTATTTTAGAAGTAAAAAGAACTCATCAGTAAAGTGTACTTGCTGCTTTTCTAGGAGATGCAAGCTGACTTCCCAGCACCCACATGCAGTCACAATTATCTGTAACATCAAGTACCAGGAGATCTGAAGTCCCCTTCTGAACTCTGTGTGTACCAGGGATGCACACACTACACAGATGTACAAGCAAGCACTAAACCATACACATAAAAATAAAGCAAATTAACTGTTTCTTTTAAAAAATGTTAACTATTTTAGTTCTACATTTCTAGATCATATTCAAATCTGAATGTTAATGTATTTAGGAATATTAATTGTCAAGTATTACTTAGGCATTGTTGACAGCCTGTTATGCCTCATAGGTACAGCAGGGGTCTTCAGAAGACATCTGTTTCTGGTTTTAGAATGAGCACCACTGTATTTGAGCTACACTGAAGGTTCTGACGGAAGGGCAGTTTGGATCCTCTGAATGGGCAACATGAATAGCACTACCAACAAATTTCTGAGTGAAGAAATAGAGAGAACATATGAAATTTAGGTACAACTCTTGGTTCTGCCACTAAATGCCTAAATGATCTTAAATGCAGTGTTTAACTCAGTTTTCTGATGTGGCATTTAAGTCATCTATATAAGGAAGTCTTAATTGGTTAAAAAGCCTATGGTGAGGTTTAATATGTTGCTGCTTCTATTTTATAACAGGGAGCCTTATCCTTGGCCTCCTACCATCCCTGTGTATCTACTTTGCCAGTTCTATGTAGATCATCTGTCCTTGACCTATTCTAGCTTCCTTTTTAAATAAAGAATTTATTTAAAAATTCTAAAGCACTTCTTCCCTTCCAAATATAAACAGAAGCTCTCCTTTTCTAAGCTTGCATTTTGGACTAAAGGTTTCAGCACAGAATCAACTATCACAAAGTTTGTCCTTGAACATCATGAAATGTCTTCTGCCTTTATCTAATTTAGTTCTTTGCTTCCTGTCAGAATATTATGACAATATTCATAATATTCAAGATAATGAGACCCAATGGGAAGAATAAATGATGATTCAAGTTTAGCATGGCCTCAAGAGCATAGTCAGGGAGTGAGGAGAGAGACTGAGAACCGAGCGTGCTGTAAGGAAGAAAGCATGTCTGCAGTATTCAACAGTGATTCACATCTTCTTCATGGTTGCAAAAACATTTTCAATTTCCCTGCATTATGAAGTTCCAAAAGTTTTGGGGAGGTGGGATGGGAGAAGGGTCTGGGAAGTGAACTCGGATCCTCAACAACAGTAACAGAGGATCTTGCAAACTGAGCAATCTCTCAAATTTTAGCTTGATATCTTTCAACTTCTGAGAAATTCTTTATTATTATTTCCTCAAATATTTCATCTGCTTGTTCTGTTCTTGCCTTGGGAGCCTCCACTTGCATTTGGGTCACATTGTTTCATCTTGTCCTGAATTTTTCTTTGTTTTCCATGAGGTGATATTTTATTAACTTCACCCAGTACAATATTGTACTTCCTTGTTTTCAGTCTGCATTTGTATACATTCACTGAGTTATTAATTTTAGATATTATATTCTTCAAACTCATGTTATTCTTCCTCTTATTCACATCTTATTTTTAAGGTTTATCTACTCTGTAAAAGAAGTTTTATCATGCATCATAACCATCTGGGGCAACTCATTGGTCCTAACCTCAGTGATTCTGGATTAAATACTAAGGTGTAAAAGATAGACCCTGTAGAGACCACCACCAGTAGATAGACACAGCCCCTGGTGATGGGATGGGGCCACACACCCATCTAAAAGTTTTCAACCCAGAAAAGTTCCTGTTTGAAGGAAGCACAGGGCCAAAAAAAAGTGGAGCAGAGACTGAAGGAAGGGTCACTGGGTGACTGCCCCACTTGGGGATCCATCCTGTCAGCAAACACCAAACCTGACACTCTTTCCAAGAGTCACTTGCTGACAGGAACCCAGTATGACAGCAACTGACCATGCAGATTTGGATGTTTGGAGCCAACCATCAGACCGAGCTCAGGTACTGGAGGAGCTGAGGAGCATTGCAACTCCATAGGAAGAACAACATCAGCTGGCCAGACTACCCAGTGCTTTCAAGGACTACACCACCAACCAAGGAGTGTACAGGGAGGCATCCATGGCTCTAGATAATTAGGTAGCAAAGAATGGCCTTTCCTGACATGAATGGGAGGGGAGACCCTTGGTTCTGTAGAGGTTTGATGTCCCAATATAGGGGGATGATGAAATTGTGGGGCAGGAGAGGGTGCATGAGTGGGGGAGCACCCTCAAAGAGGCAAAGGGCAGGGAGGAGAGGGAGGTTTTGGGATGTGGGCTTATTGAGTGGTAACCTGGAAGTGGGCCATCATTTGAGATGTAAATGAATGGAATGAATAATAATAATAATAATAATAATAATAATAATAATAATAAAGTACAGAGCACATGTTTGTGGAGAAAATAATTAGTTGTACAAAACTGGATATAAGCCCTGTAAAATATCTTCCCAAAATTATCCCCCATTTTGTGGTATAATGTTCTGTCCATTAACTTACATTTCACCTTTGCCTGCTTCCCACCCACTGTGTAATCAGAATATGTAGAGAAGGCTGCACTATCAATATGCATGACCTATCAAATGGTAGACAAGGTGAACCAGCTAATATCCCTAAGAGGAATTTTCATTTTACATATCATGACTTTTATCTTAATATAGTATTGATATTCAGTAGTGCTTGGCAAGTAATTTGACTCTGCCAGTTGCAATTTGATCTCATGTCTTTAATGAGACTAATGTAGCAGATTTTTGAATATTTGCATGGGCAAGGCCAGCAGTTGTCTCTCAATTTACTATGACCAAATTAAAGAAAGACAGGAGAAGAAGCAAAGGACACTTTCAAATCAGGTGTATTTTTCTAGAAAACACCTAAAGATGATCTCTGTTTTGGACACAGGGATCAAGGATACTGGAATTTTATCAGAGAATATTATACGTCTGTTACCTCAGTGTTTTAATGGATGCATCCTGGAGGCACCTGTGAACCATACAATTAACTACATGCCCTGATTTCCCCTAGGTGTGCTCACAGACACTTAAGCACAAGTCTTAGCTCAAGCTGTTATTTTTTAAATAAAAAGAGAATTTCATGTCTCAAGGTACCTGGTGCTTCGGGATTCGCATCCCTGTCATCCCTCAAATATCACTGACTATAGTCATGATTGCTTGCTTCTCTGAATGTTTAGCCTTCAGTGATTTCCATGATGAATTTTACTCTCATAGCTTGACCTAAGAACAGTCAAGCCCAAATGTGTATATCAGCAAATTGTATCCCTAGAAGAACTCACCATCTCCAACTCTAAGATGCAAGTCAGATAATTGAGACACTTCTTGGACTTAGTTCCTTTACCAGAGAAATGTATGAATTTATATTACATAAGTTATTTTGAAGGATAAAGGATGAACTTAAGATTTGCTCAGTACAGGGAAATACATGGCTGGTGCTGTAAACATAGTTAACTAGTTGTAGCTGGAGAAGTAACAGATCCTAGAAGAGAATCCTGTACTGCCATTTCCTTCTAACAGCTTATCAGTGTATACACACAGAAGTGTAGCTATTGCTCCTAATCAGAAAACCTTATTTTCTCCAGCAGGCAGAGTCTATTACAGAAACTCGCAAGCAATCACATTGAAGACAATAAGTAACCATGATGTACAGAGCTCCAATTAGTACATCTATAAAACAGTCACTGCATCTATTGCTCACGGAACATGGAGAGATAGGATTGTAAATAGTGTAAGAGCTGGAGGACTAGGATACCTTCTTCAAGACAGTATCTTCTAGACATGACAGGGATGCTGAACTCATGAGATCTCAAAAGTATGGTTGCCTAAATACAACCCACATAATAACCATACCAGTTAACCTGCCAACAGTGATGGCCTTACCCCTAGATGAAAAATTATAGGCAATCAGTGGGTGCTGAGGGATGGAGCATGAGCCTTTTTTTAGGAATGATCCCTATGAAGGGTTACACAATCCCAAATTGTCAGCTCTCAATGCATGTATAAATGAGTTACATTAATGCAATTTGGAAGAATATATGTGTATACGTATGTGTATATGATATTGAGAGACAATATTTGCTGTCCTTGCCCACACAGATGTTCACAAGGTCTCTCTCATGTGTATGTGTGAATATTTGTAAACAATAATTATTATAGAAGAGATCATGAATTTGAGAGAATATGAAGGTAAAGGAGCAGTTAGCAGGGGAAGAGGGAGAGGTAGAAATAATGTAAATACAGTAGACTCATGTATAAAGTCCTCAAAAAAAATCTTTAAAAAAATGAATGTTGGGATATGAAGATACCTTGAAAATGGGCTCATTATGATAAAAACTGTTTGTACGGTTCATACTGAATTTTGTTCATTAGTTTTACCAGTGAAGTCCCACTCTACTGTAAGTAATGTTTTATTTGACTTATCACACCAGGAGAGAGGGTCTTGCTATATAACTCAGACTAGCCTCATATGTGTTATCTTTCTCCCTCATTCTCCTCATTCTGTTTGCTACTGTAGCAGGCATGTGTTACCAAGCTCAGGATTTTTTTTTTATTTATTTTAGACATCTCTTCTCTGTAGTCTGAGCCATCCCCTGCTTCATTCTTTCCCATTTATCTACTCTCCATATACCCCCAGAGCCAACTGCTGCTGTGACTGAAACCAGGACCAAACAAGGGCTAAGTTATTCTCTCCATAATGGCATTTGCTGTCTAAAAGATCTATAAGCTCAAGCATAACAAAGTTGTTTTGTTTTGTTTTGTTTTTCTTTTTGTGAGAGTCCTATGCTTTATCCACATGGTAGGACATCCTTGTAACCAGTTCTTGGGTGTCTAACTCTAACCCTGTCCCTTTCACACTAAAAACAAAACAAAACAAAACCAAAAACCAAAACCAAAACATAACAAAAAAACAAAAAACAAGAAAACCAACTAACCAACCAACCAACCAAACAAACAAAAAACCCTCTTAAGATAGGGGAAGTAACAAAATTACTTTTCCAAGTTGACAGATTTGATAGCACACTTACTGATTTGAACTTAAAACTGATTTTTGAATGCCAATATACTGGCTGGTTTTGTGTGTCAACTTGACACAGGCTGGAGTTATCACAGAGAAAGGAGCTTCCGTTGGGAAAGTGCCTCCATGAGCTGTAAGGCATTTTCTTAATTAGTGATCAAGGAGGGAGGACCCCTTGTGGGTGGTGCCATCCCTGGGTTGGTATTCTTGGGTTCTATAAGAAAGCAAGCTGAGCAAGCCAGTGAAATCGAGCCAGTAAGAAACATCTCTCCATGGCCCCTGTATCAGCTCCTGTATCCTGACCTGCTTGAGTTCCAGTCCTGATCACCTTTGTTGATGAACAGCAATGTGGAAGTGTAAGCTGAATAAACCCTTTCCTCCCCAACGTGCTTCTTGGTCATGATGTTTGTGCAGGAATAGAAACCCTGACTAAGACAGCCAGTATTATCATTTTGTAGTAGTAGAACTTAGGGCAGGTTGGTATGAAATTGTAATGGTTTTCACAATGAAGGAACTGAATCATGCATGAAAGTGTGTTTGCAGAGGAGGGAGTGATATTTTCTATGTTTATATTAAGTGAGTTAGAGAATTAAAAAAACCTCTAGTGTCAAAAATAATAATCATTTATTTTATGCATGCCATGTGGCACAAACTCTTCTAGATATGTGATTTATTTGAACCTCCTAACAACCAAGTAAATAGCCTGTTGCTATTATGTGGGGAAAGTGGAATCATGTCACCAGGTAGAAAAACTGGTAAGGTCAAGCAGATAAAGGAATCCTGGAAATTCTCATAATTGAGAATCCCAGGCTTTTGAATCTAGTCCAGGCATAGTTCCTTTCCTAGAGCACATGACCAAGACACCCTACTAAGAGCATAGCAAGTAGCATAGAGCCTAGACTTCTCCATGCTAATGAGGTATGTAGATAGGCCTGGAATGTCTAGTCAATAAGCATCCCTTCCCTAGCATTCCTTCCTGCAAAAGGTGTTTAATTTCTGGCCCACCTGAATAAACAGTTTCGACAAGCAAGGACTGTCTCTTTAAGGACCACTAACTACATCGGGTCGGGGAGCCTTCATCAATACTGAGCTGTGCCTAAATCTCCCACAGAAGGCCCCTCCATACTCCTGGAACTTCCTATGAGCTAAGCCAGATCACACTGCCCTCGGGTCCTCTCAGGCCTGCTTTTGGTCTCCAGTGGTGGCGTCAGGGTGCCCAGGCATTTGAGAACCATAGCCTTGCCCTAATATGCTCTTTTTCTCACCCAGAGAAACATGGGCTGGGGCCCCTATCTTAGGCTATGTTTTGACTCCCCTGAGAGGCTGTCTGCATGTCCCATGAGCCTGGCACCAGATGGTGGTGAGGAAGGAACATGCACCTCTGCATTTCCACTCCCCAAGCAGCTTCCCATCACCCCAGCAGTGAGGTGGAACAGAACCACACTATTATGTTCACTTTACTATAGAAAAAAATGCTTAATGAAACAGAGCACATTATTCAAGTCAAGCCCGTATTCTCCCCATTCTTTATACAAAACAAACAAACAAACAACAAATAACTAAACAAACGTAAAATCCAAAAAATATTCTGGAATTTTTCAATAAGATTTATGCATTTGTTTACATTTTTAATTAGATTGAAATGTAATGGAGTTCTCTTTGTAATTTTCATTCTTAATTATTTATCTGTTCCATTGCATCCTACTCTATTTCAGAATTCCTTAGAGATGTGTAGGACATTCCGACAGCAATTGTCTTAAACCAAAGGTGTTTAGAGAACATGAGCATTATTAAAACCTCCCAGAAAACTGGTATGGCTGAAAAGTTTAGCTTCTATTAAATAAGGATAATTTATTTTTAGCTAATTTGTAGAAACATATTTTACGACAGATTTGACCGCAATGAAAAATGTTTTGACTGCCAGAAAAAAAAAAGTGGGCAAATTCTTTTCTTCTATATTCTTAAGTAATAGTGTTATGAGATAAATGTGACCTCTGAGTCAAAATTCCTAGGTTTGGGTTTATTTGAGTGAGCCTTAAGGTATCTGAGGTCTCTGAGCCCAAGACTGTCGTCATGTGTTTGCTGCAAGGCATCAATATAGTACCACAGGAAGACAGACATGAAAGGTTGGATGGGTTTAAATAAAGCACATGTTATGTGGTTGAATCTCCTAATATATACGAAGTGGGCCACAGACAAGAAAACAGGCGTCATATTGGCAGCAAAATATATTCAATATTTAATTGCATATCCAGACAGCTGTCTCCTTTATTTCTCACAGTCTACCCAAATTCAGCAAACTGAATAGGGAAAGGAGCAGAGACCAACTCTAAAAAATATGAACTTTTCTTCAATTTTATTTCATTTTTTTTATTTTCTATATTTTTTTATTTACATTCCAAATGATTCCCCCTTTCCCATTTCCTCCCTCCCTGAAAGTCATATAAGCACCCTTCCCTCCCTCTGTTCCCATTCAACCCCCGCTCAGTTCTCTATTCTGGTATTCCCCTACATCCAGTCTTAACATCTTCTTGGAAATCTATTGATATGTGAATTGTGTCTTGGGTATTCTGAGATTCTGGGTTAATATCCCCTTATCAGTAACTGCATACCATGTATGTTATTTGTGATTGGGTTACCTCACTAAGGATGATATTTTCCAGTTCTGACCATTTGCCTAAGAATTTCATGAATTCATTGTTTTTAATTGCAGAGTAGTATTCCATTGTGTAAATATACCACATCTTCTGAATCCATTCCTCCGTTGAGGGACAACTGGGTTCTTTCCAGCTTCTGGCTATTACAAATAAGACTGCTATAAACATAGTGGAGCATGTGTCCTTATTTCATGCAGGGGAAGCCTCTGGGTATATGCCCAGGAGTGGTATAACAGGATCCTCCATGAGTGTCATGCTCAGTATTCTGAGGAACCACCAGACTGCTTTCTAGAGTGGTTGAATCAGCTTGCAATCCCACTAGCAGTGAAGGAGTGTTCTTCTTTCTCAACATCCTCGCCAACAACTGCTGTCTCCTGTGTTTTTGATCTAAGCCATTCAGAATGGTGTGAGGTGGAATCTCAGGGTTGTTTTGATTTGTATTTCCCTAATGACTAAGGATGTTGAACATTTCTTTAGGTGCTTCTCAGCCATTTGATATGCTTCACGTGAGAACTCTTTGTTTAGCTCTGTACCCCATATTTTAATAGGGTTATTTGGCTCTCTGGAGTCTAAATTCTTGAGTTCTTTGTATATATTGAATATTAGCCCTCTGTCAGATGTAGGGTTGGTAAAGATCTTTCCTCAGTTTGTTGGTTGCCGCTTTATCTTTTTGACAGTGTCCTTTGCCTTACATAAACTTTGTAATTTATGAGGTCCCATTTATCAATTCGTGATATTACAGCATAAGCTATTGGTGTTCTGTTCAGGAAAATTTCCCCTGTGCCCATATGTTCAAGGTTCTTCCCTAGCTTCCTTTCTATTAGTTTCAGTGTGTCTGGTTTTATGTGGAGGTCCTTGATCCACTTGGAATTGAGCTTAGTGCAAGGAGATAAGAATGGTTCAATTTGCATTCTTCTGCATGTTGACGTCCAGTTGAACCAGCACCATTTGTTGAAAAGGCTATTTTTTTTCCACTGGATGGTTTTAGCTCCTTTGTCAAAGATCAAGTGACCATAGGAGTGTGGATTCATTTCTGGGTCTTCAATTCTGTTCCATTGATCTACATGCCTGTCATTATACCAATATCATGCAGTTTTTAACACTATTGCTCTGTAGTACAGCTTGAGGTCCAGGATATTGATTCCCTCAGAAGTTGTTTTACTCTTTTTTTTTTTTTTTTTGGTTTTTCGAGACAGGGCTTCTCTGTGTAGCCCTGGCTGTCCTGGAACTCACTTTGTAGACCAGGCTGGCCTCGAACTCAGAAATCCTCCTGCCTCTGCCTCCCAAGTGCTGGGATTAAAGGTGTGCGCCACCACTGCCCGGCTGTTTTACTCTTGAGAATAGTTTTAGCTATCCTGGGTTTTCTGTTATTCCAGATGAATTTTTGAATTGCTCTTTCTAACTCTATGAAGAATTGAGTTGGGATTTGATGGGGATTGCATTGAATCTGTATATTGCTTTTGGCAAGATGGTCATTTTTACTATATTAATCCTGCCTAACCATGAGCATGAAAGATTTTTCCATCTTCTGAGATCTTCTTCATTTCTTTCTTCAGAGACTTAAAGTTCTTGTCATATAGATCTTTCACTTGTTTGGTTAGAGTCACACCAAGATACTTTATATTGTTTGTGGCTATTGTGAAGGGTATCAGTTCTCTTATTTTTTTCTCAGCCTGCTTATCCTTTAGTATAGGAAGCCTATTGATTTGCTTGAGTTGATTTTATATCCGGCCACTTTGCTGAAGTGGTTTATCAGCTGTAGGAGTTCTCTGGTGGAGTTCTTTGTGTCACTTAAGTATACTATCATATCGTCTGCAAATAGTGATAGTTTGACTTCTTCCTTTCCAATTTGTATCCCTTTGACCTCCTTTTGTTGTCTAATTGCTCTAACTAGAACTTCAAGTACTATATTAAAAATATATGGAGAGAGAGGGCAGCCTTGTCTAGTTCCTGATTTTAGTGGGATTGCTTCAAGTTTCTCTCCATTTAGATTGATGTTGTCTACTGGTTTGCTGTAAATTGCTTTTACTATGTTTAGATATGGGCCTCGAATTCCTGATCTTTCCAAGACCTTTCGCATGAAAGGATGCTGATTTTTGTCAAATGCTTTCTCAGCATCTAAAGAAATGACCATGTGTTTTTTTCTTTGAGATTGTTTGTGTAGTAGATTACATTGATGGACTTCCTTATGTTGAAACATCCCTGCATCCGTGGAATGAAGCCTACTTGCTCGTGGTGAATGATCATTTTGATGTGTTCTTGGAATCGGTTGGCAAGAATTTTATTGAGTATTTTTGCATTGATATTCATAAGAGAAATTGGCCTGAGACTCTCTTTCTTTGTCGGATCTTTGTGTGATTTTGGTATCAGCGTAATTGTGGCTTCATAGAATGAGTTGGGTAGTGTTCCTTCTGTTTCTATTTTGTGGAATATTTTGAAGAGTATTAGTGTTAGGTCTTCTTTGAAAGTCTAATAGAATTCTGCACTAAAACCATCTGGACCTATGCTTTTTTTTGGTTGGAAGACTTCCAATGACCACTTCTATTTCTTCAGGGGTTATAGGATGGTTTAGATGGTCTATTTGATCCTGATTTAATTTTGGTATTTGGTAACTGTCTAGGAAATTGTCCATTTCCTCGAGATTTTCTAGTTGTGTTGAATACAGGTTGTTGTAGTAGGATCTGATGATTTTGTGAATTTCCTCAATTTCTGTTGTTATCTCTTCCTTTTTGTTTCTGATTTTGTTAATTTGGATACTGTCTCTGTGCCCTCTGGCTAGTCTGGCTAAGGGCTTATCTATCTTGTTGATTTTCTCAAAGAACCAACTCCTAGTTTTGTTGATTCTTTGTATGGTTTTATTTGTTTCTACTTGATTGATTTCAGCCCTGAGTTTGATGAATTCCTGCCTTCTACTCCTTTGGGTGTATTTGCTTCTATTTGTTCCAGGGCTTTCAGGTGTGCCATTAAGCTGCTAGTGTATGCGGTCTCCCACTTCTTTTTGGAGGCTCTCACGGCTATGAATTTTCCTTTTAGCACAGCTTTCATTGTGTCCTGTAATTTAGGGTATGTTTTGCCTTCATTTTCATCAAATTTTAAAAAGTCTTTGATTTCTTTCTTTATTTCCTCCTTGACCAAGTTATCATTGAGTAGAGCATTGTTCAGCTTCCACGTGTATGTGGGCTTTCTTTTGTTTTTGTTGTTATTGAAGACCACCCTTATTCCATAGTGATCTGATAGGAGGCATGAGATTAATTCGATCTTCTTATATCTGTTGAGGTCTGTTTTGTGACCAATTATATGGTCAATTTTGGAGAAGGTACCATGAGGTGCTGAGAACAAGGTATATTCTTTTGCTTTAGGATGAAATGTTCTATATATATCTGTTAGTTCCATTTGGTCCAAGCCTTCAATTAGATTCACTGTGTCCCTGTTTAGTTTCTGCTTTCCTGAATGATTCATTTCAGAGAGGGAGGAGTTGAAGTCACCCACTATTATTGTGTGAGGTATGATGCATGCTTTGAGCTTTAGTAAAGTTTCTTTTACGAATAAGGGTGCCCTTGCATTTGGAGCATAGATATTCAGAATTGAGAGTTCTTCTTGGTGGATTTTTCCTTTGACCAGTATGTAGTGTCTTTTTGCGTCTTTTTTGATGACTTTAGGTTGAAAGTCAATTTTATCTGACATTAGGATGGCTACTCTGGCTTGTTTCCTGGGACCGTTTGCTTGTAAGATTGTTTTCCAGCCTTTTACTCTGAGGTAGTGTTTGTCTTTGACACTGAGGTGAATTTCCTGCACGCAGCAAAATGCTGGGTCCTATATAAGTATCCAGTCTGTTAGTCTATGTCTTTTTATTGGGGAGTTGAGACCATTGATATTAAGAGAGATTAAGGAATAGTGATTATTGCCACCTGCTATTCTTGATGCTATCTTTATGTTTGAGTGGTTATCTACTTTTGAGTTTGATGAAAGAAGGTTACTATCTCATATTTTCCAGTTTGTTATTTTGTCTCCTTTTATTATTGATTTCCACCTATTATCCTTTGCAGGACTGGGTTTGTGGAAAGATATTGTGTAAATTTGATTTTATCATGGAATTTCTTGGTCTCTCCATCTATGCTCATTGAGAGTTTTGCTGGGTATAGTAGTCTAGGCTGGCATTTGTGTTCTCTTAGAGTCTGTATGAGATCTGCCCAGGATCTTCTAGCTTTCATAGTCTCTGGTGAGAAGTCTGATGTGATTCGGATAGATCTTCCTTTATATGTTACTTGGCCTGTTCATCTTACTGCTTTTAATATTCTTTCTTTGTTTAGTACATTTGGTGTGTTGATTATTATGTGACGGGTTGTATTTCTGTTCTGGTCCAGCCTGTTTGGAGTTCTGTAGGCTTCTTGTACATTCATCAGCATCTCTCCCTTTAGGTTAGGGAAGTTTTCCTCCATCATTTTGCTGAAGGTATTTACTGGCCCTTTAAGTTGCAAATCTTCACTCTCATCTATACCTATAATCCTTAGGTTTGGTCTTCTCATTGTGTCCTGGATTTCCTGGATGTTTTGGGTTGCAAGTTTTTTGCAATTTGCATTTTCTTTGACTGTTGAGTCAATGCTTTCTATGGTATCTTCAGCACCTGAGATTCTTTCTTCCATCTCTTGTATTCTATTGTTGATGTTTGCATCTATGACTCCTGATTTCTTCCCAAGGTTTTCTATCTCCAAAGTTGTCTCTTTTTGTGATTTCTTAGTTGTTTCTACTTCCTTTTTGAGATCCTGGATGGATTTGCTCAGATCCTTCACTTTTTTCTTTGTGTTTTCCTGTATTTCTTTAAGATATTTTTGCATTTCCTCTTTCAGGATTTCTGCCTGTTGATCCAAGTTCTCCTGTATTTCTTTAATCAATTTTTGTGTTTCTTCCTTATGGGCTTCCATCTGCTGATCCATATTTTCCTGCATTTCTTTAAGCTTTTTTTTTTGGTTCTTTTGTAAGGGCATCTACCCATTGATTCATTTCTTTCATCAATTTTTGTGTTTCCTCCTTATGGGCATCCATCAGTTGACCCATATTCTCCTGCATTTCTTTAAGTGATTTTTGTGTTTCCTTTGTAAGTACTTCTACCCGTTGATTCATGTTCTCCTGTATTTCCTTATGAGATTTATTTGTGTCTTTCTTGAAATCCTCTAATAGCATCATGAGAAGTGATTTTAAATCCAGATCTTGCCTTTCAGGTGTGACAGGGTATCCAGGACTTGCTGCTGTCGAAGAGTTGGGTTTGGATGATGTCATATTGCCTTTATTTCTGTTAGTAATGTTCCTAAGGTTGCCTTTTGCCATTTGGTTAGCTCTGGGGTTAGTTGGTCCTGCTGTCACTGGCTGTTGGTTGGACCTCCTGTGAGACTGCAAGGCTATTTCTGCCCCCCCTGGATGACCGAGATTCCCCTGGCACTGATTGCTGAGGGGATGCCCTGCTCCTGAGTGATTTTGGAGCCCTGATGTGCCTTGCCCCAAGTGATGTTGTAATGGGGAATCCCTACACATCCGAAGGCTCACTGTAGTCAATCCCCAGAGCATAGGTCGCCAATGGGATGCTGGTGAGCTCCCTCCCTGTGCGGGTGCGCTCTCTCCCAGTGCGGGTCCCTCTGCAGGGCAGATGTCCCACAGCAGAGCTGGCGGGTAGGTGACCACAGAACTGCCCAACTCTTTGGAGCAAGAAGCACACAAGCTGGCTGAGTCCCAAGCGATAATTTGCTGATTATCCCTGCGCCTGGAGGTCCCAACTGCTCTCTTGCTGGAACAAAGATGGCAGAATGCACTGTGCACCCTCTCTGTGTAGATCACTCTGCAGGGAAGATGGCCCACAGCAGAGCTGGCACCCAGAGGACCACAGAGCTGCCCCGCCCTTGGGCGCAGATGGAAGCCCAGCAGACTGTGTCCCAAGCTATGTTATATTGGTGAGTCCCTGCGTACCTGAAGTCTCAGCGTAGTCAATCCCTGTAGCAGAGGTCGCCAAGGGGAGACTGGTGTGCTCACTCCCTGTGCAGGTGCGCTCTCTCCCAGTGTGGGTCCCTCTACTGTAGGTGACCACAGCACTGCCCAGCTCTTGGGAGCAGGGAGCACACAAGCTGGCTGAGTCCCAAGCGATATTATGCTTGATTATCCCTGTGCCTGGAGGTCCCAATTGCTTGTTTCTGGAACAAAGATGGCAGAGTACAGTTTTTCTTCTTATCAAAAAGGTTTCGTTTGTTTTCTTTAACTTATTTTTTGAGATTATATTACAGTAGTTTTCCCTTTCCCTATTTTCCCTGCAAAGCATCCAAGGTTTTGGAGCTCCTTCCTTGCTCTTACTTGTCTACAAAGATGCCTAAAATAATAATAGAGTAATAGAGCCTTGTCATAGCATTTTACTAATACTGAATAATTCTCTTTGACCTTCTTTTTCTGTTTCTTCTTCTTCTTCTTCTTCTTCTTCTTCTTCTTCTTCTTCTTCTTCTTCTTCTTCTTCTTCTTCTCTCTCTGTCTCTCTCACTCTCCCCCCCCGCGTTTTCTTTGTTTTGTTCTTTGTTTTTACAGAATCTCATGTGTGTACCTCAAGTTGTCCACAGATTGAGCTATGTAGTTATGATCTTCCTGTCTTCAGTTCCAAAGTGTTGTGATTATAGGCACGTACTACCTAGATTCATTTTATGTGGTGCCAGTCATTGAATACAGAGCTTTGATCATGCTAGGCAAGCAATTTACCAAACAATTTATATTTAGAATTCAATTAATTCTCCAAAATATGATTTGAAATAATGGAAGATGATAAACAAACAAAGATTTACATATATGAGTTGAGGAAGACATCTTTGTCCTTGTATTTTCATCCTGTTGGACCATAAATATTCACATTGGCCTTGCAAGTACTGTATACATTGTGAAGTGAAGATAGGGGCCAGTGTATCCCGTGGGAAAACACTCGGGACTACTACTGTGCCTATTTTACAATGAATACAAAATACTTTGAAGAGTAGTATAATGTTATTCGAATGAAAGGTATACTGTTATAGCTAGATATAATTTTTCTACAGAAGGCTAATTTATCAATGGGCCAGCGTGTGCAGAATCAGTGATGCTAATGCTTGCGTGGCAATAGAAGAATAAAATAAAACATTGAGCCTTTTCTATTCTCAAAAACATAATACCACTTGATAATATTTTGCCTGTTTCCTTTCTTTTGTTTTTTAATCCATGATAAAATACGAGCAATGAGAAATTAGTATCATTGGAATAGAACACACACATTGTGTAGTTATATGGAGCAAATTGATAGCCAGAAATTATGTACAGGGAGGATCTAAATTCCCTATGATATCAAGGAAACCTGTGGAAGAGAGAGGAAAGACTGTAGGAGTCAGAGGGAAGAGAGAACACCAGGAGGACATGGCCCACCAAGTCAACTATTAAGGGCACATATGGGCTCACAGAAACTGAAGCAGTACTGATGAGGCCTGCCTGGGACTACACCATCCTCTGCTTATGGCTCTTAGCTTGGTATTTTTTGGACTCCTAACAGTGGGAGTAGATGTATCTTTAACACTTTTGCCTGCTCCTGGGATGCTTTTCCTCCTACTTGGTTGTCTTGACCACCTTTGATGTGAGGGTTTTTGTCTTGCCTTATTGTATCTTGTTTTGTCTTGTTTGGCTCTCATCTCTTGGAAACCTGCTCTTTTCTAAAGAGGAAAAGGAAAAGAAATTTATCTGGAGAGGAGGGCAGGTGGAGGTAGTAGTGGAGGGAGGTGGAACTCTAGTTGGGATGTTTTGGATGAGAGAAGAATCTATTTTCAATTAATAATAATAATAATAATAATAATAATAATAATAATAATGTACAAATATGCTGCATTTGATATTTAATGCATACCTCCTATTCATGTTTTATTTCTGGTGCTCTGAGGAAACACTGACTGAGAGAAGTATAGGGGATGAAAGGGAATTTTCAGCCTACAGTTTTCAGTGATGGTCCATCAGTGAGGGGAAGTAAAGGCAGGAAATCTCAAGCAGCTCGTCAACGTCACATCTTGATCCAATAGCAGAGAGAAACTGAGTCTCTGCTTGTGTACTTTTGATTTTATTTCTCTTGTCTTATACAGTTCAGGATCCCCTGTCTAGGGAATGAATGGTGCCACCACAGTGTGCTGGATCTTTTTTCATCAAGAAATAATCAAGACAATCTCCCACAGACAAGCTATCCTGGTTTGAATATGCTTGGCCCAGGGAATGCCACTATTTGAAGATGTAGACTTGTTAGAATAGGTATGTCATTGTGGGTGTTGGCTTTAAGAACCTCATCCTAGCTGCCTGGAAGCTAGTGTTCTCCTAGCAGCCTTCAAATGGAGATGTAGAACTCTCAGCTCTCCCTTCACCATGCCTTTCTGGAAGCTGCCATGTTCCATCTGATGGTAATTGATTGAACCCCGGAACCTGTAAACCAGCCCCAATTAAATGTTGTCCTTATATGAGTTGCCTTCGTCATGGTTTCTGTTCACAGCAATAAAATCCAAACTAAGACATAAGCTCATAAACCATCTTGAAAAAGACCTTTTCTTGAGACTATTTTCCTAGGTTATTCTGCATTGTAGCAAGTTGACACTTCATTTCATTAAAAATTCATTGATTTTTTTAATTGTGCATGCTTGTGTGTTTGTGGATGTAGGGGAGATAAGTGTGCAGCTGATGCAAAAAAAAAAATAGGCATTTCCTTCCCTGGAGATGGAGTTGCAAATGATTGTGAGCCATTCTACATGGTTTCTGGGCACTGATGCCCGAGAATGTCCGTAAGCATCCTTAATTGCTGAACCATCTCTTTAAACCAGTGGTTCTCAAACTTTGGGTCACAAAACCCTTTGAGGGTCAAAGAACCTTTTCACCAGGGTCTCCTAAGATAATCAGAAAACACAGATATTTACATTATAATTAATAACAGAAGAAAAGTTACAGTTATGAAGTAGCAATAAAAATAATTTTCTGTTTGGGATCACCACAATATGAGGAATTTTATTAACGGGTCACAGCATTAAGAAGATTAAGAATCACTGCTCTAGGCCCACAAGATGATTTTTAACTAGCCCTCCCAAGTCATAGATACTTAACATAAATCACTTTACTTAATCTTTACTAAAATGTCCTTAGAATTCTGAGAAAGTTGAGCAATTTGATGAAACTCATAGGACCTAATTATATTTTATAAGTACCTACCCTAGTTCTCTCAGAAAAGAAAATTGATATATTTTTTATTATGCTTGGTCAGGATTAATGATAGATGATTTGTTTTTTGAGTTGTCTTTGAGGACTTAATGGGAAGAATAAGAGGGAAATATTTATGATGAAAATATTTTGGGAATATTCAGACGTAGCTCCCAACAACCTCAGTATGTAAGAGTCCACTGCTTCTTTATAGCTTTGGCATTCGTTCTTTTGTATAATTCATGTCCTATCCTGCCAAATTTCCACAAAGAGAAAATTTTCAAAATCCAGGCTGAGGCCTTTCATAGTTAGATATTGTAATAGCACTGAGTTGAAGGCATGTGGACAGAAAGTGCCAATGGAGCAGCGACTGCCACTAGAGAAAGAATGCTGCCTTATCAGAGAACCAAAAAAATCCACATTGAAATTAAAAAGCAGTGAAACCTGTAAATATTATTTCCTTGTTGTCAGATGACAAGGTCAATCCTCTGCACCAGATGACTTCAGGGACATGTGGGGAGTAGTCACATAAATGCCTGTGGATACTGGAGCCTTTGGCAATTCATTGATTGAAAACTGCCACTCTGGGCATTGTGTCAAGCCAGAACTACCAAGGAAAGAGGCTCACAAAACAAAGGAAGGCAGCTCAAATCTGTGGGGACAACCCAGGACCAGTATCTTGCAATAGGAAATGAAGATAAGGAGATTAAAATGGAAGTGAACCCTCAAGCTGGGAAGCAGAGAGAATCCCAAACTCATAAACAATATGCCATGTAGCCGTGTAGTTTTTCTATGTTAATTGTAGCTTCTTAACTATATATATGTGTGTGTGTGTGTGTGTGTGTGTGTGTGTGTGTGTGTGTGTAACTTTAACAAAATCATACATATCAGAAGGTTAAAATATAGGTGAAGAATCAAAGGAAAAGCTGAAGAAATGTCAATTTTTAAAAACAGAAACAGAAATAGTAGAAACAATAGTATTTGTTTCAAGATAAACAAAACAAAAATAAAACAAAACAAAAACAAAAGAAAACAAACAAAAATAATCATTTCTCCCTTAAGTCTGTTTTTATAGAACTAGGTGAATATTCAATTCCCTTGATATTCTCATAACCTAAATCCCCTAATAGCTTAGACTGTGTCACTTGCCTTTCAGCTTGCCTACAAAGGAGAAGGCTGGAAGGAGAAGGTACATTGATCGACAACCCCAGAAAAGCTGCTTATAATAGGTAAGTAGGTCTCAGGCAAAGGAATCAACAACCTGTCTCTAGAAGAGAATGAAGAAATGTAGGGTTCAGAAGGAACTCACTTTGTATCTGACACTGCTGCTTTCAAGAACTGGTGAATTCTCCAAAATAGAGCATATAGCTTTCCTACAAAGCAGGCACTTTCTACACCTGAAGAGACAAAGTAGAATAAGATCTCTTTCTACCCAAAGTATATTTGTGCATATTCTCATTTTATATCTATATTAACCATAATGGCCATATGCCAATTCATTAATACTATATTATGAAACTTATTTATCATTGATTTTGTCTAAATATTCAATTTTAATACTAAATTTATATATATAGTAAATTAATATGTATATTCAAGTTATAAATCACAATTCATTTTATTTTCATTTGAAAGAACTTAAGATTGTTTTTAAAATTATAGTAAACCCATCAATGAGGCATCAGTAACAAGCAGATTTCCCCAGGGTTTTCTGGCCAACCAGCCTAAGGAGTTTGGTGAGTTACAGGCTAGAGGGATACTTTGTTAAAATAAAATAAAATAAAATAAAAAGCAAAATGCATGCTCTCTACAGAATGGCTACTAATGTTGTCCTCCTGCCTCCAGGCTTAGACTAGGCTTTGCTTTATTTTATTTATTTGTTCTTTTGTTTCTTTATTTATATATTTATTTTTCAAAATTGGAAATGAAATCAAATCTTCATGTTTGTATGGAAAGTACAATTTCTCTTTCTATGCTGCCTCTTTTCTCTAGAATATACTCTAAGTACATAGTGATGAATAATAACTTCTCAAGTTAGATTAGATATACATTTGTAAGTTTGTTTGCATCTCAGTATTCAATAAGAGAGGCTCTGTGAGTGAGTTACATTGATGACGCTTAGTACTGAAAAACCCAGCATGTATAACTATAATAAATTTTCTTGGTTATTTTTCTATTGCAATGATAAAACATCATGACCAAGGCAAATTATAGAAGAAGTGTTTAGTTGGTGTTTATATTTTCAGAGGGTTAGAGTCCATGATGATGAGACAAAGTGATGACTCTAGAGAGAGCTGAGAACTTGCATCTGATCTTCAAGTTAAAGGCAGAGAGAGAGAGAGAGAGAGAGAGAGAGAGAGAGAGAGAGAGAGAGAGAGAGAGAGAGAGGTGTGAATGGAGTCTTTTGAAATCTCAAAGTCTGTCCCAGTGACAAGCCTCCTCCAACAAAGCCACACACTTAATTCTTCCCTAAGTGTTTTACCAAGTATCCAAGCCAATGAGTCTGTAGGACCCATCCATATTCAAACCACCACATTACAGTACTGTACCAGCTTGATACTACTGTCAAGATAAACTAATTGCCAATGTGCCCTTAGAGAGTTAAATAAAATGACTAAAACAATTCTGTCTTCTACAACAATAATTTAAATTATGTGTTGTCCAACACAGAATGCAATG
Source organism: Tokudaia tokunoshimensis (assembly GCA_036184795.1). Lineage (NCBI taxonomy): Eukaryota > Metazoa > Chordata > Mammalia > Rodentia > Muridae > Tokudaia > Tokudaia tokunoshimensis. The sequence continues at coordinate 99,273,541 of BTHU01000002.1, forward strand.
TGTGGTACAGAATGAGTAAGGATAAACTAGGCTGTAAAGAGTATCCTGTTTGAAGAGGAAAATATGAGGGTCATGTACAGTCAGGAAGCGTAGCAGGCATCATTAGTCTGCCTAGACATCTTCTCCAATGAAGTTGAATTTATATATTCAACTTCAACTACAAGATTCAACCAAAGGTATCATTTTATTTAAATATATTTTATCTCAGATATCAAAGAAATCCTCCGTAAATCCATAGTAAAACCCCACATTACTGACATTTATATCTCTGTTCTTTCCAGGCCCGACTGTTTCTCAAGGAAATATGAGCTCTTGTTGATAGAACACAGTGTACCCTGAGTGTGGAACTGTAAATAAGTTATTGAATCTGGTGCCTTATATTGTTATTGAGTCATTTAACTACACTCTGAATGGTGTCTAAATACATTTAAGTTAGGTTAAACATGTTGTCCCAGAAAAGTGATTGTCAAGAACAGTGATGAGGGGGTGCCTCAGTAGTTAAAAGAATGTACTGTTCTTCAAGAGGACTCAGGCTCATTTCCCAGTATCCACCTTAGAGGTCAAAACTATTCGTAGTTCAGTTCCCGAGCATCAGATGCTTTCTTCTAGAGCAGTAGGAGTGTAACATCCATATACATAAAATAAAACAAACATTTTTTTTTGAAAAAGTTATACACTGGGGTTGGAGAAATGGCTCAGTGATTAACAGCATGTATTCTCCTTGCAGAGGACCCAAATGAAAGTGTCAGCACCCATATCAGGAAGCACACAACTGCTTGTAACTCCAGCCCCAGGGGATGCCTCTAACTTAGCACATGAACATATACAGACATACACACATATACACATAAATAAATAATGTTAAAATATTTTTTTACAAAAAAGGACTACAGAGTAAAAATGGTGATAGTTTTGAGGTTATATGATTATAATTGCTCTGAAAGCAGTTAGCTTACCCCTGTTCAGTACTCATTCACAGAAGCAAAAAACATATGAATAGGAGAGGAACAACAGGTGTATCTATTTCCAGTGCTGTTATAGCCAAAATCTCATCATTAGTGTTTGTTCCTCCAAGCTCTTATCCCCAGTACAATACAATGCAACAGAGTCAGGTGATAACATGCACAATTTGTGGGTTGAATCAGTGGAGAAAGATCCTGAATTCAGTGAACACAAATTATTCATAATGGGCTACATTTAGCTATGAAAACAAGCATTTTGTGTGTTATCTTGGATGGTGATTATGCATGAACTCATTCCTAAAAGAAATGCTACCTTTCTCTTTCAAGACTAATTGCTGTCCAAGCATACTGGAAAAGATTTCAGGACAAGGGACAGAAGCTCTAACCATGTGTGGAAGCCAGATTTACTCAGGAAGAAGTCTGCTAATACTCAGATTGGAGGAATCACAATTTAATCCAGGCAGGTCTGTGTAACCTCATGCATTTCATTCTCCATGAATTCACCTCTGTTTTGTTTTGTTTCTAACTACCACACTTTTAACTGCCCTTTGAAACTGCCTACTACCCTTCAAACTCGTTAGTTCAAAGATGGATCTGATTGGAAATACGTAGTTAGGGAATCTGACTATTATGCAAACATTTCATTGGCCACTAGTTAATCATTCTGATATCCCTGTATTTTAAGTGTTTGTTGATTTTTCTAATCTTTTTAGTCTGAGGTCTGAGTTCTAGTTGCTGATATAGTCACAATAACTTTCTCATTTGCAGGAATAAGCAGTCTTTGAAGTTAGGATCCTAACTCAATCATTCAACAAGTGCTTGATAAATACCAACTTTAGTTTTCTCCTCTGCTAAAAGAGAATCATAATAGCAACTTTTTGAGGGTTATGAAGAGTAAATAATGTTTATAGCATATAACATGGTGATAGCCATTTGTATGATAGCACTAACTTCATTTGTATTTATTGAGTGCTTAAAGAATTGTGATTTTTGTTATCAAGAGTCTTTCAAAACACTGGTGTTCAGAATTTGTTCTCATTTGTTTATTCAGTTTCCTGTAGCTCTGATGTCTATTAGTATATCCACCAATTTTTCCTGATGATTTTGTTGCTGAACACAGGGTTTTATGGGCTTCTCTTAATTTCTGTTCAATACTCTGACCACATGTCTGGGAAAGACAGACTTTGTTATCTGTGTTTGGAGTAGGTGATAAATGCACCTCTTTACTTCTGACTCCATCATGTCTGTTGATAAGTGCACATGACCTCCATAGTCATTCTTTGCTATCAGGTAACTCTCCAGACTGGAAAGCAATTCCCCTTGTTTGTTTTTCCTCTCCCTTCTTATCACCAACCTCACAATGTCCATTATGCATGCATGAGTGCTCAAGCACACATGCTTTTGCATGGACACACACACACATGCACACACACATACATACATACACACACACACACACACACACACACACACAAAGGTTATCATCAACCTCACACATGTCACTCATTCATGCATGCATGCATTTACTAGCACACATGCTGTCTCTGAGGACACCAATTTTTTGAAATCCTGAAATCTTTTCCAGAATGCTTGTACAGCAAGGAGTCTTGAAAGAGAAAGGTAGAAGTTTCTTATGGAAAGAGTTCATGCACAATCGCCATCCAAAATCACACACAAAATGCCTGTTTTCAGAACTAAAGGTTCTGAATAATTTGTGTTCACTGAATACAGGAAGTTTCTCCACTGATCCAACACACAGAGTGTGCATGTTATCACCTGACCCTATTGCATTGTATTGTATAGAGAATAAGAGCTTTGGGGAATGCCTCTTGTTTGTTTCTCTTGGTCCTTTTTATCACCAACCTCACACATGTTCCTCACACATGCATGAGTGTACAAGCACACATGCTTGTGCCTGTACACTCACACACATTCACACATACAGAGACTATCATCAATCTCACATGTCACTCACATACACATATGCACAGACAGGCAGAGAGAGAGAGAAACAGAGAGAGAGAGAGAGAGAGAGAGAGAGAGAGAGAGAGAGAGAGAGAGAGAGAGAGAGACAGAGAGACAGAGAGACAGAGACAGAGAGAATTAAAAGGAGAAGCAGGATTGAAGAAAAGGGAGAGAAAGGAAATGTTTTTCCAGTCAGCATATAATAGACAACATTCTTTTGTCTCTTTCTTCTATGGAAAATAAGTTACAACACTGAGTGTTTCTCTTGGTAAGATAGGCCCTCTTCCCTTTCCTCAATAAGACATCCCTTTCTTTATTCTACCCTTTGCATACCCTCAGGTTTATCCTTGGCACTATTAAAAATATCATTGAGAATTGAGCACTTCTCTTTAGCAGAAATCTAGCTGTGTTGTGTGTCAAGTGTGACTACCTATGGCTATCTACAAACTAGAATGACCCCTGGGAATGGAATGGCAAATGACAATGATCTCTTAGAAATCATTTTGCTTGGAACAGACAGTCTCTCTAGAGCCCATAAAATGACCTCCTATACACTGGAACTCAGTCTTCTAGGCCAGAAAAGCCACAGGTAACAGCTTGAATGGCATTGCTTTATTTTTCTTTTAAAAGATTTTTCTCTGTTATAAATCAGGCAGCCTGGGGCGGCTCTCGCTAGCCTCCTTGGCAGGAGTTAAAATCAAGATGTCTGGGTTTTTGCCCTCTGCCCAGATCTAACTGTGTGACATTTGTCACATCACTAAAACTTTGTGAACCACAGTTTCATTATTTGTGGAGTAAAAACTGTATGCCTGCAATCTGGAAGATGTACTGTTACTATCAAATGTGACAACTTCGGTTAGAAAGACAGTTTAAAAATTGCAATGGGCCATAATAATAAAAGGATTCACTATCTTAAAAATATACTTCTATTTTGGGTTGGACAGAAGCCTGAAACTTCAGTGCCATTGTTGCCATTGCTGACTGTGTACATCAGATATCCATGCTAACTATACCCTGAGATTTGGTAATCATTTCTATGAGGCATTTTTTTTCCTCTGTTGCCCAATTACAATGAGATCTCCTCAGACGTCCTCCTTTTTAAGGTCTTGATAGCACTGAAATTCCTGTTTACTCTACTCAAAACCCTGCTCTCTTGGTTACTGTGATAATAACCTTGTTGGTGTCCTCAGAGAGCTTGCCTTAGTCCTTGTTGTCATTTGTCAACCCTTCCTATCTAGCTGTAATTTTACAGGGCTTAGCTGTGAGCCACCATACACTGTACTCTCTGCCTACATAATCTCCCTAAATCTTACTGCTTCAAATAAACTGTCCTTATAAATGACTTCCAAATATCCCCTAACTGAAGCATTCTGAGTTCCTAAATGACAGTTCTTGAGGGCTCTCAGGGAATCCTACAAACAGCATGACGTATCGCCAATGTATATTAAGCTTTTCCAGGAATGTGAAGAATTGATACCAAATCCAACTCTTGCTTCAAAAGAAATATATGATTGTTCATGATCCAAATGTTAAGGATTATGATTTGGAACTGTGATATTTGGACTAACTAGAATAAAACACATTGCCATTGTGTTCTGGGGCCACAGATACTCATATTCGACTAAAAATAGTATTATCATCTACTATGTCTTTGAAGAGAGAGTTGTATTTTGCATTGGAACTTAATGTGCCTGCAAAAGATTGTGTGATATTTTGACAATGATTGACTTCAGCCGTCCGTACATTGAGACAGAAATTCTAAGATCAGCTTTCATTCTTCTCTACTTGTATGTAGTTCATCACCAGTTTCTTTTGATATCACTGTTTTCTTTTTTATTAGATATTTTCTTTATTTGCATTTCAAATGTTATCCCCTTTCTATGTTTCCCCTCTGAAAACCCCCACCCCATCCTCCCTCCCCTTGCTCACTAACCCACCCACTCTTGCTTCCCTGACCTGGCATTCCCCTACACTGGGGCAATGAGCTTTCACAGGTCCAAAAGCCTCTCCTCTCATTGATGTCCACCAAGGCCATCCTCTGCTACCCATGTGGCTGGAGCCATGGGTCCCTCCATGTGTACTCTGGTTGGTGATTAAGTCGCTGTGAGCTCTGGGGGTACTGGCTGGTTATGCTTTTCATTATGTTCACTAACTCAGGCTAAGCTATGAGCATCCATTGCCCAGACAGTGATGTGAGTTCCTACCATCTTTCCACTGTGAATCTGGACCTATCCTTCCAGCTGATTCAAAGAAGCTAAATGTAACACTAAAAAAGAAGAAAATTGTTCAATATGCCCTCTCTTCACACTTATCTGATAATCCTGACATCTTCTTATATCCTATGGATGTAAAACTGTTAAAACTCAGTCTTTGCACCTTAGACATCTTTAGTTTCTCTATAGAGGCTGCCTTTTTTGATATATCATTTTCCTTCATCCTACTGGACTTACTCTGAAAACTATTTCTCTCTCTGTCTCTGTCTCTCTCTCTCTCTCTCTCTCTGTGTGTGTGTGTGTGTGTGTGAGAGAGAGAGAGAGAGAGAGAGAGAGAGAGAGAGACAGAGACAGAGACAGACAGACAGACAGACAGAGACAGACAGAGAGACAGATAGACAGAGAGACAGAGAAAGGGTGGGGAAGAGATTCACAGGTACAATACAAACTCATGCATTCATTTAAACCTCCTACTAGGACACAATCTTTTTATCCTCTTCACAAATATTATCACCTCTAGAGATTTTTCTTTTTCCTCTTCAAATAAATCAGCACCCCATGACATTTCTTTCCTTTATTTTTAGTAGCACTTATCACAGCTTGTAAATATCAAATAAAGTGATTGTGTTTTGTTTTTCTCTGCCAAAGTCTAAGCTCCATATGGATACAGATTCTTTCTAATTTGACTCATTATTATGTCCTAAATACAGGGCATAGAAGAGGCCTTTAATAAGTACTTGTTCAGTCAATGAACTATTCTGTTCACAGAAGAACTCAAGATGAAGAGGGTCTCAGTAACTTCTCTAGGGTCACATAAATGGTCAAATGGTAGAGAGGAATCTTTCAGTTGCAAAGAAGATGTTTTACAAACCATCTCAGTACATTTAATGAAGCAGATCCATGCACATACAATTTAACATGTTAAGTCAATCACACACCTACATATGTCTCATCCTAGACAGGTTTGCTCATAGTGTTCTTGCAGAGCAGTGTCCAAGACTGAGATGATAAGTTTACAGCTTTGTTCAGAAACCCAGGACTCTTGCAAGGGCCAGTCAATGTTCTTGACACTAGTAAGTGAAGTGAATTCTGATTACAAAGAAATTGATGCATGTGGAATTAGTGGCAAGGTTAAAGCCACAAATTTGAATATGAAGTAGCCAAGATCATGCCCAGCAACAGTGGAAGGCACACCCCAGAGATATTCCTGCCCCTTCCTCTGCCCCTGCCCCGATCCCTGCCTCTGGAGTACTAATATTAATGGCTGGCACCAGCCAACACAGCCTGCCTTTTGTCCTCCAAAATTCTAAAGCCTGAAGCAGACAATGGTTTATATTATTTTTTCTCTTCTCTGTTTATCTAATTGAATTTTACCATGGAAAACTGTGCCAAGTCATCACCTTCTAGAAAAAGTCTGCAACCATTTTCACATATTCTTTTTTCCCTTTTTTTTCTCTTTCTATGCTGTCTTCCTCTAGTTAGTACCCTAACCAGCTGCTGATCTAGTGTGGAGAAGTGCTAGTGGTAGCAAACCATGAGATCAGCATACACTAATTAACTGTGCCTTTCCTCTCAATATTCCCCTTCCTATCCTCAAGGTCACACATTTCTTTTCTGAAATGCAAAACTCTCCTTCTGTGTCTCAGAACTCAGAGAGGGCATGACTGCAAGTTTGTACTGAGAGCTGTTCTTCAACAAGAAGGCAAATAACCTTCCCACTTCCTCTCTGCCACACGGGACAGAAGTCTCCTCACTGTCTCTACTGTGATGCTGTTCATCCTGTTAATAAATCTCTTCCTCTTAAATACAGTTCACATCAGTGTCCTGCTTGAACTCCTCCTTTCCTCCTCTATTTTATTTCTGCCTTCTCTGTATTCTCATCACAATACATATTTGTTCATATTCTCTAACATTATGAGAGGGACCCTGAAATATTGAGATATCTTCAGAACACTTCCTACCATCAGAAGATGGAATCCGGAGGCAGAGCATCCAGAAGAAAAAGCATCTCTCGGGAAAAAGTCCTAAAGTGCCTCACAGCTAAATCTACATATGTATATTTCTTAGTGTGTCTTTCACCTTTCCATAAATTGTAACACTGCTGCAGGCAAAGCAGAAGGAGGAGAAATATTTTCTTCCTATTTCTGGCTCAAAGGGTAAATAAACCTCTTTCTGTTCATGCAAATATTGCAGCTCTTTGATAAAAAGCCCCCACCAGACATTTGATCCTAGTGCTCCATTATCAGAAATTTGGGGGAGTGCCTTCCTGTTGGCCAGATGATACTGGGGAAAGGTGGGTGCCCTCCTGATATTCTTAGTCTTATTAATAAAAAAATGTAAGAACCGACTCAAGTGGAAGCTTGGAGACAATTTTAGTGAGTTTAAAGGACAAACCCAAGGCAGATAAACCTTAAATCTTGGCAGCTGCCTGGAGTGGGAGAATAAGGCTGGGAAGGAAACTTAAAAAAAAAAAATTCATGCTGCTTCAGTTAAACAGGCATAGGAGGTAGACCCAGGATGGATATGCTGCTATGTGGTGAGGGGGTAACTTTAGAAAAGGAGTAAGGATACCTAAAGTATGAGAGAAAGCATGTTTAGGTTCTGGCCAGCATTCAAAATGAAGAGAAACTAAATCAAAAGCCACAACTTTCTATATAGAGTTCAGAAATGTGGACAGACTCAACAGAACCCCATGAGAGCTTGCAGGAACTGGGAAAAAGGGTTTGGGAATTCAGAAAAGAGACAGTGCAGTATCTCAATAAAGGGACAACTATTCCACCCATCTGTCTATTATGGCATGATATGGCACCTTCTTGGGAGTGGCCCAGGTACGTGAAGGGTGGTCCTTGGCTGCGTGATCAGCCTTCCCTAACGGAATATTAAGTTTCCACCAGGCCTCAGATTTCCATCTTCACTGTCAGAAGGCAATAGTTTTCCCCTGGTGAGCTTTTACTGTTGTTGTATGTCAACTCCAGCAATCCTTTTCTCCCTCATACCCTGTCTCTCCAACTGTTCTCTTCATCCTCTTCTCTTCTTTACTTTGTGAATTCTATATCACCTCAGACCGCATCCTGCACTACTGCCTATAAGTTACTTGATTTTTTTCTCTCCAGTGTGACCCACCCTCAGAATGTTTACTCTAACTGAAAGTAAAGGGACCCTAATCAGTACTTTACTATCTCTCTTGACTATCTCAGATTCCACTATTAACTCTTTTTGCATTTTCAAATCCTATTCATTACCTGATAGTGTGCAAAAACTCTCTATAGCAAAGAAAGAAAGTGTGAAAGGCCGGGGCTCCTTGTCTCCTCTGCCCAGCCAGTTTAGTTTCATGAACAAGTTACTGCATCTCTACTTTTTAATGTTACCTTATTCTTTTAAAGATGATACACATTTGAGATTTAACTTCACTCCTGCACATTTTTTCTTTTGCCTTGGGAACAGTCCTATACATGAACTATGTATCCAGCCCACCACTCATTTTCAACACTATAACTTAGATATAACTTTGTGTTTAATTTAGTTAGCAGAGACAAGATGGTTTTGATATTTAAAAAGAAAATTACTAGTAGTTCTTCCCCATCTTTCCAGCCATGTTAAATTCTTCATCTTAACACTTCCTTGAGTTTCTGGAATATATTTAGGTAGTGTTGCCAGAAAAATTCTGAGGAGAAATGTTTTGAGTCTGTCACAATCTCTTTCACTATTATACACATAAAAACGAAAGATTCAATGAAGACAGAACTGTAGCCAAGCTAAGTTCCTTCCTTTGGGGGGTATATTAAAAAAGTATTTTTACCTACTTTCTATGAATTTGTGAGGGACTCATGTCTTATTGATTGAATTTGAAAGCTGTACCAGTCAGTGTTATAGTCTGCCTATAACCAGATGAATAGTTCAATTTAAGTCTACACACTTGTTTGATAGCTCATGTCACAGTGGCTATACTCACTATAATCAGGAGACCTACTGTGTGCAGACTTAATTCTTTGAATATATCAAATTGCCTCTTCCAAAAACCATTTTGTTCATAAAATTTTTCTTTCTGTATCAAAACCAAAGTATCTGGGCATTTAGAGTATCCATTCTTAATTTTTGTCTCTGATGTCTTTAAATATTCTGGTGTTATTTTATTGCTAAGCTCTTACTTTATGTTGGCTTGCTTTTGTACAGAGCAAACATCTCAAAACTTGTTGAAAAGAAAATAAGCTTTTTTTTTTTCATTTTACACTGGTGGTAAATCAATTTCTGAAAGAGAAATGCCCAGAGCATCAGCAAACTTTTATTCATCTCTAGAAATGTTTTCATATATTCCATGTCTTCTTTGCTGTGTGATTTTTGAAATATCTCTATAATCAATGATCCATACTACCACACAGCTAGCTTATCTACACAGTCAGGTTGCAAATGGAAAAAAAAAGGTTTAGATTTGACTTAATTATTATAGAAGAATATACTGAGAATTCAGTCTGTTTTCAAGAGCAAATGGACTGAAAATAGAAAAGGCAGTAATAAAAGTACAAAAAAAATGAAAAACAAAAACAACAACAACAAAAAAAAAACCAAAACAAATTCTCCCTTTAGCCAAGAAGACAGACTGGTCTGGCTTTGGTGTCTATAACTCCATGGGCAATCTGGTAAATTGTATCTCTCCAGCCATCTTTATATTCCTTGTAGTATATGGCAGCATATTTAAAAAATAATTCTTTACATCCTCGCCAACAATTGCTGTCTCCTGTGTTTTTGATCTTAGCTATTCTGACTGGTGTGAGATGGAATCTCAGGGTTTTTTTTTTTTAACTTTTCTTTTTATTTTCTAAGTTTTTTTTTATTTACATTCAAAATCATTTCCCCTTTCCCGTTTCCTCCCTCCCCAAAAGTCTCATAAACCCCCTTCCCTCCCTCTTTTTCCCAATCAACCCCCTCTCGCTTCTCTGTCCTGGCATTCCCCTACATCCAGTCTTTCCAGGACCAGGGGTTCTCTCCTTCCATCTTCTTGGAAATCTATTGATATGCGAATTGTGTCTAGGGTATTCTGAGATTCTGGGTTAATATCCCCTTATCAGTGACTGCATACCATGTGTGTTCTTTTGTGATTGGGTTACCTCACTAAGGATGATATTTTCAAGTTCTGACCATTTGCCTAGGAATTTCGTGAATTCATTGTTTTTAATTGCAGAGTAGTATTCCATTGTGTAAATATACCACATCTTCTGAATCCATTCCTCCGTTGAGGGACATCTGGGTTCTTTCCAGCTTCTGGCTATTATAAATAAGGCTGCTATGAACATAGTGGAGCATGTGTCCTTATTGCATGCAGGTAAAGGCTCTGGGTATATGCCAAGGAGTGGCATAACAGGATCCTCCGGGAGTGTCATGCCCAGTTTTCTGAGGAACCGCCAGACTGCTTTCCAGAGTGGTTGTACCAGCTTGCAATCCCACCAGCAGTGGAGGAGTGTTCCTCTTTCTCCACATCCTCACCAACAACTGCTGTCTCCTGTGTTTTGATCTTAGCCATTCTGACTGGTGTGAGATGGAATCTCAGGGTTGTTTTGATTTGCATTTCCCTAATGACTAAGGATGATGAACATCTCTTTAGGTGCTTCTCAGCCATTAGATATTCTTCAGGTGAGAACTCTTTGTTTAGCTCTGTACCCCATTTTTTAATAGGGTTACTTGCCTCTCTGGAGTTTAACTTCTTGAGTTCTTTGTATATATTGGATATTAGCCCTCTGTCGGATGTAGGGTTGGTAAAGATCATTTCCCAGTTAGTTGGTTGCCGCTTTGTCTTTTTGACAGTGTCTTTTGCCTTGCAAAAACTTTGTAATTTAATGAGGTCCCATTTGTCAATTTTTGATCTTAGAGCATAACCTATTGGAGTTCTGTTCAGGAAATTCTCCCCTGTGCCCATATGTTCAAGGTTCTTCCCTAGTTTCCTTTCTATTAGTTTCAGTGTGTCTGGTTTTATATGGAGGTCTTTGATCCACTTGGAATTGAGCTTAGTGCAAGGAGATAAGAATGGGTCAATTTGCATTCTTCTGCATGTTGACCTCCAGTTGAGCCAGCACCATTTGTTGAAAAGGCTATCTTTTTTCCTCTGGATAGTTTTAGCTCCTTTGTCAAAGATCAAGTGACCATAGGAGTGTGGATTCATTTCTGGGTCTTCAATTCTGTTCCAGAGGAACACTCCTCCACTGCTGGTGGGATTGCAGGCTGGTACAACCACTCTGGAAAGCAGTCTGGCGGTTCCTCAGAAAACTGGTCATGACACTCCCGGAGGATCCAGCTATACCACTCCTGGGCATATACCCAGAGGCTTTACCTGCATGCAATAAGGACACATGCTCCACTATGTTCATAGCAGCCTTATTTATAATAACCAGAAGCTGGAAAGAACCCAGATGTCTCTCAACGGAGGAATGGATTCAGAAGATGTGGTATATTTACACAATGGAATACTACTCTGCAATTAAAAACAATGAATTCATGAAATTCCTAGGCAAATGGTCAGAACTTAAAAATATCATCCTTAGTGAGGTAACCCAATCACAAAAGAACACACATGATATGTAGTCACTGATAAGGGGATATTAACCCAGAATCTTGGAATACCCTAGACACACTTCTCATATCAATAGATTTCCAAGAAGATGGAAGGAGAGACCCCTGGTCCTGGAAAGCCTGGATGTAGGAGAATGCCAGGACAGAGAAGCGAGAGGGGGTTGAAGGGGGAAAAGAGGGAGGGAAGGGGACTTATGGGACTTTTAGGGAGGGAGGAAACGGGAAAGTCGAAATGATTTTGAATGTAAATAAAAAACTTTGAAAATAAAAAAAAAGTAAAAATACAAAGCATATAGGAAATAAAAAAAATAGAATTCTTTAAGTTTCTTTTCCAGAGTTTGTGATGTCTCATTGTTACTGTCCTCAGACAGAAACTCAGAGGAGAGTCCATAGGAAGAGACCTACTGTCTCCTATAGGTGGCTTTTATTTTTATTTTTCTCATTCCAATTGAGTTTTGACTTTTCAATTCTGAGTGCAATGAAGGAGTCTGTGTGTGCCAGTGGTACCAGGTAAATGGGGTTTCCTGTTGGCTTTATTAATAGAAGAATATAAGACTGGATTCAAATGGACCTAGAGGACAATTTTCCGTTTAAAAGAGAAAACTCCAGGGCACTTAAATGTAGACAGCTGCACAGAGAAGAATGGAGAAGAGAAAGAATAAAGAAGCCATGCCACTTTTGGCACTAAGCAGTGTAGAGGACAACCTCATGGTTGACATGCCAGATCATGATGAGGCAGAGAACTGTACAGATAGAGTAAGGGAGTCCAAATTATTAGGTACAGAATTCTTAGAACAGAAATAGAAAGAAAAAAAAATGAAAAGCTCTTTTGGGCAGATTTCATAAGCCACATGACTGCAGTCCTGGAAGCTACTGTGCTATTCAGGGCAGAAATTCTGAGAAAAGCAAGCAAATAAATAAACAAAACAAAAACAAATAAAGCAACAACAACAACAACAAAAATACCTGTTATGCAATAGAAGTCAGAGGACAACCAGGGGCCTGGGGAAGTTCCTTCCCTGGAGCGTATGACACGACTGTGACTACTAAGGTATGACCTGGCCATGGTGCATTTTGCATAGCACTATTCCAATGCTAACACAACTAACACTGAGCAGGGACATTGGACCTAGAGAACTTTTCCTGATTGATTTTCCCTAGGATGATGACTATCTTGTTTTGTAAGTTACTTAGAGAAGAGAATTTAGGAGCCCTAATTTTTAGCCAATCACTCCCAGCTAGCTTCACATCAAACTCTGAAATGTTCTTTGAAGATCTTGGTGAAGGTAATGGTATACTCGTTCTTATGTAGATTTTTGGTATCTCTGCAGTTAGTTTGCCTGCCTTTGCTTTCAGGCAGATTCAATTTGAATGATTATTCTAAGAGAACATTTCTTTCAAATGGTTTAAAAAGGTAATCCTACTGTCTGTAAGATCTGAGCCTGGGGAAGCTTTGGAATAAAGCAGCCTTGATATTTCTTCTGCATGGATACACCTCCTCCTATCTCTCCAGTGCACTTCCTTTTTGATGCTCTGTGAACCTCAGGGAGATTTTAGGAGGGTCTGAACTAACCTCTTATCTTAATCTTCCAATAAAAAAGGGACCATCCTTCATCTTTCAGAAGACAGCATTCTAAAACAGCTCAGAAGTCAGAGATTTCAGACCTATTGGAGAGTAGTAGATTTCTGTGGCTCCTTTTCACCTCCCGTGTCAGACTGCTGAGTCCTGGCCTATTTTTCTGACTGGAAACATCTTCACTCTTGGCTATGCATTGTGGCTTCTTCTTAAACTGTCTCCTACCTTGCTTGGGAGAAGACAGAAGGTGGGGTAATTTGTGGGGCAAGGACATTCAGTATTCTTCACTGAAAACTGCCACCAGAGTATGATGTCTGAGCATATTTGTCAGTGTGTGAAAGTGCATGAACATGAGCATGTATGTATGCATGCAGGTAAGCCTGTGTGCACGTGTGTGCATATCTATGTTTGTAAGTGCTGAAACGTCATGAAATTGTGTGCATATTCAGTATCTGGTTATAAATGTGAGTGTGCTTGTATTTTTACATGTGTGTATAAGTATGAGTCTGTGCTCATGTATGCATAAGAGCATGTGTGTGCTTGTGTGGGAGAATATGTTTGTAATTGTGTTGCTGTCTGAGTATAAGAATGTGTGTGTATGCAAGTAAAAGTGTGTCTATATATGTGTGTATGTACATACATATGGGCATTTCTGTTCTTGTGTGTATGTGTTTGTGCATAGGAGTATGAGTGTGTATCTGTGTTAATGGGACTGAATATGTCTGAGAGTGCATGAGTACACTTACTTACTGTTCAAGACTGTCTAGGATTTCTTTGGGCTCCATAGCTCCTGAAGATATAGAAATGAGAAACCCATTTGCTTGGGAAGCTTGTCCAAAAGGAAATTGCAGTTATTTCTCCTTTTGATCAATAAGGTGTAATACAGACAATTTATTTTAGGTTGTGTTGTCTTGATGGAGTGTGAGGTAATGGCTAGAGGCAGGCCAATTCACTTGATAAGCTCTGCGCTAGGTTCTTCCTAGAGACTTCACGTTCTAGAGAATCTATGCATCAGCTTCCACTCTCTGATGTTAAGTATTGGACTCTAGGGCAGGGCATGTGCCCTAAGTAGGGCAAATATTCCCTTTTGCCAAGGCACAGGAAGTCATGAAAACCCAGTTATGCCCACTCCCTGTTTGCCAAGTTTCAGTTGCTGATTAAAAATTCCTAGTGGTGCTGTCTTGACCCTGGTTACAGATTACCACATATATCTTGCCTGGCAGTTTTTTCTTATTTAGAGTTGCTAACAACAGAATGCTCCAATTTTAATCTGTTTACGAGTCATTACCTTATGTTCTGCCAGCAAGAGTTCTATGAAGCAGCAGGGCACAGTTAAGGTGCCATCATTACCCAGAGCTGAAAGTTCAAGTCAACTGATTCAAACAATGAAGGGCAGCTCTACTATCTATCATTGAATACAAACACACTCAACTCCAGGAAGAGACTCTTTTCTCTGTGGCTCTCAATATTCTGATCATGGTTCTACATTACCCCATAGTGTGCTATGACTTTTAGGCTGAACCTCCCTCTGGAACACTCTGTGCCACAAAGCAGCAGTTGACTACATTTTATTTAAACATATTCTTTGCAAATGAATGCATAAAATTAAGGATAATCATATTCAACACCATTTTATGCCCCTATTTTCTCTGGATATCCCATCTCAATATGTGCCACTCCCAACTTCATACCATTGTCCTCTCTCACCTCTTTCTCCTTATAGCTATTCATGAAGTCTAATTAGTGTTGTCCCTATGTCCATAGGTGTTGGGCTATTCACTGGAGTATAGAGTATTTAACAGTGGGATCTTGCTCATAGAAGAATGATTCTTCCTTTCCTATCAACCATCAATCATCAGCCATTGTTATGATGTGGGTGAAACCTCATGGGCTTCACCCAATCTATGTAGAGATTTTGGATGGATTGTTCTTGTGAGGGTAATGCTAGCTGTTACCAGTTCATGAGCAACAGTTTGATGAGCAATAGCCACAACATGTTCAGAAGACAGCACTTCTTAGTACATCTCATTTTCTGCATTTTCTGGATTATCTTCCTTCTTCTTCTTCTTCTTCTTCTTCTTCTTCTTCTTCTTCTTCTTCTTCTTCTTCTTCTTCTTCTCCTTTTTCTTCTTCTTCTTTCTTCTTCTGGTGTAGCAGAGAACTCATAAAGATATCCATTTAGAGCTGAGCGCTTACTGAAAGGTTGATTTCTTTTGAAGGAGAAGTGAAGAGGTTGATGATCCTGCATCTCATTTTGCAAGAATTTGCCATTCCCTGTTCAGACAACATGAAGTCTAGATTAATAAAGCGCTTATTTATATAAATAAAATGTGTCACCTATAGTGGCATATGATTGAACTACCTTGTTTGAAGAAAAAAAAATCTCAGAAATTGTGGACTCCCAATGGCCATACCAGTAACTCTGCTCTGAAACAATTATACCAATACCTGAAGTTTGTCCCATTACATAATGTAGGAAGGGAGTTAGTCCACAGAGTGCTTTGTCTAGTGAGGGCTTGAGGATAGTTTATAGTTAATTAATCAATGTCAGTGAAGTAATTTTATTTTTTAAGCATCAGCATTTTAGTTTTTAGATTATTAAGTGAGGAAAAAACATGGCTAACTCTGTAATCTAATTAATTGCTCTACGCACAAACACTAATTACAAAGAGAAAAAGCTTACTACTAGTTGGACTTAGGTGTTTAAAAGCCAGCTAGGTTTTTTTTTCTTTTTTTTTTTTTTTAAATTTTCTTAGAGAGAAGCATGGTTAAATCAAAGTGATTGAATTTAAGCTAGAAAAATCTATCAGAATAAAACATACCCTTGTTGTGTTACCTTTCTGATAAGACTGAAGTGTAATTCATACAGTCCATCTTTGCAGGGATATTAGAACAGTGAATGATAGACATTTGGTTGAAAGCTTTGCCCTTTGAATGAAGGTCCAGGACATTATTTAAGCTAAGTGTGGACCACTTGATTTACCATAGGCTTCATCTACTATATATTGAGACTTCAGCATCTACCTTAGGTAGATCCAGATGCATTTAAAAATAATTTTTCGAGGGAGTCATGTTGCTGTAGGCAATTAATCTGCTCTAAGTTGCCCTGGTAGTAGTGCTGGCAGCCGTGATGAATATTTCCCAATGTTCTGAGATCTGAATGAAAGACATACATGAGGCCTTCTAGTTTAATATCCCTTAAACAGTTCAATAGCTAGGCCACTCATAAACTTCCACATTGCTAACCCCTCCCATCCAAAACTCCTTGAGTTATTACTTATTAAAATCTATATTCCATCTTTTATCTTTCAGAAGACAGCATTCTAAAACATCTCAGAAGGCAGGTTGCAACCTCCACTTTGTAGTCAATGTTGAGGTTGCTGGTATGTGTGTTTGTGTGTTTGTGTGTGTGTGTGTGTGTGTGTGTGTGTATGTGTGTGTGTTTGTATGTGCTGATTTGTGTGTGGCTACATGTATATATGGGGCATAAAGGATAACCTTGAGTGTTGTTTTTCAATCACTGCCTGCATTCTTCTTTGTACCTTTGATTCAGGGTCTCATGTTTGCCAAGAATTTTCCAACTACTGCAGGCTATATGTTGAAGGAGCCATGGGGATCTACCTTCTTCCCCTGCAATGGGATTGCAAGCACAGTCACTGTCCCTGACCTTTTTAAATATGGATTCTGCTAGTCAATTTCAGGTTCTTCTGATTACAGGATAAGTACTTTACTGTCTGAGTCATTTTCTCCAGTTTTGGGAAGTTGCTGATTCTTTTTGACTACTAAAGTGGCTGAGGCATGTCTTTTACTGTGAGTGCAAGAAATTGACATTCTCTGTTACTGGTTTGCTTTCTGACTAACTCTGAGAGGCAAATACAGAATATCAACACCAAAGAATCCTATGGAAATGGTTTCTATTAATTTCTTTCTGCAACTACAACCAAGTTGGGATCAGTTTTACATAAGTGGCTTGTAACAGGAGTAGACTGATGGAGAACTTTTCCACAGAATGCACAAATCGAAATTCTAGCTTCTCTGCTTGCTTCAATCCTCAAACTTAACAAGTAGAGAAATCAAGATTGTTCAAGTTAAAGGGCGTGTTTTCTGAAATTGAGCCACTGGTGTACCAGTCTTTGCTCAGGCAGTCATTTAAAAAAAAAAACACAGAGACTGAGAACTAGAAGGAAATGGAAAACAATTTCTTCCACTTTACTCTGCAAAACAGAAAGATATTGCAGGGCCACTGTGTTGCTCTCTGGCTGAAAGGGCTCACTGTCAAGGTTGATGTCCTGAATTTGAAAGCCCATATGGTGGGTGTGCTCTCTTCTGCAAGCAGACCTCTGACTTGCATATTCATTCCATGCATGCACCCTCAACACAAGTTAAATAAATAAATAAACGTAAAAAATATGAAAAGAAACATTTACAAATGGCTAAGCTTTCTGAAAAGACTCTTTCAGAAGTGTGTTTGAGCCCTTCCCCCTCTCTTATTCTCTCTCAGGATTTCCAAGTCATGCTGACATGAACTATCCAAATTTCTTACTTTCTCCTGTAACATCTCTTTAGATACACATAAAATAAAATAAATGTTCTCTTTTAAAATTGAACTAGAGCATGTGTCTATAGACCTCTCCTTAACCTTTTATTTCCCAAGTGGAGCAGATCTAGGAACTGCATGGTCAAGGGCTGGATTTATTTAACAGCATGTAGAAGAGAAATATCTGGTCCTTGAGTACTTCTCTGTTTCCTTGTACTTGGGAATATTTGTGACAGAAACATTAAGGTATTCTAGATAAGCTTAGAAGAAGCGTATTATGTAATAAGTATGGGAAGTCATTTTGGATTTAAAATGAAAGCACTTAGAAAATTTTAACAGTGAACATTCTAGCCTGTAAAAGTCATTTACAAACAAACCAAAAAAGTAGAAAATGTGGTTAAAAAAAAAAACTTGAGTCATTCTCTTAACTTGAGAAAACATCAAGTCTTTTATTGTCACTGTGAGTATTTTCCATATAGCTGGAACTTTCATTCAATGTAATTAGAGCTTCCTGTCATTTGACAGCAAGTCAGAAAGGAAGGACAATTGTTTAGTTTACATATTTTATGATCCTTTATATAGAAACTAAAGAGAATCAACAATGTTAGAAAGATTAGGTAAGAGGCTATTAGATAAAAAACACTAACAAATTCATAATTAAAACCTAATTTTACATTTATTTATGTGCATCCATGCATATGTGTCTGTCTGTCTGTCTGTCTGTCTGTCTCTGTGTATGCATATGTGCATCGTACAGCATATACGTGAAAGACAGACACAACATGCAGGAGTCCTCTTTCATTGTGTGGATCCTGGGAGATGAAACAGTTTTTCTCTCTTGATGAGCAGTGCCTTTACCTGCTGAACAGAGTCAATTACTGGTTAAGGTATGTACTTAAAAGAAGACAAAATAAAATAAAGTCACTTAGAAATTATCTGCAATATGTGACATTTTTATGATAAAAATTAAATTGTATTATTAAAAAACAAGCAAGAAGTTAAAAGCAAGGCATGGGAAAACCTTTGTTTTTGTCTTTCTTTCTTTCTTTCTTTCTTTCTTTCTTTCTTTCTTTCTTTCTTTCTTTCTTTCTTTCTTTTGTGGTATGGCTACAAGGACATATTAGGGAAAATGTCAGTTCCGTTCTCCCTGTTAATAATATGATGCCACACTGTCACATGAGAAGGTGTGTAGGTAGAATTAGACAATCTTTTTTAAGCAAAGATATAATTTGAAAAAGGGAAGGAAAAGAAGTCTCAAAAAGAGCAATACACAAGCTAGCTTCAGCTACTAGCTGGACACAACTATCCTAGGGTTTTCTGAGGCTGTCTCAGTTAAGAGATTGCTGAAGTCAGACTGGCCTGTCTATGCAGACCTACATTGAAAAATGATTGGTGTGGGATCGCCCAGCCAGCAGTGGGTGGTGTCATCCATAGGCAGTTGGGCCTGGCCTGTATGAGTAAAGGAGCTGAAAGCGAGCCATAACAAGGACACATGTTCCACTCTGTTCACAGCAGCCTTACTTCTAATAGCCAGAGACTAGAAACAACCCAGATGTCCCTCAAGAGAGGAATGGATACAGAAAATGTGGTACATTTACACAATGGAGTACTACTCAGCTATTAAAAACAATTCATGAAATTCTTAGGCAAATGGATAGAACTAGAAAATATCATCCTTAGTGAGGTAACCCAGTCACAAAAGAACACACATGGCATTCACTCACTGATAAGTGGCTATTAGGCAAAGAGCATGAAGTACCCATGATACAACTCACGGACCATATGAAGCTCAAGAAGAAGGAAGACCAAAGTGTAGGGCCAAAGAATCCTACTTAGAAGGGGGAACAAAATAATCAAGGGAAGTAGAGGTTTGGAGGGACTTGTGAGGAAGAGAAGAGAGGCAGTGGGGGAAAGGGGAAGAATCAGGTATGGGAGGAGATGGAGGAGATGTACAGAGGGTCAGGAAATTGAACAGAGGCCTGTAGCACTGGGGGATGGAGAACTAGGGGTAACAACCAGACAGTCCAGACACCAGGAAAGCAAGAGCCTCCAAGGACCAAATGGGGAGGACATTAGCTGAAATATCTGACAGTGAGGAGGGAGAATTTGTCAAGACCTATCCAGAGGTTAGGCATGACCCCCAGTTGAGGGATGGGACCACCCACCCATCTTCAAAATTTTAACCCAGAATTTCTCTTGTCTAAAGGAAATACAGGGGCAAGATTGGAGAAGAGACTGAAAGAAAAGCTATCCAGAGAATGCCCCACTTGGGAATCTATCCCATAAGCAGATACTAAACCCAAACACTATTGCAGAAGCTTAGAAGTGCTTACTGACAGGAGCCTGATGTAGCTGTCTCCTGAGAGGCTCTGTCAGAGCCTGAAAAAAAAATAAATGGGGATTCTCATAGCCAACTGTAGGACTGAGCACAGGGACACCAATGGAGAAGTTAGGGGAAGGACTGAAGGAGCTGAAGGGGCTTGCAACCCCAAAGGAAGAACAACAATGTCAACCAACCAGACCCTCCAGAGCTCCCAGGGACTAAACCATCAACCAACGAGTATACATGGAGGAACCCATGGCTCCAGCTGCATATGCAGCAGAGGATGGCCTTGTCGGGCATCAATAGGAGGAGAGGCCCTTGGTCCTGTGAAGGCTCTATGCACCAGTGTAGGGGAATACTAGGGTGGTAAGGAGGGAGTGACTGGGTGGGTGGGAGAGAACCCTTGTAGAAGGGTTAGGGGGTTCGTGGAGGGGAAAATGGGAAAGAGATAACACTTGAAATGTAAACAAATAAAATAACCAATAAAAAAACAAAGAAAGAAAGTCAGACAGCAAGGCAGCTGAAATAATCCAATCAAGAAAAATACAGACAAATATGCTGATTAAGACAACAGAGATGTTCCTCTTTCTCCACATCCTCACCACCAACTGCTGTCTCCTGTGTTTTTGATCTTAGCCATTCTGACTGGTGTGAGATGGAATCTCAGGGTTGTTTTGATTTGCATTTCCCTAATGACTAAGGATGTTGAACATTTCTTTAGGTGCTTCTCCGCCATTCGGTATGCTTCAGGTGAGAACTCTTTGTTTAGCTCTGTACCCCATTTTTTTAATAGGGTTATTTGGCTCTCTGGAGTCTAACTTCCTGATTTCTTTGTATATATTGGATATTAGCCCTCTGTCGGATGTAGAATTGGTAAAGATCTTTTCCCAGTTTGTTGGCTGCCGCTTTGTCCTTTTGACAGTGTCCTTTGCCTTACAGAAACTTTGTAATTTTGTGAGGTCCCATTTGTCAATTCTTGACCTTAGAGCATAAGCTATTGGTGTTCTGTTCAGGAAATTTTTCCCTGTGCCCATATGTTCAAGGTTCTTCCCTAGTTTCCTTTCTATTAGTTTCAGTGTGACTGGTTTTATGTGGAGGTCCTTGATCTACTTGGAATTGAGCTGAGTGCAAGGAGATAAGAATGGATGGATTTGCATTTTTCTTCGTGTTGACCTCTAGTTGAACCAGCACCATTTGTTGAAAAGGCTATCTTTTTTCCACTGGATGGTTTTAGCTCCTTTGTCAAGATCAAGTGACCATAGGAGTGTGGATTCATTTCTGGGTCTTCAATTCTGGAGAAAGAGGAACACTCCTCCACAGCTGGTGGGATTGCAAGCTGGTACAACCACTCTGGAAAGCAGTCTGGTGGTTCCTCAGAATACTGGGCATGACACTCCCGGAGGATCCGGCTATACCACTCCTGGGCATATACCCAAAGGCTTCTCCTGCATGCAGTAAGGACACATGCTCCACTATGCTAATAGCAACCTTATTTATAATAGCCAGAAGCTGGAAAGGACCCAGATGTCCCTCAACGGAGGAATGGATTCAGAAGATGTGGTATATTTACATAATGGAATACTACTCTGCAATTAAAAACAATGAATTCACGAAATTCTTATGCAAATGGTCAGAACTGGAAAATATCATCCTTAGTGAGGTAACCCAATCACAAAAGAACACACATGGTATGCAGTCACTGATAAGGGGATATTAACCCAGAATCTCAGAATACCCAAGACACAATTCACATATCAATAGATTTCCAAGAAGATGGAATGAGAGACCCCTGGTCCTGGAAAGACTGGATGTAGGGGAATGCCAGGACAGAGAAGCGAGAGGGGATTGAATAGGGAAAAGGGGGAGGGAAGAGGGCTTATGGGACTTTCGGGGAGGGCGGAAATGGGAAAGGGGAAATCATTTGGAATGTAAATTAAAAAATATAGAAAAATAAATAAATAAATAAAAATAAATAAGTCTAGGTTCTTAGAGATGAAATACTGGTCAATCCTCCACTTGTGAGGTAAAGAAAGTCAATTAAAATTCCCCCTTCACTGAATATGTAGCAATTGACATTTCTGAATAAATTATTCTTAATTTTAATCTGAGTATTAAAAATAATGAATTTGAAAAAAAAAGACAACAGAGATTATGAATCCTTTAATTTCAGCTGGTGATCAAGAGAAGGCTTATGCCTCAGAATATCTTGGTGCCAAATTCTGGGTTACAAAGTGGGAAAACCCACAAAAATCACAATCATATTAATGTGAGATTATGGTAAGTATAACCCTGTAACATTTGTTTTTGGAAGAATACTATATCTATTTCAGACATACAAGTTATTCTTGACTCATATTTTCTTCCATTCCTGTAGTATGCTTAGTTTACATAAACATTAATTGTTTGAGTTAATGTATCTGTACCATGGCCAAGGTAATGGAAATCCCAAGTATATTGCTAAGGCTGGCCTTACTGTCAGTGGGAATGGTGACTGGCCTGAGAACAGTCTAAGAAAACTCACAATGGAGTCAGGATAGATGGTGCTGCCTTGGTCACTTCACAGCAAGCTATATTTCTCCATGCTTTCTTTTTCAAATTTCCATTTAAGTTATTGCTCTGAATTCCCACAGTGATCATTGTGACCTAAAAAGTGTAACCTCAGTGAACCCTGTCCTCTTTATACTGCTTTTGGCCAGAGTGTTTTATTAGAGCAATCGACAAGAAAACTAGAACAATCAATATTATGACAGATTGCATCATATTATAAAGACAGTATAATTAAGACAGTGTAGAAATGGGTCATGGAGAGACAAAAAGATAAACAGTCTGGAGAATCCAGAGACATACAAAGCAAAATAGTTCTGTTGAAAACCAAAGCTAGCATGAACCATCAGGAAAGGAATTAGTTGATAAGTGATTTGGGGATGCTGTTTATAATACACAGAGAGACAAAATTGTGTTATACTCAGACCAAAGGAAATAATAATGTTCTTATATAATGAAGTTCAGCCTGAAAATATAAGTGATGAAAATATAGAAAGGGAAATGAGTTTACTAAGCCCCAGAGCAAAAACTACTCAAATAATATTTGAATTTG
Organism: Tokudaia tokunoshimensis; assembly: GCA_036184795.1. NCBI lineage: Eukaryota > Metazoa > Chordata > Mammalia > Rodentia > Muridae > Tokudaia > Tokudaia tokunoshimensis. Next base: position 99,296,775 of record BTHU01000002.1, read on the forward strand.
AAGATGACACAGTTAAATAGGAAGTATGCAAATCAGCCCAAGTAAGATGGACACTGAAATACAGATCTGGCAAAGTAAGACTAGACAATATCCAGAGAAAGAAGTCAAGTGACTAGTGGACAACTAAAGAGATTTTCTGTCTCATAATTATCAGATACGTTCAAATTATAATAATATTAGCTACCATATATCCATTTGAATATCACAAATTGAATAGCTATGAAATCACAAATTGAAGAGCTGTAAAATCTCATCTTCTAGACAACGATTGATAAACCCCTTGTAATCATTAACTATCAAGAAATATCATTGCTTTCATTTGGTCCATATAAAGTTAATCCCCTCTACAGTTAGTCATGGGTAGTAGAGATCCTGAGTATTCCCTACCCTTTACCACTGTTGGATATGAGAGAGGGGTAATCAATGTCTTTAGTAGTATGCCCAGTATTGATCCTACTAAGCTCCAGAAGAAAGCTCTATATCCATGGCCACAGAGAATACCATGGTTAAATTAAATGATTCACAAACAAAATGGATAGACATGTGTAAGAGAAAAATTTATGAGGAGGAGGTAGATTGGAAAAAACTGATAGGAAGATCAGGTAGTGTGGCGAGAGTGAGCAATGGCATTTTACACATGTATGAAATTGTCTGGAGCTGGAGAGATGGCTCAGCGGTTAAGAGCACTGACTGCTTTTCTGAAGATCCTGAGTTCAAATCCCAGCAACCACATGGTGGCTCACAAACATCCATAATAAGAATCTATGTCATCTTCTGGAGTGTCTGAAGACAGCTAAGTGTATTTATATATAATAATAAATAAATCTTTTTAAAAATTGTTCAAGAACAAAATTCATTAGTAAAAATTGTGAAGTCAGATAAAATCAGATTCTAATGAGAACACTGAGAAAACGAATTATAAAATAAAAGCAGGCAATTGTTTAGAGTGCTATTTGAAGGAATAGCAGAATTAAATATTCATATAATGAATCTTAAAATGTCATATTTTAACAAAGATATGCATAAATGGGCAAGAATATTCATTGCATCAGTACTTGAAATTGTTATAAATAATTATTTGTCAGAACTGTGTTAACTTACAAACTGGAGAGATGGCTCAGTCAGTAGTTAATATCTATCCTGTTTAGCTGCCATCTGTTGGTGGTTTGCTTTTTCCTGAAGAGGAAATGGGGGCAAAGTTGATCTGGAAAGGAGAGGGGATTGTGAGGAGCTGAGAAGTGTGGATGGAGGGGAAACTGTGGTTGGAATATATTATGTGAAAGAAGAATATATTTTCACTAAAAATAAAATAATAACAATGCTTCTTGTTCTTAAGCAAGACTTGAGTCTGCTGCATGGTGTACATGTAGGATATCTCACAACTGCTTGTCACTACAGATCCAGGGTATCTGTTGCCTTTTTCTAGCTTTTGTGAGCATCTTTATGTACAAGCACATAGCTGCACAGATACACTCTCCTGCATCATGAAATATTTTTAAAATGTGTTATCTTGGAAGGATACCTTGCTTTGTTAACTACCTAATGGAACTAGTCTGCATTTTTCTCAATGTATGCAATGACCTGCTCTGACATGTGGACAGATAAAGGTGTGAGTAGGTCTGGGGATGAACATTTTATTGAAAAACTCAGACTCATTGTATGAAGCAATAAGTAACACATGATGCAAAATAATAATGGGCTTGAATTAGGGTAGGACTTGGTATACACTGTGGAAATGGGACAATGAGAGAAACTGAACAGACCGGGAAGTCCTCAATACCCAAGTATATGACATTACTCATTTAGTAGTGCAGATATAAAGAAATGAGAGGAATGAGATTGTTTTGGTAAAAAGAAAGAAAAACAAAACAAAACATTGGCATATCATGCATAGATTGATTTGAAAAGAACAAAACACAATAAGAATAGCATCAAACAAGTACCTATGCACTTTAATTTACATGTATACACCAATGGTGATATTACATTTAATGACACAAGAAAACTAGTTAAACTTTTCCTGTTTGGCATTCCTTAAGTTTAATTTGAAGTAACTTTATACTTTCTCCCTTTAGCTCCTGTGATTACCTGAGATGTGGTGCTGCACATTTCTGCATGTGGATTATATCTGGCTGTGGCTATTCCCATTCTTTTGGGATTTTTGCATAGATCTCTCTTGGACATCTTGGCTTGCATCACTCTGGACTTCTCCACAAAGATGAAAATCTCACTGAACTTTGAGGTTTGTTCATATTGATCACAGGTTATATAAGCTATTATTGAAATTGCCTAGAAATTCTAGATTTTTCCACTGCATTGATATTCTATGAACCCAGGTACAATCTTATAAACAGTGTACATATATCCAACTTGGTCCATTATTTATTGATATTTTAAAATAATGCCACTAATTTTAATAGAAAAGTGATGATGGGGGTACCAAAGTAACTCCATAAGAGCAGTTAAGAGAATTTTTTCTCACTATAAGAATACTAGAACTGATGTCAGGCACACCTATGGAAGAGTTAAGGGAAGGATTCAAGGAGCTGAAGGGGATGGCAATATCAACTAACCTGTACCACTGGGAGCTCCCAGAGACTAAGCCACTAATCAAGGAGCATATGTGGGCTGGCCTGAGGCCCCAGCACATATATGTAGCCAGGGGCTGCTTTGTTTGGCCTTAGTGGGAGAGGATGTGCCTAATCCTGTAGAGCCTTGATGCCCCAGGGAAGTGGGATACTAGGGGTTGGGGGTGAGGGGAGACCCTCTCAGAGGCAAAGGGGAGGGACAATGGGGTGAAGAATTCTGGGAGGGCTGAGAGAAAAGGGGAACTTTTGAAATGTAAGTAAATAGAAATAATTAAATAATAATAATAATAATAATAAATAACAAAATAAAGTAAGAATACTTGGAACCAGTGGTTCAGAACATCTGTAAGACCAGCTCCAACAGACCTGCTACCTTCTTCTGCCTTCCACATGTACCTACATAGACATGGTGTACATACAGAGAGAGAGAGAGAGAGAGAGAGAGAGAGAGAGAGAGAGAGAGAGAGAGAGAGAGAGAGAAGAGAAGAGAAGAGAAGAGAAGAGAAGAGAAGAGAAGAGAAGAGAAGAGAAGAGAAGAGGGAAAGGGAGATGGAAAGACAGGCAGAGACAGAGAGACACTGAGACAGAGAGAGACAGAGACAGAGAGATCTATACATATAAGCAAAGAGAAGAGTAAATATTAAAATGAAAAGTAACCCAGGAAGAGGGGTGTTCTGTACTTTTCTCTTTGCTTCGAGAATCTACACCACTAGTTTACCTGGACACCCGCAGGATTCTGATGGATGTTTCCTCCAGGACGGAATATCCTGCCGCGCCTGGGCAGGTCTTAGACATTCAGTCTCCTAAAATAGGTGAAAACTACAAATAGAATTTCTTTTTTTCTGAAGATATCAAATCAAAATCCTCATCTTGGATGGCAGTAGCAATTACTTTATCCTTTCTCTGAAGTAACATCTGCAGTGAATAAATGTATGAAGTGAGTTCACATAATTTTACATGGCTTTATTATCTACTCTGAGTGTGTTTAACCTGTTTGCAATTCCCTAACTCTGTTCAAACCTCACTGTGGCCAGTCTAGAGGTCGTGGATTAAATACACATTTTCCCCATAGAGTCATATGTTTTGCTTGGCCCATAGGGAGGGGCACTATTAGGATGCATGGGCTTGTTGTAGTAGGTGTGGCCTTTTTGGAGGAAGTATGTCACTGTGGAGGTGGGCTTTGCAGTTATATGTTCTCAAGCTCTGCCCAGTGTGAGAGCCTTGTTCTGCCTACAGACCAAGATGCAGAACTCTCAGCTCCTTCTGCAGCACATGACTGCCTGCATGCTGCCATGCTTCCTTGCCATGATGATAATTGACTAAACCTCTGAAATTGTAAGCCAGTCCCAATTAAATGTTTTCCTTTATAAGAGTTGCTGTGGTCATGGTGTCTCTTCACAGCAATGGAAACCTTAACTAAGGCAACTTCTTCTTTTTTAAATTTTAAAATATATATATTTTTATTTTTGAAATGTATCATTTCCCATTTTCCCTTTACTCCTCAAATGCACTTCCTTGCTATGTATTGAATTCGTAGCATTTTTTTCTTTAATTGATGTAATGCACACACATTCAAACACACACATGCACACACACACACACAAACACTTCTAAATACAACTTGCTCAATTCATATAATGTTATCTGTATGAATCTAACTTCAAGGCTGATCCAGGCCTCTTAAACTTTTACCACTTTTGATCATTTCTTGATTGCTAACTTAATGTATTACTGTGAATATATAGGTTAAAACAATAAGTATACAAATATTTCCTGATGATAAAATAAAAATAAATATATTTTAAAATAATTCTTTAGTATACATTCAATTTTATCACCGATTAAGGCCTAAATAAATTTGCATACTAGTTATATGTATTGCTTTGTATTTTCTCATAAAGAATTAAATCTTGTCTGAACATTTGTTACTCCAAGGCACATTCTTCATAGTTGATAAAGAATTTCATTTTGTAACGATTCATTCTGCGATCATATCTTTGCATAAATACATAGTACAAAACCACAAAATTATGTTTAAGGTCATTTTATAAATTGTTGGAAATAGTGTCCTAATCTCAATTAGTGGGAAGTATGCATACAGAGCTTAGCTTTGTCAATGTGACACAATGTAGAATCACCTGGGAAGAAAGTCTCAATGAGGGATTTTTTTTACATTGGATTGATCTGTGTGGTAATTTACCATGTCCACCTACATACCATCATGCTTCTTGCCATGATGATAAGACACTAAGCCTCTGAAACTGTAAGCTAGCTACAATTAAATGTGTTCCTTTATAAGAATTGCCCTAGTCATGGGGTCTCTTCACAGCAATAGAGCAGTGACTAAAGCAGCCTTTGAATGTGTCTGTGGGGGATTGTCTTAATTGAATTAACTTATGTGGGAAAACCTAGCTTAGGATGGGATATGCCATTCCCTAGGCTGGAAAATCTAAATTGTGCAAGGAATGGAAAAAAAATCAAATCTGAGCACAATCAAACAGACAAGCTTACATTTATTTCTCTCTGTTCTTGACTGTGGATATGATGTGACTAATTATCTCAAGTTCCTTTCTTGAGATCCCTCACTGAATGATCCTAACATAGAACTGTAGACAGAAATAATGCCCTTCCTCTATAAGTTATTTTCATGAAGATATTGTGTCACAGGAACAGAAATGATACTAGGACAATCTGAATCAAGGGTTTGAATTAACAACCCAGAGAGGCTCATATTTCATGTTGCATTCTTCTGTTCTCAAGCTGTGCTTTTATACAGTATACTTGGACCTGTATCATTAACAAGCATTCTACAAAGCCCAAGATCACCATATTACCTGAGTGTTTGGACACAGATTCAATTGGTCCTGAGGAGAAACTTCAGACCTGTTCTACTAAAAATGTTTTCATGGGCAAGGTCTTTAACTTCTCTGTATGTTTCATTTGAATCTATAAAACAAAGATAATTAGCGAGTACCTATATTATGTGTGGTTGGGAGGCTGTAATTAGATAACTCAAATAAATCTATTAACAGAGGTCTTGACACATAATTAGTGCTGGATAAATGTTGGCAAACTTATTATTATGGTTGTTGAGGAAATTGAAATGATAGCTATTTATGCAAATCTCTGAGTTTTATGCTTGGCACTGAACAGATGATTAATATGAGCCCCTCTCTTTCTTAAAAAGCAAAAAGCGATTTTATTTGCATAGGACATGAAAGAATACTTTTTCAAAAAGGAATCCCATTCCAAGGAATTATGCTAACTCGGTTAGTAAAGGCTCTCATCAAATGCTTCAATCTTTACTGAGAACATCTCTAATAGTTCTTGGGGGTGGGGGCAGTCCAAATGTCCAAAAGAAAAGACTCTGGGTAGGAAGTAAAGACACCAGAGATGTCTTTTGTCTCTTCCACATTTCTTTCTTGTTCCCTTCTATGAAGTGACAAAAGAAAGTGGAATTTAGCTGATCTAGTTTGACCTTAGAGACTGAGATGAGAAAACAGCCTCTGGGAGAAAGGATCAATGCTTCTGCCCATGGGAAAATGAACAGGAGGAACCTGAGGCAGGCAGAGAGCAGAGAGGAGCAGGGAACTGGAGATGCAGTTTGGTCTTGAAGACCCTGGGCAGTATGGTTTGGAGGCTGATTCCATTAAGGCTTTTCCAATCAATTCACTTGCCACATTAAAGGTTCTTGTTTAATGAGAAAGTCTATTTCTTAAGGCTTTAAATTGCAGGGGAGCCAGGTGAGGGATGAGCAAACTATCTACTGTCAGTTCAGCTTTAGATCATTCCCTTCTGTCGACAGGGAATGCAGGGAAGCACGGAAGGTAAGGCATGAGCAATAAGAGAGGACTATTGATCCCAAGAAACATCATCTTTAACTGCGGGAGCAGACTCCACAGACATGCACAGGATAAGCAGCAATATCATGTATTTTACCTCTTTGAAGGTCCTTGTCATAACTCTGAATCCTTCTTGTCAGAAACAGCAGCTTAAGGGATAGAAGGGTAGCACAGCAGTTGAGTATCTGATGCCCTCTTCTGTCCACTCCAAGCACCAAAAACAAGCATGTGATGCACTTACATACATGCTGTCAAATGTCCATACGTATAGAATGAATTAAGCCAATCTAAAAACAATTCATCATAGCTGGATAGTGGAGAGATGGCATAATAAACAGTTTTAAAGAGGAGCTAAGTTAGAGTCCAAGCATCCATATCAGGCAGCTCCCAACCATCTGTCACTCAGGTTTCAGGGAATCTGACACAGTCTCCTGTCCTCTGAAGTCATTATACCCCTGTGCATGTAGCGCCTCCCCACAGACATATCCATATAATTGAAAATAAAATAAAAATACAAAACAGGAATCATAGCTTTGTCTTACTGTCATCTTAAAAAATATTTCTTTATAGTAAGTATCAAGGTTCTCAACCTTGATGTGTAATGAATCAGGAGGCAGAGTGGCCTTGGACTTCTGCTCCTTTATTAAATTCATTGGCATCTACAGTGCTATAGCCTATTATGTCCTGCAGCACACTGGATGACAGACATTAAGTTGACTTCATGTGATACAATTAGAAGATATAAAAACACAGACAAGGAAATCATTAAACTTCATTGCAAGTCACTTAATACATCTCAGACAGAGAGAGTAGAAGGAAAATAATTTTGAGAAAATATCTCATGATGTGTAATGTTTCCAAGAAAACTAAAATATCCTGAAGCTGAACAGGAAGTAGCACTGCCAAAAAGGGAAATATAATATAGTATTAAGAACAAAAAGAAAAAGGGGAAAAGACAATATTCAATAATAATCAAAGAAAGACTGAGACCAATAGGAACCAATGATAGATCAGAAGAAGGGAAAAGGACTGAATGAAAACAAGTAAGTAGATACCTGACACATTAGGAGACTAAAACAAAACATCTACACAGCACAAAGATGTATGGAGCAACAATGAGAAGCAGAGTTAGGAGGGAGTTATGGTTAAAAGCAGAGAGTAAAGAAACTTATTGTTCTTAGTTTTAGATGTTATAGCCTGTGTCTCAACAAGCCAGGTCAAGCTTTCCATCCCTATTAAGCTTATTAAAAGAACTAAATTAATAGTCAAAAGGGGAAATTCAATGTGACAACATTGGGAAGAAGGAAAAGAACATCCAATGAGTACATGCTAGTCAATATTTGGGGTCCTGATGTAAGGGTATGGTTGAAATAGAAATATGCATGACTAAGCATTTGGACAAGGTATGGTTTAGTGACCTCTGTCATATCAGGTCTAAGTCTCTACTTCAAGGTCATATGACAACTCAAATGTCTTTCTCCAGGAAACAAATTCCTCCTTCAGAAACCCACAAAGTTTCAAACATTTCTTCAACCATCAGGAGATTTCTGGAGAAAACTCTAATGCCTTAATGTCCATTATTTCTGAGTTTTGTTGTAGAACTGACATGCCTTCCAGGTAAGAAATTACTCTACACACTTAGAGATCAATGGAAAATGAGTGGTTTTGTAAAATAGACAAAAGCAAATGGTCTCACATAGAAAATTTTACTGGTTTATATAGCCCTTAGGCTTATCCATGCCACATACACTGTCATTCCTAAATTTCCTTCAGATCACAACTCCAGGCTACACTCTGAAGAATTTAAACAAACAGGAGATTGCAAATCTGGTTACTAGCACATATGGAAGAATTGCACACTAAACATACTGCCAGTGTTAAGTACATGATTATTTTTCTTTATAAGTAGTCCTTTACCAGGGTCAACTTGCCCACCTGACAAAATTATGTTTTTCCTAATAAGATCACAAAGGGTTTAATGGCAGACCCAGACTTAGTGATGATTACAACTCTGTTGGGAGAGGGTGGGGATTTGGTTTGACTCTTAGAGTCATATTCCTTGATCTGAGTTTGAATGTAATGGTTGGTTTTTGTAAGTCAGGGTTTTTCTCCTTTTATTATGGGAATGGGACCTAATTGGAGGTCAATCTTTGTAAACAAACATTAGCAGAAACTTCCCCAGTAACTGTAAACTTCAATCATGGTACAAAACATTTGTTCTCAGGTTTCTAAAACGTCAGGTTAGTGCACTGTTTATCTTCCAGTCATTTTAGAGGCAACACCCCTTTAGCTAAATTCGACTTTGTGTAGCTCAATGTTTGCTGAGTAAGTTTATTAGTAAATCACTTATACCATCAATTATACTACTACAAGTTTCTTCATCATCAGTTGCATTGCCACAGAGGAGAACATAAGTGTTTCTTTAGAATGTATTCATTCCTACAAGACAGGTTGTTTGATATCTTAATACTTTGTGGACAATGAGAAAGCCCTGAACATTTGGATACAGGTGGTTGGGCAAGGATGCATGACTTGATGAAATTTAAAAACTTAAGCTGGAAAGAACCCAGATGTTCTTCAACAGAAAAATGGATAGAGAAAGTGTGGCACATTTACGCAATGGAGTACTATTCAGCTATTAAAAACAATGAATTCATGAAATTCTTAGGCAAATGAATGGAACTAGAAAATATCATCCTGAGTGAGGTAACCCAATCACAAAAGAACACACATGGTATGCACTCACTGATAAGTTGATATTAGCCCAAAAACTCTGAATACCCAAGATCAAATTCACAGACCACATGAAGCTCAAGAAGAAGGAAGACAAAAGTGAGGGTGCTTCATTCCTTCTTAGAAAGGGGAACAAGATACTCACTGGAGCAAATATGGAGACAAAGTGCAGAGCACAGACTGAAGGAAAGGCCATCCAGAGATTATCCCACCTGGGGATTCATCCCAGATACAATCACCTGACTCCAACACTATTGTGGATGTTAAGAAAGGCTTGCTGACAGGAACCTGATATTGCTGTCTCCTGAGAGGTCCTGCCAGAGCCTTACAAATACAGAGTCAGATGCTTGCAGCCAATCATTACACTGAATGCAAGGTCTGCAACGGAGGAGTTAGAGAAAGGATTGACAGAATTGAAGGGGTTTGCAACCCCATAGGCAGAACAACAATATCAACCAATCAGAACACCCAGAGCTCCCAGGGACTAAGCCATGGACCAAGGAGTACACATGGCTCTGGCTACATATGTAGCCGAGGACAGCCATGTCAGACACCAATGAGAGGAGAGGTCCTTGGTCCTATGAAAGTTTGATAGATGCCCCAGTGTAGGGAAATTGAGGGTGGGGAGATTGGAGTGGGTGGAGAACACCCTCATTGAAGCAGGGGGAGGGGGGATAGGAGAGGGAGTTTCCAGGAGAGGGGGAAATTGTATAAGGAGATAACACTTGAAATGTAAATAAAATAAAATAAAATAAAGTAGAATCTTCATACCTTAGGGATGTAGGTGCAAGGAATTTGTGTTGATGCCTTACTAGGAAAAGGGAGAAAATATTCTGTCAATCATATACTAAAAATTTGCCATCGACAATCTAGTTTTTTCTCAGCAAATGAATTTGATAAGGTATTGGAACAAAAGGACAGAAGAGTCAACACATACAAACAGTCTTTAGGCTTTGAGAGTACCTTATTGTCTTATGGGGAAATATGCATTTCTATACAGTTTGGTATTGGTTAAATGCTGTATAAAAAAGGTGTTATCATTGAATGGGGATAGGCAAATGAGAATAAACCAAGGAGAAACTGACAGTTGATGGTGTCTTAGGGATGCAGAGTCGTTTTTTTTTTTTGGGGGGGAGGAGTATAGTTCCTAGTAGAAACAGCACACCCCAGTGGATAATTCTCCACTCATGAGGAAGTATATGGTCTACACAAATTGGATTAAATGAATTATTAAAAGAATAAAATGGAATTCAATGTCGAGGGCTAAATATGGGGTGGAATTTGGAGAAGTTAGGAGGATGAGTTGGAATGAATATGAATAAAATAAAATATAAGACTGATCAAAGAACTAATAAGATATTACTTAATCTCTTAATTTCTAAAGTTAAAAAGAAATTGAAAAATGTTAATAAATAATTCTTGTCACAATAGCAGCAATAACAACATTTAAAAAAAAAAACCTAAGTACTAAGGTGCTATCAAATCATGAAGAAACAAAGAAGGGGAGAAATCTTGGCTCATGTGAATATTTCCAGGCTACAGAGAATCTTTTCTGTATGATTCTACCTCCATAGCATTCTAAAAAGGGCAAAATTATGGATACGGACACACTGGGTTAGTGTGGATGCAGAATATAGAGATGAGGAGGACGAGGCAAGAGGGCAGCAGGATTTCACTGGCATGAGGTGATTCTGCAAGATACTGTCTTGTTGGATCTACACCATAATACATTTCTCAAAATCCATAGAATGTTCAACATAATATGACCATCCTAATGTAAAGTAAGGGCTTTGGTTATTCTAATGTTTAAATCTGACTCATCAATTATAACAAATATGTGGGTCCACAGTATGAGGGAAATGTGTGTATCAAAGACAGAAAGGAAGTGTGCATGTGGACTATCTGAACCCCTCCCTCAATTTTTATCAACCTAAAACTTTTCAGAAGAAATATCCATTGAAACAAACATTTTCCACACCATGGGTTTGAATTAGAGAATTAGTAACACACAGAGCAGCCCCAGGTTTAGTGCAGCATGACCTTGTTTTCCGAGAGCACCTGGTATGCATGGATTTGAAATTCAAAAAGCTCAGACTATCTGGACTTTTGCCTAAAACAAATTTCAATGGATTATTTGCAATCTCTCTGAACTTCTTTCAGCACTGAACTCTGTGAAGCCTCAGTTTGGCTGACTTTTTGCTACTGAGTCAGAAACTTGCATTAAATTCTTACTGATATATTCAAATGTCTCCAGAACTCCATTCAGTCTCTTCCCTGACAGTTCCTGTCTTCTGCCAGAGGATCGTGATCCTCAGGATGATGCAGAGGCGATTTATCTAGTTTAGGGTTTCTCATTTCGCCCATCACTGCTTTGGCAGTGGACTCCGAAATGGAAAAACCTCTTCAAATACAGAACATAGAATTATTCTATAAAAATTCAATTAACCTGGACGATGCTTGTTGAATCCTCATGGAACTTAATCAGAGTTTTCTTACTTTATTAGCTGCTTTACCTGGTTTGCATTTTGTGGCCTTGACAATGGCACTAAACAATCAGAATAATCCTAAAAGCTAAGCAAGCTAAGAGGGTAAATCCAAGCATTGGACTGTCCCATCACTTTTACAAACATCCAGATACACCTCATCTGTGAGTTCCAAAGGCCATGTTCTTAGTGCTGGTATGGTATAATGTGATCTTCCTGGTGACAAAATCTGCAAGCAAGTTACTTTCCTGCCTCTTTCCTGTTGTTCTGAATTCTCTGAGATGGAGCCCAGATGAGTGATAGAGAGACATATGGACCCGTAGTATTGATGTGGTCACATATTCCATATTTCGAGAATTTGTTTCAACTTTCTGTAAGAAAGAAAGAAAGAAAGAAAGAAAGAAAGAAGGAAGGAAAGAAAGTTATACAGAAAAAAAGCTGCTCTTTCTGAAAGCTAGGGAATATGCTTAGCATTACAGAAGTAGGACACTTCTAGGTAATAAAATCCAGGGTGTTAGTGACATGGATCATTGCTGTAAGCATGTGTTATATTTGTTTTCAACTTCCATTCTGAATGCAGTCAGCACAGGGATCATAGGTTCTTTGTTTATCTTATGACATCATCCTCAGTGTCCAATGTACTACCTGACACTGTCACCTGTGCACAGGATAAATGGCACCTGAAAAACAAAGCAAAATATGTATAAGAAGAGAAAAACAATAGCCATAAGAAATAGCAGTAAGGGCAAATGACAGATTGGGAAAAGATCTTTACCAATCCTACATCCAATAGAGGGCTAATGTCCAATGTATACAAAGAACTCAAGAAGTTAGACTCTAGAGAGTCAAATAACCCTATTAAAAATGGGGTATAGAGCTAAATAGGGAGTTCTCAACTGAGGAAACTCGAATGGTTCTGAAGCACCTAAAGAAATGTTCAGCGTCCTTAGTTATCAGGGAAATGCAAATCAAAACAACACTGAGATTCCACCTCACACTGGTCAGAATGGCTAAGATGAAAAACTCAGGGGACAGCAGATGCTGACAAGGATGTAGGGAAAGAGGAACACTCCTCCATTGTTGGTGGGATTGCAAGCTGGTAAAACCACTCTGTAAATAAGTATGGTGGTTCCTCAGAAAATTGGACATAGTACTACCCGAGGACCCAGCTATATTAATCCTGGGCATATACCCAGAAGATACCCCAACATGCAATAAGGACACGTGCTTCACTATGTTCATAGCAGCCTTCTTTATAATAGCCAGAAGCTGGAAAGAACCCAGATGTCCTTCAACAGAGGAAATGGATATAGAAATTTTTTTATATATACACAATGGAGTACTATTCAGGTATTAAAAACAATGAATTCATGAAATTCTTAGGCAAATGAATGGAACTAGAAAGTGTCATACTGATCGAGATAACCCAATTACAAAAGAACACACATGGTATACACTCACTGATAAGTGGATGCTAACCCAAAAGCTCAAAATAAACAAGTTACAATTCACAGACCACAGGAATCTCAAAGAGGACTGAAGTGGGGGTGCTTGGGTTCCTCTGAGAGAGGGAACAAAATACTCACAGGAGCAATAAAGGAGACAAAGTGTGGAGCAGAGACTGAAGGAAAGGACACACAGAGACTGCTCTACCTGGGGATTCATCCTTTAAACAGTCACCAATCCCAGACACTATTATGGACAACAATAAGCGCCTACCAAAAAGAGCATGTCATTGTTTTCTCTGGAGGGTCCCTGTCAGAATCTTACACATACAGAGGCAGATGCTAGTAGCCAACCGTTGGACCAGGTGTGGGGTTCCCAACACAGGAGTTGGAGGGCAGTCCGGAGGAGCTGAAGTGGTTTAGAGCCCCATGGGAAGAACAATGATGTTGGTCACCCAGACGCCCCAGGACTCCCAGGGACTAAACCATCAACCAAAGGGTCTACATGGTTCCAGCCAAAAATGTGGCAAAGGAATGCCTTGTTGGGCATCAGTGGGAGGAGAGGTCCTCGGTCCTGTGAAGGCTCAATAGATGCCCAACAAAGGGAAATTGGGAGGGGGAGGAGGTGGGAGCAGATCGGGTGGAGGGGCATATACTTGGAGGCAGGGGGTGGGAAGAGGGGTTGTGATTTTTGGTGGGGGAAACTGCGAAAGGTTTTAGCATTTAAAATGTAAATGAAGATTATATTCAATAAAAAAAAAAAAAGAAAAAGAAATAGCCTTAAGGAAAACCGTGCAACATATATATTCAAGGGCGGCTTACTCAACAGAAAGTTTTCATGACTAAGCATAAACACTTTCAGGATGGAATGTGTGTCTTGGCATAAACTCTTCGAAGAGTTTACAAAGCTACTGAAGTTATTAAAACTTTATAAACTATTTACAAATTAAAAGAGATTGGTGAACAGTGGCATATATTGAGCATTTCAGCCAACTGAGCTTCCTCCATTAGATAGCCTAACATGATGGTGGCTTGTTATAGGCTGTACAGGAATGATCTATGAAGTACTTCTGCTTGAGTCTTGAATACACTCAGATTTTAAGGAGTTTGGTGATAAGTCAATAAGCCAGTACTTCCTTCTATTTCTTTCCACTAGTGTTGACAACTAACTATTTTGATTATTTATTATATTTTTATCTATGTGTATGTTTGGGTGGAGGAATGTATTTTTTTGTTGTTGTTGGTTTAATGTTGAGGTCTTTGGCATATGTGAACTTCACTTTTGTGCAGGATGATAAATATGAATCTATTTTCATTCATGTTCATGTAGACATCCAGTTAGACCTGCACAATTTTTTGAAGATGTTTTCATTTTTCCATTGCATGCCTTTTTGTCAAAATCAAGTGCTGGTGGGTGTGTGAGTGTATTTCTGGTTCTTCAATTTGATGCCACTGATGAACTTATTTCCTTATTAATACCATGAAGTTTTTGTTTTTAGGGTTTTTTTTTAATTAGATATATTCTTTATTTACATTTCAAACGATTTCCACTTTTTCCGGTTCCAGACCCACCAAAAGTCCCATAAGCCATCTTCCCTCCCCCTGTTCCCCAATTAACCCCCTCCTGCTTCCCTGTCTTGGTATTCCCCTTCACTGCTGCATCAAGCCTTTCTCCTCCTCAAGCTTTTCTTTTCTCCCTTTGATGTCCAAAAAGGCCATCCTCTGCTACTTATGCATCTGGAGCCATGGGTAACACCATGTGTACTATCTGGTTGATGATTTTGACCCTGGGAGCTCTGGAAGTAATGAGTGGCTCATATCATTGTTCCTCCTATGGCGCTACAAACCCCTTCAGCTCCTTGGGTCCTTTCTCTAGTTCCCCCATTGGGGACCCTGTGCTCAGTTCAATGACTGGCTGAGAGTGTCTCCCTCTGTATTTGTCATGCACTAGCAGAACCTCCCAGGTGATAGCTATACCTGGATGCAGTCAGCAAGTACTTGTGGGCATCAATAATAGTGCCTGGTTTTTGTAACTGTATATGAGATGGATCACTAGGTGGGGTAGTCTCTGGATAGTCTTTACCTCAGTCTCTGATGCACATTTTGTCTCTATCTCCTTCTGTGGGTATTTTGTTCCCCTTCTAAGAAGGACCAGAGTATCCATACTTTGTTCTTCCTTATTCTTGGACATCAACTGATATGTGAATTGTGTCTTGGGTATTCCAGGCTTCTGTGCTAATACCTACTTACTAGGGAGTGCATAGCATGTGTGTTCTTTTGTGATTGGGTTACCTCAGTTAGGATGATATTTTCCAGTTCCAACCATTTGCCTAAGAATTTCATGAATTCATTGTTTTTAATAGCTGAGTAGTATTCCATTGTGTTAATATACCACATTTTCTGAATCCATTCCTCCGTTGAGGGACATCTGGGTTCTTTCCAGCTTCTGGCTATTATAAATAAGGCTGCTATGAACATAGTGGAGCATGTGTCCTTATTACAAGTTGGGGAATCCTCTGGGTATATGCCCAGGAGTGGTATAACAGGGTGTTCTGGTAGTATCATGTTCAGTTTTCTGAGGAACCTCCAGACTGCTTTCCAGAGTGGTTGTATCAGCTTGCAATCCCAGCAGCAGTGGAGGAATGTTCCTCTTTCTCCAAGTCCTCGCCAGCACCAGCTGTTTCCTGAGTTTTTGATCTTGGCCATTCTGACTGGTGAGAAGTGAAATCTCAGGGTTGTTTGATTTACATTTTACTGAAGACCAAGAATGCTGAACATTTCTTTAGGTGCTTCTCAGTCATTCAACAGTCCTCAGGTGAAAATTCTTTGTTTAGCTCTGTACCCCAATTTTTCATAGGGTTATTTGGTTCTCTGGAGTCTAACTTCTTGAGTTCTTTGTATATATTGGACATTAACCCTCTGTTGGATGTAGGGTTGCTAAAGATCTTTTCAAAATTTGTTGGTTGCCATTTTGTCCTATTGACAGTATCCTTTGCCTTACAGAAACTTTGTAATTTTATGAGGTCCCATTTGTCAATTATTGATCTTAGAGCATAAGCTATTGGTGTTCTGTTCAGGAAATTTTCCCCTGTGCCCATGTGCTCAAGACTCTTCCCCAGATACTTTACTATTAGTTTCAGTGTGTCTGGTTTTAAATGGAGGTGCTTGATCCATTTGGACTTGAGCTTAGTACAAGGAAATGAGAATGGATTGATTTGCATTCTTCTGCATGCTATCCTCCAGTTGAACCACCACCAATTGTGGAAAGGCTATCTTTTTTCCACTGGATGGTTTTAATTCCTTTGTGTAAGATCAAGTAACCATAGGTGTGTGGGTTCATTTCTGGGTCTTGAATTCTATTCCCTTGATCTGCGTTCCTGTCACTGTACCAATACCATGCAGTTTTTAACACTATTGTTCTGTAGTACTACTTGAGGTCTGGGATACTGATTCCCCCAAAAGTTCTTTTACTCTTGAGAATAGTTTTAGCTATCCTGGGTTTTTTTGTTATTCCAGATGAATTTGAGAATTGCTCTTTCTAACTCTATGAAGATTTGAGTTGGGATTTGATGGAGATTGCATTGAATCTGTATATTGCTTTTGGCAGAATGGCCATTTTTACTATTAATCTGCCAATCCATGAGCATGAGAGATCTTTCCATCTTCTGAGGTCTTCTTTGGTTTCTTTCTTCAGAGACTTGAAATTCTTATCATACAAATCTTTCACTTGTTTGGTTAGAGTCACATCAAGGCACTTTATATTGTTTGTGACTATTTTGAAGGGTGTCCTTTCCTTAATCTCTTTCATAGTCGTTTTATCTTTTTAGTATAGGAAGACTACTGATTTCTTTGAGTTAATTTTATATCTGGCCACTTTGCTGAAGTCATTTATCAGCTGTAGGAGTTCTCTGGTAGAGTTTTTTGGGTCACTTAAATATACTATCATATCATCTACAAATAGTGATAATTTAACTTCTTCCTTTCCAATTTGTATCCCTTTGACCTCCTTATGTTGATTAATTGCTCTAGCTAGAACTTCAAGTACTATATTGGATAGATATGGGAAGAGAGGACAGCCTTGTCTAGTCCCTGATTTTAGTGGGATTGCTTCAAGTTTCTCTCCATTTGTTTGATGTTGGCTACTGGTTTGCTGTATATTGCTTTTGCTCTGTTTAGATATGGGCCTTGAATTCCTGATCTTTCCAAGACTTTCAGCATGAAAGAATGCTGAATTTTGTCAAATGCTTTTTCAGCATCTAATGAAATGACCATATGGTTTTTTTCTTCGAGTTTGTTTATGTAGTGGATTACATTGTTGGATTTAAGTATATTGAGCCATCCCTGCATCTCTGGGATAAAGCCTACTTGATCATGGAGAATGATCGTTTGATGGATTCAGGTGGAAAGAATTTTATTGGGTATTTTTGAATGGATAGTCTTAAGCTAAATTGGTCTGAAGTCCTCTTTCTGTTTTGGATCTTTATGTGGTTTTGGTATCAGTGTAACTGTGGCTTCATAGAACGAGTTGGGTAGTGTTCCTTTTGCTTTTATATTGTGGAATAGTTTGAAGAATATTGGTGGTAGGTCTTCTTTGAATGTCAGATAGAATTCTGCACTAAAACCATCTGGTCCTGTGCTTTTTTTGGTTGGAAGACTTTCAATGACTGCTTCTATTTCTTTAGAGGTTATGGGACTATTTAGATGGTCTACCTAATCCTGATTTAACTTTGGTATTTGGTATCCGTCTAGGAAATTGTCCATTTCATTCAGATTTTCCAATTGTGTTGAGTATATTCTTTTGTAGTATGATCTGATGATTTTTTTAATTTCCTCACTTTCTATTATTGTATCTCCCTTTTCATTTCTGATTTTGTTAATTTGGATACTGTCTCTGTGCCCTCTGGTTAGTCTGGCTAATGGTTTATCTATCTTCTTGATTTTCTCAAAGAACCAGCTCCTCTTTTTGTTCATTCTTTGTATAGTTCTTTTTGTTTCTACTTGGTTGATTTCAGCCCAGAGTTTGATGATTTCCTACCTTCTACTTCTCTTGTGTGTATTAGCTTCTTTCTGTTCTAAAGCTTTCAGGTGTGCTGTTAAGCTGCTAGTGTATGCTCTCTCTAGCTTCTTTTTGGAGGCACTAAGAGCTATGAGTTTTCCTCTTAGCACTGCTTTCATTGTGTCCTATAAATTTGTGTATGTTGTGCCTTCATTTTCATTAAATTCTAAAAAGTTTTTGATTTCTTTCCTTATATCTTCCTTGACCAAGGTATCATTGAGTAGAGCATTGTTCAGCTTTCATGTGTATGTGGGATTTCTGTTGTTGTTTTGCTATTGAAGATCACCCTTACTCCATAGTGATCTGATAGGAAGCATGGAATCTTCTTATATCTGTTGAGGTCTGTCTTGTGATCAAGTATATGGTCAGTTTTGCAGAAGGTACCATGAGGTGCTGAGAAGAAGGTATATTCTTTTGATTTAGGATGAAATGTTCTATAGATATCTATTAAATCCATTTGGTCCAAAACTTTTGTTAGTTTCACTGTGTCTCTGTTTAGTTTGTATTTCCCTGATCTGTCCATTGAGGAGAGTGAGATGTTGAAGTTACCCACAATTATTGTGTAGGTGCTATGTGTGCTTTAAGCTGTAGTAAAGTTTCTTTTACAAATGAGTGTGTCCTTGTATTTGGAGCATAGATATTCAGAATTGAGAGTTCTTCTTGGAAGATGTTTCCTTCGATGAATATAAAGTGTTCTTCCTTGTCTTTTTTGATGACTTTTGGTTGAAAGTCTATTTTATTGGATATTGGAATGGTTACTCCAGCTTTTTTCCTGGGTCCATTTGCTTGAAAAATTGTTTTCCATCCTTTTACTCTGAGGTAGTGTTTGTCTTTGACACTGAGATGTGTTTCCTGTATACAGCAAAATGTTAGGTACAGTCTGTAAGTCTATGTCTTTTTATTGGTGAATCAATTTCATTGATGTTAAGAGTTATTGAGGATTAGTGATTGTTGCTTCCTGTTATCTTTTATGTAATTTTTTTCTTTGTGTGTTTTTTTTTCTTTTGGGTTTGTTGAAAGAAGATTAATTTCTTGCTTTTTCTAGTGTGTAGTTTCCCTCCTTCTGTTGGTGTTTTCCAATCATTATCTTTTGTAAGGCTGGATTTGTGGAAAGATATTGTGTAATTTTTTTTTGTCATGGAATACCTTTGTTTCTCCATCTATATTAATTGAGAGATTTGCTTGGTATAGCAGCCTGGGTTGGCATTTGTGTTCCCTTAGGGTCTCTATGACATCTGCCCAGACTCTTCTGGCTTTCATAGTCTCTGGTGAAAAATCTGGTGAAATTCTGATAGGCCTACCTTCATATGTTACTTGACTTTTTCCCTTACTGCTTTTAATATTCTTTCTTTGTTTATTGCATTTGGTGTTTTAATTATTATGTGACAGGAGAAATTTCTTTTCTGGTCAAATCAATTTGGAGTACTGTAGGCTTCTTGTATGTTCATGGGCATCTCTTTCTTTAGGTTAGGGAAGTTTTCTTCTACAATTTTTTACATTCACTGGCCCTTTAAGTTGGAAATCTTCACTCTCTTCTATACCTATAATCCTTAGGTTTGGTCTTCTCATTTTGTCCTGGATTTTCTGGATGTTTTAAGTCAGGAGCTTTTTGCACTTTGTATTTTCTTTGACTGTTGTGTCAATGCTTTCTATGATATCCTCTGCATCTGAGTTTCTCTCTTCTATCTCTTGTATTCTGTTGTTGATGCTTGCTTCCATGACTCCTGACCTCTTTCCTAGGTTTTCTATGTTCAGAGTTGTTTCCCTTTGTGATTTCTTTATTGTTTCTATCTCCATTTTTAGATCCTGGATGGTTTTGTTCAATTCCTTCACCTGTTTTGTTGTGTTTTCCTGTAGTTCTTTAAGGGCTTCTCCCTGTTTACTTGTGTTCTTCTGTATTTTTTAAGGAAGTTATTAATCTTGAAGCCTTCTATCAGCATCATGAGCCATGATTTTAAATCCAAATCTTGCTTTTCTGGTGTGTTGGGGTATCCAGGACTTACTGTTGTGGGAGAATTGGGTTTGGATGGCGCCATGTTGCCTTTATTTCTGTTAGTAACATTCCTATGTTTGCCTTTTGCCATCTGTTTGTCTCTGGTGTTAGTTGGTCCTGCTGTCTCTGGCTGGTGCTTGTCCCTCCTGTGTGCCTGCAAACTTGTGTTAGCACCCCTGTGTGACTAGCTCTCCCTGGCACAGAGTGCTGTGGTGCTGCCCAGCTCTTGGTGTAGGTGGGGCCCTGGAGGACCTTGTCCCAAGTGATCTTATATTGAATGTTCTCTGCATTCCTGGTCGCACCTGTCTACTCAGTCACAAGAGACAAAGATGGTGGCCTCATCTCTAAATGCAGGACTCCCTCTAAATGTGGGACTCCCTGCAGAGCAGATGTCCCCTGTCAGGATAGGTGCACAGATGTTTGTGCTGCTTCCCAGTTCCTGGGTGCAGGTTGGGCCCTGTTGGACTGTGTCCCAAGTGATCTTACCCTCGGTGTTCCCTGTGTTCCTGGCTGCTAGGAATGTGTCTTGATGCATATGTGGAAGTCAAAGGATAACTGGTGGAAATCAGTTCTCTCCTACCAGATGGTTCCCAAGCATCAAACTTAATTTGGTAAGACTTTACAAAAGCCTACTCCATAATCTTGCCATCCTAGTGTTTTAGAAGCCTTAGTGTGGATTATTTATAAATGTACTAGGGCACAGAAGATAGGGAGAAATGAAGAGATGAAAAGAAGAGAGGAGGAAAGGAGACATAGAGGAGGAGGGGAAAGAGAAAGAGAGAGAGAGAGAGAGAGAGAGAGAGAGAGAGAGAGAGAGAGAGAGAGAGAAATGAGAAATGGGGCAAATGATTCTAACAATAATTTCTATTGTGTAACAATTTTATTGGGGAAAACAAGACTCAGGTCTCAGAAAGCATTTGGCAAAGATTGTTGAAAAAAGTCATTTATCTAATGATGTGTTTCAGGAAGCTCCTGCTAGGTGAAAAATTTCCTCCAGGAGATGCTCTAAAGATCAGTAGGTAGCACATTGTCTGGCTGTGTGGAAGTTTACAAAGATAATCCAGGATCCTTTCCCACAGTTGTTTTCAAAGTATAGAATTTATGATTTTATTCCATTTTCCCTTCTACTACCACTACTTTCCACATCTGCTCTTGTCAGGAAAAGAGAATTTTAAGCTTTTATGTCTTCTTGAGCCACACGTGTAAGGATAGAAAAGAAGGCAAAGTTGCCTGGGTCAGGGGTGGGGCCAGTGATGAGGCTAGGTATGGAACAATAAAACAAGAAAGCCAGCCAGGTATAGAACAAGCACCTTCCCTGTTGATTGAAAGGGGGATTGGCAGTCTTTGTTGGTGGCCTTTTACTTCTGGCCTACACTTTGCATTTAATTTGAATCTTATTAATTTAAGGAATCCAGCACACCAACCACATTCTTTCAATTCCTGTCCATAATTTTAAAAGTCTGCATGTTGAATAAGTGACTTTGCAGGAGAGAAGAGTTTCTTCCAAACAAGGTAAGTGCCAAGGTTATCTGCAAAAGTAACAGCCTGGAAGGAGAACAAATGTGGTCTTTGCCTGGAGAAGGAAAAAAAAATGGTCCTGGGCAAGAGAACAATGGTGGAACATCAAAGGATGTTTTCTAATGTAAATTTAGACTGTTTCCAAAGTGATGCATAGTGAATTATGTGGATGGCCTTACACTAATTTTTCTGATCAAGACTAAGATGAGCATATACAAGTTTGTGTGTGTATGTGTGTGTGTGTGTTTTGCCGGTTGTTGTTCCCTGTTGCCTGAACACAATAATGGATCAATAAGAGATATGTCCAAAAGGAAAGACTAGTTGAATAAATTATAGCGTCATTACAAAAGCTAGAATGCTCTGTACCAACTAAGGGGCCCACTGTTACATTTAGCAAAGTGGACAATTGTGTTCTTGACATGTTGAATAGAAAATGGAGACTGCAAAGCAACATGAAAAGAGTAAGTGAATTTTCATGCAAAATGCACAACTGAGTTTAATCCTTCTGGCATCTGTAAAATTGGTGTTGTCAGTTACTTTTCAATCCAAGTTCCCTAATTGATATTCTGCTCTTGGCTTAGCACCATGGAGAAAAAGGATTATGTAGGGATTGAGTGATTGGGGAAGCTGCCACTAGTTTAGAATATTTGCCATCTTTCTGGAGCTGTGCTAAATATTTGCTGTGAACTGAATTGTGCTCGCCTCCCCCAGTTCATTATTAAACCCAAAACACTCAGTTCTCTGTTAGTGACTAGAACTAGACATTCCTACAAAGTTGAAGGACTATAAAGAAAGGGACTTGATACTGTAGAATTAATGCCTTTTAGGAATTTTAAATAGTTTATGTTCTCTCTTTTTTCTCTCTCTCTCTCTCTCTCTCTCTCTCTCTCTCTCTCTCTCTCTCTCTCTCTCTCTCTCTTTCTCTCTCTCTGGAAAAGACTTGCCACGTTGATCTTGGACTTCCTAGTCTAGAGAACTATAAAAAACATCATTTAACTGCCTTTTAATACATGACTTAAAAGAAATATGTGCGTATGTGTGTGCCCATAATTCAGTGCCCAGGGTTAGAAGCATCAGATTCCCCTTGGAGCTATAATTACAGGTTGTTCTGAGTCACCTAATGTGGGTCTTGTCAATCAGATTTGAGCTCTGCTATTGAGATCTCTGCTATAGGAACAACAGTCTTTAGCTACTAAGTCTTCTTTCTAGCCCTGTAGCTGCCTTTTGATAAAGTAGACAATAGACAATACCAATGAAAATCAGTACTTTCATACATTTTCTTATTCAATTTTATGAGTAATTCTGTATATTCTCCATTATTATTATCCTATACAAGAGCTTTGCCCTTTCAAAACTGTTTTTTTATGAGCCAACTATACCACTCCTGTGTACTTACCCAAAGGACTCAATATTTTACTACAAAGACACTTTTATATCCACATTTCTTGCTGCCCTATTCACAATAGTAAGCAATTGAAACCAGCCTAGACATCCCTTAACAGATGAGCAGATAGTAAAATCCCTGTTTATATGGGCAATGGGGGTTTTAATACAGCTGTGAAGAAAAAAACCATGGGTGGACTTGGAAATTATATATTGGGCAAGGAGATGTGAATTTAGAAAGAAAATCTGCATACTTTCTTGCAGGTGCACATTCTAGCATTTACTAAATACATGCAAATGTTATAAAATGTAGGCAAATCCTGAAACCTAGAAATGAGACAAAGAGAGGGAAGAAAAAGGTGTAAGAAAGTAGGGAGGAAGGTCCATGAGACATGAAATGAGAGGAGGAGAGAGATTGCAAGAAGTTTCTGTGGTCTGGCAAGAAGATGAGTGGGGAGGAGAATCTAGTAAAACATACTTTGCTCAAAATGCCATGATGCTCTCTAACATTGATGACTCATTTAATAAAATAAAATAAATGAAGAAACATGGTTTCTAGATTCACTCAACCTTATAAAGACTGGGGTAAAGTTGGAAGTCATGACTGTTTCTTGCCAAGTCTAAGCTCTTTCAAAGTGCAAGAAGCAAGAGACTAGGTTGTTCAGATGTGTTTCTTTTTCTTTTACAAATTTTTAAATTCACATTATTTATTTATTTATTTATTTTTAATAATTTTGTATGTGGGGGGTACAGAGACATAGACAGAGAGTGAGAAACAGACAGAACATGCATATGCCACAGCAGGTGGAGGTCCAAAGATGTTTCACAAGAACTAGTTCTCTCCTTCCACCATATGGATCCCAGACATTTCATTGAGGTCATAAGCATGGTCTTTGCTCTCTCAGCTGCTTCATTGGTCCTGTAGGCATTTCTTTTGAAACGGGAGAAAACAAAGTTCTTCAGTCAATCTGCCTTGTCTCTAGAATGATGGATGGTACTTTTTTCCTGTGTTCAGCATCTGTTTTTCTTTATAATACCATTTCCCCTGTTCTTTCCTTCAACTTTGGGGTCCATGGTCTTTTATATCCTGTTGTAAGAATACCCATGTTATTTGGATTTTTTGGGATTGTCTTCTAAGGAGATGTGTCTGCGTGTTAGGCTGTGATTTGTGATGTGTAGCTCTATGGACCGACTAAACTGTTCCCTGTGGTTCCCATTCATCTGCTCAGCTATCATTTGGACTGTGTCTGTGAGAGAATTTCTCAATGACTTGGACATTTGATAGGAGTGTCTATAGAACAGATTACCCTCCCTCTTGTGGGTGGGCTTTACCTAGACAATGAAAATGACAAGAACAAAATGGTTGATTCTGCAAGAAATAGCACTCTTCCATGCTTGACTACCTGCAGTGTATTATCCACTCATCTGGTTCTCAGGCCTGGTACAATTTGGATTGGAACTCTGTTGTTTTCTGTTTTGAGCCAGTGGCTAACTTCCAATACACTTTAAGATGAGTCAGCTTCCAAAACTGAGTGAGCTAGTAGTACCTTATAATAAATGTTTTCTTCTTACTCTATGCATTCTCTTAATTAATCTTCTCTTTGAGTCAAAATTTACAATTAGGAAGGGCTCTGAGAACAATCTAATTTGATTGGTTCTATGATTTCAAGTAGTAGAATCTGCTTTCAGCACATGGTTTTTATGACATAGAAGATGTAAATGATTGAGGCTGTAGTAATAACTTAATAAAAAAGTGCTGGCCTCCCAATTGTGTGGACATGACTTTACATTCCCAGCACCTATGTAATAGGCAGTTGTGTTGGTCCATCCCTGTAATGCTGGCCCTGGAAGGTGGATATAAGGAGATCCTAGATGTTTGCTGGCCAGTCTGTCTAAATGAAACTGTGAGCTCTTTGTTTAGTTGGAAACCTTGTCTCAAAATAAATAAGATGATGGTCTGGGCTTTGAGAAGTGATTGCTTAGACCCACTTCTAGTTTGCTGTCTTTGCTCTGTGACTGGGGTGTGACCTCTCATCTCTCTCTCTCTCTCTCTCTCTCTCTCTCTCTCTCTCTCTCTCTCTCTCTCTCTCTCTCTCTCTCTCTCTCTCTCTCTGGAACCATGATCTCAAATGAACTCTTTCTTTTGTAAGTTGCTTTGCATTGTGGTGTTTTATCACAGCAACAGGAAATATGATACAGTCTCTGAAGGTCCATTGTTTTTGTTTGGAATTTGCTGATTGTTGTTTTCTTCTTTGTTTCCTTGTCTTCCTTCCTCTTATACCTATCATCATTAATCATGAAATAGAACACAGTTATTTGCATTTTGTGATTGTTTGAATATGCCTGGCACAGGCGTGGCACTATATAGAGGTATGGGGTATAAGACCCTCATCCTAGCTGCTTATAAGTCAGTCTTCTCCTAGTAACCTTCAGATGAAGATGTAGAATTCTCAGTTCCTTCTGCACCATACCTGTCTGGATGCTGTCATGCTCTCATCTTGATTATAATAGATTGAACCTCTAAACCTATAAGCCAGTCACAGTTAAATGTCCTTATAAGAGTTGCCTTGTTCATGGTGTCTGTTCACAGCAGTATAACACTAAGACACATTTCATAATATATTTATCCACTAATTTAAACAATATATTTTTCTACATTTGTTTTCTTTAAATGTTCAGTCAGACACAGGCTCTTTCTGTCTAGCTTAGTTGTTTCATCATCTATAAGATGGCTTCTATATGATTAAGAATACATCATTGTCACTACTTTACTTATAAAGAAATTATAAAACAGCAGAATTACATATATGCATTTCTAATTTGCATAAACAATCTTATGCAGATTTAGTTATCTTTTAATCTTTATTCAGCTGAAGGCAATTTCCTGTGTGAAAGTATTTCCCAACATTTTTATTGTCTGTGCCTTTAAAATCCTGTGTAGCATCCACATTGTTCATGCTGCTATTGGACTCATATTTGTGTTATATTACTTTCCCGTCTGACCAGAGATAACCTCCTTGAGGCAAAAGACTGCCAGGCAATTTCTGTTTCCCTTTCTTTCTCTCTCTCTCTCTCTCTCTCTCTCTCTTTCTTTTTCAAAATCATATTTCTTCTTCTGAATGAGAAGTTGGCCCACACATCTCATGAAAAACATTTAAATTCAGCACACCTTCTAGGTGAATTCCAAAATGTAGCCCCATAGTGCAAAACTGCTGATGTCATGGGTGGCCTTGTGAATGCAAACTGATGTTTCAAAGAAGTCATCTCCTAGGGCTGACTCCAGAAACACCTGTTTTGTTTTGACTACTGAAGGAACGTGGTCTAGTTGCCTCTGAGAATGGTTTGGGGTTGAGCCAAAAAAAACCTTTGAAACTGAGAGAGAAGAAAATGTGATGGGTTCAGGAATATTTTGGGGGCAGATTTGTCACATGACTATTAAAAACTTAAAACAGGTAACTACAATAGGAAGTACCCATGAGAAGGCAATGATTAACCAGTGAGATGTTCCCCAGTCAAGAGAAATGCCCCCACCCAGAAGCACTACAGCAGAAAAGAGAAAGTTGGAGAGTCATAGGAGCCCACATGCTTTGGATTAGTTCTTGTACTGAAGCCAGAAATGCTCAGGAAATAAAAGCCCAGTTTGTTAGCTAGGATCCTTATTCCATACAAAATTTGCTTCTCTCTCTCTCTCTCTCTCTCTCCATTTCTATAATTTATTTGCTTAGTGGTTCTGAAAATGTCATTCTTTCTGGGCCTCAGTGACCAGCTCTGGGATATGGAATACTTGTACCTTCCCTAGCATCTAAAACATATTGGGAAAATTAATTGGTATTTTAAAAGAAAGCTGTACCTTGTAGCCTTTTGGAGACAATCAAGGCTCACAGTGGATCACCTAGGTAATGAGTCATGCTACTCTGTCCTTGTCATTCAGCCTATGCTTCTCTTCCAGCTTGTCATTCAAAGAAAACCGGCTGGTTAAAGCATCAGCTAGAGCTCTCTTGGCTTTCTTTGGCCGCAGAATGAAATATAGCTCTCAGCACAGAAAACGTCCTTCAAGTGCTCTGGTAAATAGCATTCCATTTCAGCCCCAGGGAATTGAGTGCAGTCCTAGTTACCCACAGCCATCATTGCTTTCTTGGGCATCAGAAATGATTGAGGAAGGCAAACTTTAATTAAGCAAAGGACTATCAACTTTTTCTTTGTTTTGTTTTCTGTTTTGGTATTTCATTTTGTTTTGTTTTGTACCAAACCCAAAATCTGTGAGCTGAACTCCTGTAGACAAACTAATTACCTTGTTTCCTCATTCTTCTTTAGTGTGAGTTGAAAGACAGCCAGTCATCAGGTTCTATGATGATGCTCTGCCTACAAAAAGCCTTAGTTATAAGAGTTATTTATTCAAGGGCCTAAAATCATTTTCCTTAATCCTGCATAAACCCCTTGAAACTTCTCCCTCCCTCCCCCCTCCTCTCTCTCTCTCTCTCTCTCTCTCTCTCTCTCTCTCTCTCTCTCTCTCACACACACACACACACACACACACACACATACACACACACCCCTTTGTAATGCAATCCCTTTGCTCCCATAGCAATAGGAACCATGGAGACGTGCAAGTAAACAATTTTTCTTTGAATAAGTCTGTAGGATATAAAAATAAATTCAGAAGATATATCCTTTCCAGTGTTTAACTCAGCGTATTTGGAGGAGAATCTTAATATATAATGTAGCCAAAGCCATTGGCATGTTAGTTGGTTACCTTGTGAATTCATTTCCTTAAGACAAGGATTAGAATTAGTAACAAAAGAGGGAAATGGACTGCCACACATCTGAGTAAATAGGAACACGTTGCATTTTAGTATACAAAATGCCTCTCCTCTGCAGCAGAAAATAATGAACACATAACAGGGTATATTAAAATCTTTTCTATGAAAGAAGATAAAAGTTTTTCCAGACATATCTGTATTACATTGCTTTCCTGGAGATTTTGTGGAAGTGGATAGAGGTCTGAAGACCTTGGAACTTCATGTTTCTTACAATGGCTGTACTTAGATTTAAAATACTTCAGCATGAACCATGGCATAGACTAAGGAATTTATAGTTTTGGCTTTCAGATCACTTGCTCCACAATCCAGGGAAATATCCCCACTCTCCCCACACTCCACAGTTCAAGGATAGGTATTTTGTATCCTATAACAAAGAGTCAATCTCCGAGGAAGTTTTACTGTGGGCTCTGAATCTGTGGTTGCTTAATCAATGCAAACCAAGTCAGGACGTTCATATGGTAAACACTCTCGGGGCACCACACCATTATGTTTCATTAGGATGACTAGGAATGCAAAATGTAAGACAGCTCGCCCTCACAGAGACAAAAAAAAAAAATGCATGGTGGGCATCTGAAAATGAGGTGCTTGTAAAAGTGCCTTGCTTGCTTTGGTCTTGTTCTGGCCTAACATTTCTTCAAAAAAGGCTTTGTAGCTATTGTAAACGGACAGCAATACACAGATTCCTGTCTCTGGAGTGTTTTTGTGTCTGTTGCAGTCAGACCTGACATGTAGCATGTGGTCAGAGTGTGAAATCACATCTAGAGAAGCTTCCTAAGTGTAGAGAACAGTGTATTCCGGGAGGTACTTTGTGACTCTCAATGTGTAGTGGTGTGATGGCAGATTTGGGTCTGACACATTAATTTTTAAAAACTAAGAGCAGGAGCTTAGGGAAGACAGCTTTGTCAGTAAAGCGTTTGCCTTACAGGGACTTGAATTTGATCCACAGCACCTACTCTGAAAAGCCCGATGTGGTGGCACACACTTGGCACTTGAAATCCCCGTGCTAGCAAGGCAGAGGTAGGGATAGCTTGCTGACCAGCTACCCTGGCTCCTGAACTCCAGGCCCTGGAGAGACTCTGTCTCCAAAACAAATTGTATGATATTCCTAAGGAACAACAGCTGACCATGTCTTCCAACCTGTACATATTTGCAAATGGGTGCATGTGAACCACCTTCACACAAACCTACAGGTACATGAACAAACACATGCACACACAAATACCCATAAAAATTAAGAAGCCATTACAAACTTGTGGAGCTAATTGATTATCTTTTTTTTTTTAAATTAAACTAAAAATGGTCGCTCCTGTTGTCATAAGGAACCTAAAATCTGTGCTCATTTGTAATAGCTTCTGTTCTCAGCAACATTCACTTCTATCTCTTGGGCATATGTATTTCAGAGAGCACACAAAATATTCCTGATGAATCTCCTTGGTCCTGTCATTCCTATGACCTGGAATTCAAATGGGGAGAGAGCCTGGCTGATTCAATGCACTGTCCACATTGACCTTTCTCAACAAAACCGAAGCTAGGGGAAATTTAGATGGAGTGCCTGTGTAGTACAAAGGCCTCATGCAGACACTATATCTAGGTTAGATGCTAGGTTCCAAAATTTAATGGGGAATGCAATTTTTGATGTTAGAAAGCTGAGTTTTCCTGAAGCTGAGGCAGTACTAAGCCAGGTGTGAGAACTGGAAAGTGGTCTCTTTCCTCCTGCCAGTCTCTAGAAAATTCCTCTGAATGTACTTCCTGCTTGAAAACTGTCTCTGCACTACATTCTTTAAATATTACCTAGTGCTCCTGTTACTACCATGCTCAATTTTATAATGTTTAGTGCCATGTGGATGACCATGATCTAGTTACAGAAGGGTGAGTCCCTGATGGTGCTATGCATGGTTTCATCATTTTTTTTTATCTCTGAATCCACCTGTAATTGATGACAACTGTTTCCACTCTCTTTTCCAAATTCTGAATTTTGGTGTCTTCAGCTTGTGGAAGGAGTTAAGGTAAGACTGGAGTCATGAATGAGAATAATTGTGAGCTTGAATAGTGCTATTGACTGCTGGACGTTTGGAGGGTCCTGAATGTCTTTGTAATCCTCATGTATGGCATTCTGTCTCATTCTCCTAATCCTATGAAATGGGTTTTACATGTCCTCATATCAAAGAAGAACAAATAGAGCAAATACAGGTACAGAGGTTCAATAAATTATACAAATTTACACAACACATAATCAGTGAAATTCAAATTCTGAAGACCATGTCACTGTCTTAAGAGTGCCTGTGGTATCTGATGGCTTAGTGCCTCCCTCATCAAATAGGAGCACGAGGGAATCACCACACCAGCTTTGGCTGCAGTAATGCAGGAATCTCAGCCACTCACCATCCCAGAAACATCCAAATCTATTCCCAGGAATCTAGAATATGATTCCTATCCTCTTTTACAAATGTACACATCTTTTCTCACCATCATCATTAAACCTGTATTTGCCATATGAAATGCTTGCCCACAGATCACAAAACCAAACAGCCTTCTAAAGAAAACCGCAAGAGGAAAGCACCAGGTTTGTTTTCCCAGCCTCTGTGAGATTTCATTCTCTGCATCTCTGCTGCATGGAACTGAAGAAGTGGGGTCTGTAGTCTGCCCTCTTGAGTCACAAAGACAATCATGTCAGAGCATTGAGAAGTGGAAGCCCAGTATGGAAGAAAACAAATCTTCAGATTTGAAGACTTTTGGTATAGTCCTAAGAAAATGAGGTTTGGGTATTAATTCTGAAGTAGAAAGGCAGGTCTCATTTTGGCAGTTGTAAGTGACAAGCCTCAGTGTGGCAGTTGGAAGTAACAGGTCTCAGCATGACAGAAGTTTCTAGACCCAAAAAATCTATTTTAAAACAAAATAAATGTTGCCTAGAATCTTCTTATATCATGAAAAAAAGGTCTTTGCATGCAATGCGTGCTCATATGTGTGTGTGTGTGTGTGTGTGTGTGTGTGTGTGTGTGTGTGTAGGGGTGGTGGTGGTGATGCCTCATTCTAGTTTTCTTTCCATAGCTGTGATAAAATATTTGACAAGACCACCTGGGGAGGAAAGGGTTAATCTCATATTTTATTTCCAGGTCACAGTCCATACATAAATTTGTCCCTGAGAGACTTGGTCTCCCAGGAGTACTGGCACACAGGCTTGCAGAATGGAAAAGTCACAATCAGAGGCAGCAAGACCAGCTAACACCAGACATAACAATGGTAAAAGGCAAGCACAAGAACATAAGCAACAGAAACCAAGGCTACTTGTCATCATCAGAACCCAGTTTTCCCACCACAGCAAGCCTTGGTTACCCCAACATACCAGAAAAGCAAGACTCTGGTTTAAAATCGCATCTCATGATGATGATAGAGGACTTTAACAAGGACATAAATAACTCTCTTAAAGAAATACAAGAGAACACAGGTAAACAGGTAGAAAACCTTAAAGAGGAAACACAAAAATCCCCTAAAAAATTATAGGAAAACACAACTAAACAGGTAAAGGAACTGAACAAAACCATCCAGGATCTAGAAATGGAAATAGAAACAAAGAAATCACAAAGGGAGACAACACTGGAGACAGAAAGCCTGGAAAGAGATAAGGAGTCATAGATGCAAGCATCACCAACAGATTACAAGAGATAGAAAAGAGAATCTCAGGTGCAGAAGATACCATAGAAAACATTGACACACAGTCAAAGAAAATGCAAAATGTGAAAAGCTCCTAACCTAGGAAATCCAAGACACAATGAAAAGACCAAATCTAAGGATAATAGATACAGAAGAAAGTGAAGATTCCCAACTTAAAGGGGCAGTAAATATCTTCAACAAAATTACGGAGGAAAACTGCCCTAATCTAAAAAAAGAGATGCCCATGAACATACAAGAAGCCTAAAGAACTCCAAATAGATTTGATCAGAAAAGAAATTCCTCCATCACATAGTAATCAAAACACTAAGTGTACAAAACAAAGAAAGAATATTCAAAGCAGTAAGGGAAAAAGGTCAAGTAACATATATAAAGGCATATCTATCAGAATTACATTAGACTTCTCACCAGAGATTTTGAAAGCTAGAAGATCCTGGGCAGAACTCATACAGACCCTAAGAGAACACAAATGCCAGCCCAGACTACTATACCTAGTAAAACTCTCAATTACCACAGATGGAGAAACCAAGATATTCCATGACAAAACCAAATTTACACAATATCTTTCCACAAATCCAGCCCTACAAAGGATAATAGTTGGAAAATGCTAACACAAGGAAGGAAACTACATCCTAGAAAAAGCAAGAAAGTAATCTTGCAACAAACCCAAAAGATGATAACCACACAAATATAAAAATAACATCAAAAATAGCAGGAAGCAACAATCACTATTCCTTAATATCTCTTAATATCAATGGACTTAATTCACCAATAAAAAGACATAGACTAACAGACTGGATATGTAAACAGGACCCAGAATTTTGCTGTATACAGGAAATGCACCTCAGTGTCAAACACAAACACTACCTCAGAGTAATGAGCTGGATTGAGAGAAGTCAGAAAGAAACTGGGAGCAAGATTTACAGGTTATCTTTCAGAGCAGAGCTGTAACACTTTCACTGGGACAGAGCTCTCAGTGAGGAAACCTTCCTCTCCAGAGAAGAGTTTTAACACTTTCACTGGGGGGAAACCATCCAGACCCTGAGCAGAGTATTGGGGAAATGTTCCTGCATCCTAGGACAGAACCTCTATAGGGGAAAACATCCCCTTCACAGTGCAACATTTGCAACCATAATCTGAGCATCTCTGCCATACCTTACCCCAACAGAGGATGATGGATACAAACCCTCTAAAAGGAATAGTCAAAACAAGTCTTCCCTTCCTTGCATTGTTTGTCAAGTATTTTGATCACAACAGCATAACAATAACAACAGTTATTAAAATGACAAGCATTTGGTCATTTCCTTCTTTACCATCTGCTCGGGTTATCTGTTTCCATACATAAAATGCAATGCTCAAAACTAAATTGTATTAGTTTGAATGATGATTTAGCTTAGGTGAAAATAATCTCTCTCCCTTTCTCCCTCCTTCCCTCCCTCCTACCTTCCCTCCCTCCCTCCTTCCCTCCCTCCCTGTTCCCCCTTTCCCTTCTTCTCCATTCCCCTTCCTTCCCTTTTCCCCCTCTGACCCTCCCTTCCTCCTCTGACCTTCCCTCCCCCATTCCCCCCTCTCTCATTTCCACATGGACTTTTTTTCAGGTATCTAGTTAGAGGTTTCCTGTAGCTGGTGGTTTTAGGGTTTCACCTATTCCTATCCCAAACTTGCAAGTTAGTATAGCATGTGGGGGAAAGGGCAGGCAGGAGAAAAGAAATCAAGACAGACAAGGAGGATAGAGGGGTGATGAGGGAAAGAAAAAAGGAAAACAAGTTTGGGGGAGAGGAAAAGTAAATGGAAAGTTAGGATATAAAGTAAAAACAGGGAGGGAGAGGGAGAAATGGAGGAAAGGGAAGAAAGGGAAAGTAGGAGAGGAGACTGTGGAAAAATAAGGGGAAGGGAGGTGAAGGGAGGAGAACAGGAAGAAAAAGACAGGGCAGGAAAAGGCAGAGAAGGGGGAGGGAAAGAAAAGGAAGGGAGAGGAAGGGAAGGTACACAAAAGATTCTCTATATTTTTTGCTAGTTGGACATGGTAGTAAAAACTTATAATCACAGCACTCAGGAGAATATGGCGAAAAAAAATATGTTGAAGGCAACCTGAGATACAAAAGGAAATCATGTACCAAGAAGCAAAGCTATTATTTTTCATATTTTTACTAAAACAATGGTTGCTGGACCTTACAGTTGTAATATCAGATATTAGGCTTGATTGGTCAAAATGCCATTGGAAAACTGAGGGAGTAGCTAATTGTGATCTCTCCTCTAATCATAGGAAGTCATAACAGATAACTTGACTCTCAAAATCAATGTGCTCAGGAAACCCAGATGTCTGCAGTATCTTATTACCAGTATAGGCATTGATAAACAAAATGCTGACCCAGTGTGTACCATTGTCTTTGATAGTCTCTGAAAGTTTAGCTGTCAACATCCTTGATGTGCATCAATAAAGCAGGAAGAAGTCAAGTGCAGGTGTCCTTGGAAATGTTTCATAAGCAATATAGGGAACAGCACAATAGTAATAAGGGGGACGCCCACACAATGATCAAAAGTGACCTCAGAGAGTACTCACAGACCAGAAAAGCCTCCTTATGATTATGAATCCCTTGTTTGTTGAATGTTTACTCACAAGTAACCCTTGAAGTGTTAGCTGATTGTGATTTCTTTTCTAATCATAGGAACTCGTAACAGATACCTTGAGTCTAAAAATCAATGTGCTCAGGGAACCCATGCCAAAACTACTTAGTTCACAAATATAAACGTTGCAGTGTGTTATTATGGACTTGAATCATAATGTGAACCTACTACTACTACTACTACTACTACTAATAATAATAATAATAATAATAACAACAACAACAACAATTTGTTAGAAGTACATAGGCCAACTGAGAGAAATGGAGAAATAAAGGGACACTGAAAACAGAGCTCTTAGTCTTGGTTTTCAGACTGATTTGTTATAGTACCAGCTAACATACATGCCTTTGGGCTGGCTATGTGCCCATATCCAGGGTGGCCACCATCTCTAACAACCCCAAGGAGCTTGCTGTGACTGTGGTAGAGTGGCTCTTTTTGTTCTCATTCCCCCAAAGTACACCCAGACATAAGGATGTGCACACTAATGATGCTTTCAGTGCTGCTGCAGAAACAACAAGAGACATTAGGGGAAAGGACTGCAAAGAAGGGAAAGTAAACCTGACATTTATCACAGGGAGAGTGAGGCTGAATATAGCTTCAGCATGATACTTAGGCGAGAAACTGGGTGTAAGTGGAGTCTGAGCAAGAGTTCATAGTGTGCCTGTTTGTCTTTGGCTCTGGGCTTTCGTTGTGAGGTAGTCATGCTGGTAGGTGGTATACATGCCCAGTAATCAGACACTTTCATGTCTTTGCTGAGTAAGTGTTAGCAGAGTCAAATCGGTCTTTCCCAAATAGCACAAAAGGGAGTGCCCATCACTGAAATATGTCAGCAGTGGTGTCTGCTGAGATTTAGAAGCTGTAGTTGTATAGACTGAAGCTAATGGAGAAAAAGAAGCCACCAAGTGCAGTGCATGTCCATTTCTGTGTACACACCATGTTGTGGGATGATAGTCTTCATCATTCCAGGCCTTACCACAGAAAGGGTAGGATCTTGCCACATGTCACAGTTTGGATTTGGAATTCCCCCCAAAACCTCACATGTAGAAGGTGTGATCTCACAGAACTCTTCAGAGGTAACTGGATCTTGAACGCTCTGACTGAGTTTTCAATGGATTAACCCTTTGATGAGTTCACAGATGAAGGGGTTATTAAAGGTGATATTACTGAACTTATGTGTGGGAGTAGTTTTCAAGGTTCACTTGATATTAATTTGAGCCTTTGCCCTAAGCCAGGTTCAGCACCTGTTTTAAATTAGGATTTTATTGTTGTGACGAAGCACCATGACCAAGGCAACTATTATAAAGGAAAACATTTAATTAGGGCTGGATTACAGTTTCAGAGTTTCAGTTCATTATTATCATGGCAGTGTGCAGGCAGACATGATCCTGGAGGAGGAGTTGAGAGTTCTACATCTTGATCCAAAGTCCGCCAGGAGGAGCTTGTCTTCTGCAGGTAGCCAGGAGGTGGGTCCCTACACTGGGCAGAACTTCAACACTATCAAACCCAAAGTCTACCCCTACAGCGACACACTTCCTCTAATAAAGTCACACCTCCTCCAATAAGGCCACATCTCCTGATAGTGACACTTCCTGCGAGCTAAGCATATGCAGATCACCACAGACCTTGTCTCAAAAAAATGACAACAGTAAAGAAAAATAATGGACCCCAAAGAAATGGGAATCCTCCCAGGATTTCATTCTGAAAGAAGACAGAGTGCAGTCAAAGGGAGACAAACCTCTCAGGGATACAGATGTTTTGGGGGAGAAGGAAATTTATATCTTTGTCAGACCACCTTACAGGATGAGACTTCAGCCCATGAAATGATGGATCAATGCTGGGCAGTGTCCTACTTCAAGTACTTCAACCAAGATTGCTTAGTTGTGCATATATTGGCCCTCTATTTAAGCATTAATCTTACTTTAGTTCCCAAAGGACTTGAGCTGATTGGATCTCTTTGTCCTTCTTCCCACTCTGACTACACTGAATTCATCTCCATTTTATACTTTCCACTATTAATTTGGCTCTTTTAATTGGCTTATTTTGGATGGGTGCTATGGCTATGTGAATAAAAATTGTCCTTATAGGTCCATAGTGAGTGACACTATTAGGAGGTGTGACTGTTGAAATAGGTATGTCATTGTTGGAGGAAGGGTGTCACATTCCTTTCATTCTGCCCAGCAAGCATAGAACTCCTTTTTCAGCACTTTGTCCTTTCATGATAATGGACTGTAAAACCTGAGAAACAGTAAGCCAGGTCCAACCAAATGTTTTTCTTTGTAAGAGGTGCCTTTGTCTCTTCACAGCAATGAGACTCTAACTAAGACAGGGTCTTTCTCTATACAGCCCTGGTAGTCCCTGAACTCACCATGTAGACCAGGCTATGCTGAAACCCACAGAGATCTGCTTGCCACTTCCTTCTGAGTACTCATATTAAAGATATGTGCCACTACACCTAGCTGCAGTGTAATATTTCAATAATCTGGTAGGCTGAGATACTCAAGTATCTCTTTAGCATCTTGATTTCTGTTGGGCCAGTTGCAGTGTGGCCTACTTAAAGGAGAAAGATGAATAAGGGAGTAAGATAAGATATCTTTTCCATGGATCTCTCTCTTCTTTTCTTTATTCTTCCTCTCTTCTCTGTTTTTTACATCTACACCCCTGCTTTGCTGGCCATCCTGTGAAAGGACACCCCCTCCATACATTTCAATGTGCGCAAAGCTCAACTTGTCCACAGCCCAAAGCTATGGAACCAGCTGACACTGAACTGGAACTTCATCAATTCTGAGGCAAAGAAAACCAAAGCAAACCAAAACTCAAAGCACCTTTTTCTTCTTAAAGTTGTCTGTTGTCACAGCATTGCAAAACTGACGAAAGCAGCCATAGTAGTTACAGAGAGACCAACATGGATGACCTCTTATAGCCAATTGGAAGTGTTTATTCCTGTTGACCGGGACTACACTCACATATCAGAGACCTAAGTGCAGCCTGAGTGTTTAGAGAAGGAGTAAGAGGCTTTTAAAGGCAAAAACCACATCTTGGTGTCTTGCTCGACTGCTGCAGGGAGAACTTTGCACAAGTATGCACTTTAACAGAAACTAAACTAAGTTGGTTAGGTCATTTTAACCTTGGGTTCCTAGAATAGTTGAGCAATTTTCCAGGAGTTTCTCCATCAAGGAGATCAAATTCTAGTTAAACCTGAAATGGCCTAATCAACCATACAAGATGGAGAAAGGGAATGTTCTTTGAGAATGAAATAAAACAGGAATTTCCAGAAAAAAGGGACTATATTTTATTCTTCCCACAAACTCTCAAATTTAGAATCATCAGGAAGATAGGATC
Source organism: Tokudaia tokunoshimensis (assembly GCA_036184795.1). Lineage (NCBI taxonomy): Eukaryota > Metazoa > Chordata > Mammalia > Rodentia > Muridae > Tokudaia > Tokudaia tokunoshimensis. Next base: position 99,334,272 of record BTHU01000002.1, read on the forward strand.
CAAAAGAAATGTGACTCAAAGCTTCCAAGACATATCACTAAGTTCCCACAAGGTTAACATTTAGGTATCTAGTCATCCAGTGTTCTTGCATGAAGTTAGGATATAAAGAGCTATCTGCCTACTGTGAGTCTCCTAAACTCCCTGTTTCCTGCATCCTACAAGCTACACCCTTCTTTTTCTTCTAAGTGACAATGCAGAGTGGGAATCTTAAGAGATGGGGAAAATTTTTGGCAGATACTATGCAGCACATATTAATTCAATACCTCTGCATTACCTACTTGAGGCTTCAAGAAATATTGGAAGACTAGGGCTAGAGAGATAGTTCAGTGATTGAGAGCACTTCATACTGTTGCAGAGAACCCTGGTTTGGCTTGCAACAACTATCTGGCAGCTTGAACACATGTAATTCATGGACTATGCATGCATGTAGGGGTAAATACATACATACATACTCTATGAACTTACATATATACACCAAAGGAATCTAAAAAGAGAGAGAGAGAAAGAAAAGTTTAAAACCATGTCTTTTGATACATATCCATAATTGTAGATATTCAGGAGGCTGAAGCAGGATAACCATTTTAATCTTGTCTAGGTTGCTGAGTAATTTTAAGTCCAGTCTGGGCAACATAGCAAGGACCTATTTCCTCCAAATTTTAAATGTACCCACAGACATAGACATAGACATAGACATAGACATAGACATAGACATAGACATAGACATAGACACAGACACAGACACAGACACAGACACAGACACAGACACACACACACACACACACACACACACACACACAGACAGACACTAACTAAAGATCTCTCTTTCTCAGTGCTGATGGACTGCCCAGTCATAAGTTCTATGCTCAGTCCCTAACAACTGCATCACTGAAACGAAAAATTGAAAAGGGTAGAAATAATGATATATACCTGCTATGGCAGCACTCAGAAGGTTAATGCAGGAGTATTGCTATTAATTCAAAATCAAGTTGAATTCTAAAATGGGTGTTAGGTCAGTCTAGGCTATATTGATCCAAACATTAAAAAGAAACAAACAAGAAAGCAAGCAAGCAAGTAAACATTCCATACCACCTTAAAAATACCCCATAGGAAAAAAGTGTAGTGTTCTGATAACCATACTACATTTATTGGTTTGATTTTAGACAGGCTGTCTGTGTATCCCTGGATAGTCTAGAATTCACTATGTAGATCAGGCTGGACTCAGACTCATAAAGATACACCTGTTTCTGGCTCCCAAGTGCCAGGATTAGAGGTGTGCAGTACCACACCCAACCAAACTTACTGCCTTAATGATAACTAAACAAAATGAAGCTATAACAAGTATTCTAAAGATTTAAGTCAGAAGAACAGAATCTTGGGCTATACTAATGTGCTCTGGAAAATTATGAATCTACCTATAACTCTGATAGACACATGAACTGGCATTAGGCATTTTAAAGGTAATTTGGTAATGCACAGGGGAGAAAAACTTTCAAAATAAACAGGTCCTTTGATTCAGAAAATATTTTTAATATTTTAGTTAAAGAACACACACACACACACACACACACACACACAGAGGACTTTCCTTATTTAAAAATTTTATCGGCTCCATTCTCTTTGAGTAAAACTACAGAGGTTCTCATGAGACCTTGGCTCATGCTGGCCTTAGAAGGTCTCAACGGAGGAATGGATTCAGAAGCTGTGGTATATTTACACAATGGAATACTACTCTGCAATTAAAAACAATGAATTCACGAAATTCCTAGGCAAATGATCAGAACTTGAAAATATCATCCTTAGTGAGGTAACCCAATCACAAAAGAACACATATGGTATGCAGTCACTGATAAGGGGATATTAACCCAGAATCTCAGAATACCCTAGACACAATTCGCATATCAATAGATTTCCAAGAAGATGGAAGGAGAGACCCCTGGTCCTGGAAAGACTGGATGTAGGGGAATGCCAGGACAGAGAAGCGAGAGGGGGTTGAATGGGGAAAAGAGGGAGGGAAGGGGGCTTATGGGACTTTCAGGGAGGGAGGAAACAGGAAAGGGGAAATCATTTAGAATGTAAATAAAAAAACTTAGAAAATAAAATAAAATAAAAAAAAAAAGAAGGTCTGTGTTGACTTAAAGTCCTAAGAGAATTTCAGTAGACCAATGATAATCCCTTCTCTTGTGTTATAATCCAAGTTTTCATTTGTTGTGATGATGAATTCTCCTTTCTTCCATCAAGACTTTATGATGGACAAAGCCAGGAAAACAAGAGTTCCTGCTTTTTTCCAGTCTGGCCATTTTGACCTCAGATCCCATCAGAGTGGAGTAAAGAAGGGCACAGGGGAGATATTTTAGTTGACCCTTTCTTCTCTATGCTATCACGATGTCATCCATGAGAAAATTCAGGCACATATTCTCTTATGTGTCTGTACTTATTTTCTTTGTAGCCATTACCACACCAACCCATCTTCAGCAGACTCTCATTTATGGGATCTTTATACTGTTCTTAGTTATTTTTCTCATCGTTGTGATCAACTGCCTGATAGGAGATAGAGTAAGGAAGGAAAGGTTTATTGTGGTTCACTGTTTGGGTGACTGCCTCCATTATGACAGTGAAGGCATGATAGAAGGAACATTGCATCCTATGTCAGGAGGCAGAGAGAGAGAGAGAGAGAGAGAGAGAGAGAGAGAGAGAGAGAGAGAGAGAGAGAGAGAGAGAGAGAGAGAGAGAGACAGTTTGGTGCTCAGCTGGCTTCCTCCTTTCCCCTTCTTTGTTTAGTCCAGGATGTCAAGCTATGCTGCCTCCTACTTCTCCTACATTCAGGGTGAATCTTTTTCCTTGGCTAAAGCACTCATAGGTGAGTCCAGGTCTAGGCAAGTAGACAATGAAAACGAGCCATCCCAGTTCCCTTCTAGACTCTTCTGGTTGAAATTCCCGGTCAGAATATAAACTGCAACCAGTTTTCTCTGCCATCCTTGTTTGTGATGCAGCGTGGAACACACACCTGCCACACAGCACCTCTCTAGTGTTCTTGCCTCTCATAAAGCATCTAGAAATTTATGAATTTGTCAGTGGGTGTCGGCGAGACTTTTGATCTCTTTGCTTCAGGAAAACAGCTGGGTCCTCTCAGCTGATGCCAGTGAAGCTCTGGTCCTTCAAGGTGATGCCCAGAGTACGGCTTGATCCTTAGAAAATACATAACATTTTTCAGCTGAGATGTAAATGAGGGTTTTAAAAGCTTTCACCTGTTCTGTAGCTCTGCTTGGAGCCTCTTAAAGAAAACCAATTTCAGCATTTCCCCAGGTGCCCAGCACCCTTTAAGTTAAGCTAAGACAAATCTGATGTGTTGAGATGATTATAAGCTAGAAACAATAATTTGTTCTGTAAATTTTATTCATTCTTACTCAAGATATGACATATTTGGGGAATCATATATAATACACAGTAACATCTTATAAGGCTGAATAATTTGAAAAGCAAAATAAAATGCAATGTGCACATTGTCACAAATATTCTTTAATATGTTCTGTGCATCACTTCATGAAAAAACCTGATACCTTTAAAAGTGACAAAGAGGTTATATGAAATGTTAAGAAAGGAAATTATTATTAATTTTTTAACAGTTCCACATGAGGTTTATTGAGAAGGGTAGGGGCAAAGGTGACAATGGAAAAAGAAGAGGAGAAGAGAAAGAAAGAAGGGGGGGTGCTTCTCTTATATATATAGATGGTGATGTGGTCGCAGGTAAAGGTGAGCCCAATGGATTCTGGGAATATGGTGGCTGTTATCTTGGCAACAGGCGTGTAGGTCGCACTGTCGCCTATGTGATGTCACACGTTTCAGAGGTCCTGGTACCAACATTCCTCCCTTCTTATTATACAGAGAAGAAAAAAGAGGAGAGGGAAGCCGATGGTGAAAGGGAATGAGGGCGCCGTATCTCTTAAACTGCTTCCTGCTAAGACTGCAAGTTATTTTGTTTTTTCACTCGTCTAAAATTTAGGCTATCTTTATGGTAGAACACTCTAAGAATACAAGGATGTTTTAGATAAACAAAATCGAACCCAATTAAAATCATTGTTCAATTTTTAAATGTAATATTTGAAGACAAAATCTTTTGTAGTGGAATATAAAGCCCCAGCCTAGAAGGTCTCACAGGCATCCACTCTTCAGTGTGTAGCCCTGACAAATCAGTCTACCTTCACTCTGCCAAGCTGATTGAGTTGAGCGTTTAGGGTCTCTATTGGCTTGTCTGCTATGTTTAAAATGGTAACACTGACTTTTTTTTTTTTTTTTAGAAATTTGAATGAACCATTCTGCTTATTCATCCAATATTTCACCAGCTATCAGAAAACACACACTATTGGAAGGGAAACTATCCACAGTAGCAGTGGGAAGTAAGCTCGTCATACAATCCACATACATCTACAATTTTCAGAAGTCAGAAGGAAGATGGAAACATTTGTGTGGAAAAATGAAACTAAAATGAGAACTCCAAATATACGGATAAGAAAACAACTCCTGAGATATCTACAGCAAAATGAGAAGAAGGCAAACCCAGGGGTCGGGTCATTCACCAAGTATGAACCTGCTCTCAGAAATCCTGACTATTCAACCCTTTCTTCTTTCATCCCAATGTTTTATTAGTTATTTTTCATGTTTGTGTCTTCGTGTCTAAAGTAGACATTAAAAATAGCATTGCAGGGTTCCAAAAAGAGACACAAAGCAGCTGAATGCCCTTTATCCATCGCCTCCTCCTAGGTTGTGTTGGGGATTTAGTTGGTTCAGTAGTTATAAAGATTCTGGAATTGTCCTGATGCACATTAAGTGCTCTACCAGTACTATTTATTTATTATCACTGTTTATGGTGTGACTATATAATAAAATGACTCTCTGTGCTAATTGGCCAGGGCACAAACCAGGAAAGGAAGAGTAAATAAACTTAATATCTGAAAAGCCGACAACATGATGTCCTAGTCTACTAACAGTTCTTGAAACCCCTAACTTCATGTGTTTGTTAAATTAATAACTGCATTCATGATCCACATCAAATTAATTCAGTTAGGTCTCTTCCAGAAAATGTCTCAGTTGATGGACCAGAAGAGAAAGGAAGCCTAGGGCACTTTATAGAACTAGTACATATGTATCAGTAAGTTTATATGGTAAATTTCACAATGGAGGGGGTGGAAAGGGCTTTGAGATTAACACCAATCACTACTATGTCAGACCCAGTTTTGGTAACTAGCACCAGGTCGAATGACTCTCAACCACTTGTAACTCCAGGTCCAGGGGATCTCACACCCTCTTCTGGCATCTCTTGTACTTACACTTATATGCATAATGTTCACACATGGACACATATATATGTAAATAATTAAAAGTAATTTTAAAAGTAAAATTTGTAATTAACAAATAGATTAAAACTTCAAGTACTTATATGAAATTCTAGCACTAGGTTGAAAGAATGCAGATATGCAACAATTTACAGTGAAATGATGAAAGCCAGTCTTACTGTTTAATATACCCTTTTCTTAAAAAGATGAAAGGCAAAGGTGCCATGTAAAAATAGGGAGGTACCCCCAGGCGGTGGTGGTACACAGCTTTAATCGTAGCACTCGGGTGGTACAGCCAGGTGTGTCTCTATGAGTTCGAGGCCAGTCTGCTATACAAAATGAGTTCTAGAAGAGCCAGGACAGTTACACAAGGAAATCTTGTCTTGAAAACGACAGTTACACAAAGAAGTCTTGGTGTGTGTGTGTGTGTGTGTGTGTGTGTGTGTGTGTGTGTCTGTGTGTGTAGGTGTGTGGAGGTGTTATATCAGATGCTCCCGAGAAACACTCACTAAATTGTAAGTTCATTAAGACGAGAAGTTGTGTCTTTCCTTATCATCTGCTGTACAATTTTCTGCAATACTATGACAGAGCAAAGGCAGCGACAATGTAGGTAGAATGTATCTTCTCATTCTACAGAAAAATAAAAATAAAAAGGATGTCAACCTAAGAGGAGAACTTTGTATTATATACTATTTATAGATTTTTTCTCTTTTAGCATTTAAAGAATATTTTTTTATTTATTTTATTTTTTTTTAATTTACATTCCAAATCATTTCCCCTTTCCCGTTTCCTCCCTCCCCAAAAGTCCCATAAGCCCCCTTCCCTCCCTCTTTTCTCCATTCAACCCCCTTTCATTACTCTGTCCTGGCGTTCCCCTACATCCAGTCTTTCCAGGACCAGGGGTCTCTCCTTCCATCTTCTTAGAAATCTATTGATATGCGGATTGTGTCTAGGGTATTCCGAGATTCTGGGTCAATATCCCCTTATCAGTGACTGCATACCATGTGTGTTCTTTTGTGACTGGGTTACCTCACTAAGGACGATATTTTCAAGATCTGACCATTTGCCTAAGAATTTCGTGAATTCATTGTTTTTAATTGCAGAGTAGTATTCCATTGTGTAGATATACCACATCTTCTGAATCCATTCCTCCGTTGAGGGACATCTGGGTTCTTTCCAGCTTCTGGCTATTATAAATAAGGCTGCTATGAACATAGTGGAGCATGTGTCCTTATTGCATGCAGGGAAAGCCTCTGGGTATATGCCCAGGAGTGGTATAGCCGGATCCTCCGGGAGTGTCATGCCCAGTTTTCGGAGGAACCGCCAGACTGCTTTCCAGAGTGGTTGTACCAGCCTGCAATTCCACCAGCAGTGGAGGAGTGTTCCTCTTTCTCCACATCCTCACCAACAACTGCTGTCTCCTGTGTTTTTGATCTTAGCCATCCTGACTGGTGTGAGATGGAATCTCAGGGTTGTTTTGATTTGCATTTCCCTAATGACTAAGGATGATGAACATCTCTTTAGGTGCTTCTCAGCCATTAGATATTCTTCAGGTGAGAACACTTTGTTTAGCTCTGTACCCCATTTTTTAATAGGGTTACTTGCCTCTCTGGAGTTTAACTTCTTGAGTTCTTTGTATATATTGGATATTAGCCCTCTGTCGGATGTAAGGTTGGTAAAGATCATTTCCCAGTTAGTTGGTTGCCGCTTTGTCTTTTTGACAGTGTCTTTTGCCTTGCAAAAACTTTGTGTTTCCCCTCCCCCAGCTCCTTCCAGCTCTTCCCACCTCTCTCCCCACTTAACTTTATGTGTGCTCTCTCTTTTTTCTCTTTTCCCAATAATCATAGACACAATGAAAACAAAAACAAATAAAAACCAATGAGACAAAATAAAACAGAAAGTCCTCACACAAACAAAAGCAAAATGTGGAGTTGTCTTTGGGTTGCCCAACTACTCCTGGACATGGAACATCCCTTGATGTGCGGTTGGTATTTCCATTGACTCTCCATTATCAGCAGATATCATTTGCATAGGGTTTCTTGGTTAGCGGTGGAACCCTGTGTCCTTCTGCCTCCATCTCAGCTGGCTTGAACCTGTGCAGGTTTTGTGCAGGCTAATGCAGCCACTATGAATTCACATGTCCATCAATCCTGTTGTGTCTGGAAGATATTGCATTATACAGTATTTGCAAATGATTCTTCAATATTCCTATCAATGCAAAGACCACACATCTCCCCTCTACAGGGATAAGGTGTAGTTTATACTAAAACCAAATATCAATGATTCTGGCCCAAGAACACTGATTTACGGATCCTAAAATTCCATGTTTCCAGATGGTAATGGTTTGAGGATGTTTTTACAGGCACATTTCAAATACACTGGTGGAAATTTTAGGTATGAGGGCTGTAACCTAGCATGAAAATCTGTGCTATGAGTCTCAGATGTTATCTGATGACATTCTTTGTCCTAGGGTTTTATTAAAATAATATATTCTAAAAGATTTTATCTGTTCATTACAGGATGTTAGATCAGACACTGAGGTGAGCAGAGAACAACTAAACATAGCCTAGCATCAGTTTTAATTCACCCAGGATTTACAATTCCCATCATCTCCAAGAACATGGATGTTCTCATCAGTAAACAGCTTTGTAACAGATTCAGTGGAAGATGCAAATTCTTCCTAGGGCTGTTTGTGCACATCCCCTAGTGTTTGGTTTTTAACAGTTTGGAGCTAATATATTTTTATTTTATTCATTTTTTTTCCTTTTTGCTTATGGCAGGGACATAAGCCTGGGAAGATGTAGAAGTTCAAGAAGTCACCCAAGATCTGAGGGAAATAAACATTATGCTTACAAATAATTATGTTATTCTTGTTTTCTAACCTTTAGGCCAGTACCATATTTTTCATAGCAGTCACTTGGCTCCTTTAATTGAATTGTCAGAGTAATTATAAGAGAGCAGGTGAATAGAGATAAAGCCTTAAAGTAAGGTCTGCCACATAGCTGCCTTCTACAGGGTAAGGTGTTGCTACCGTGTTTGGAGCACAATACAAATTCCTTTCACACCAAGCACTTTGTGGAATGAACTCTGGACAGTTTCGACAGAAGAGCAGGAAGCCAGGGCATAGAGTTGAGTCTAGGTTGATTAGAGAACTCTCAGCAATCAGAGAGCTCCTAGCAATAGCCTGCTATTACCTTACCCAAGTAAGGATGGAGCCAAGAAGCATCAGAGCGATTTGAAATGCAGATTGTACCACCTACAACTTTGCCCATGGTCATCTTTGTTAAGTTCCCATGACTGAGGAAACTTCAAGGCCCCCTTTTCCCTCCTGAGACATGGCCTCCTTCTTCACTGTCTATTAGCAGGAAATGTGGAAAGGGAATCACTTCAAAGAGCTAGGCTTTGTGCCCAGAGCTGGAGATCTGAGAGCTGCCCCCACCTTATGTGTGATCCTTCAGACAGGCAGCCAGAGATCAAAAAGCCGTTTCCAGCTGCTTGCCTCTGCACACATACTACCCCAAAGCTAATCACATTAGCCACTTCATAAGTAATAAATTGTTATTTCCTCTTCACTTTGATTTCCCCTCTTGTCTCCCCATGAAGTAGCCAATAAAGGAATCTCCATCATTCTCTCCAGGAATTCTGTTTGTGTTACCTGTTATGTCACAGACACACTTCTGCCTGGGTTCAGGGGCCCACGTGTGCACATCAAGAAGATGCAGCCTTTTGAGAGCAGTAGCTTCCAGATCTGGATATGCTCCTGTAACCCATCTAGAGCTCAGCCCCTTGTCATGACTCTACTATTGTGCTATTTCAACAATACTAAAAATTATTATTATCGGCGAGTCCAACCCTCAATACAGACAAAAAGAACGACCATTACTTATTAAATGAATAGCTTGGCAGAGACATGTTTATTTCACAGAAAACTACCTTAAAGGCAGCTTTCCCTTTTGATCTCTCTCATCATAGTGTCTCATAATACAAAACTCCTTCAGGTCTGATGGCTAGCTTACTCCTTGCCTGACAGCTATATTTCTCCCCAGCTATAAGCTCAACCCACTGGGACATGACCTATTCCCTGTTTCTGACTGGATCAGGTTTTTCTTTTTAATAAGGACATCTTTAAACAATTTCCAGTTTTCTTGCTTTCTAAGGGAGGCTGGCTTCATTCCTACAGAGAAAGAAGTGATCAAAGTAATAAGTAGACTTAGGTCCCTAGCAAGTAAAGAGGAAAGGTGTACTCTATCTCTTTGTCCTGGATGAAAAAAGCACTTTGCAATTTCTCCTCCATATAGGGACAGGTTAGTTGTTCTGCTTCTTGGTTTTGTTTGTTTCTAGACATCATCTCCCATTGTAGTTCAAGCTGACCTGGACATCATACAAGCTGTCCTGCAGGCATGACAATCCTCTTGTTTTAACCTCCTAAGAATTGGCATTATAGGCATAAACTACTACTGCTGGCTGAGAATATGATTTTTTTTTAAAGAACTGCTCTTGTTGGGTTGGAGAGATGGCTCAGCAGTTAATAGAAATTACAGCTCTTGCAGGGGACTCATGGTTGGTTTCCAGCATCAATATGGTAACTCTCAATTGTCTGTATCTCTATTTCCAGGAAATCTAACACTATATTCTAGCCTCTGACAGTACAAGACATAGACATGGTACATAGACATGCATGCACAAAAAAACATTCCTGCACATACAACAAAATAAAATGAAAACCCAAAATAAAATAATAAATGTTTAACAATAATTTAGGATATATGGATGTACAAGTTCATGTATGTATGCACATGTGTTTGGGTGCACATGCACATATATGCACATGTACTTGGAGGACAGGGACTGATGGCAACTGCCTCCTTCAGTCACTGTGGACCTCCTGTTTTGGGACAGAGTGTCTTAAATAACCTGGAGGCTATTGATCTTGCTATATTGCTCCAAGGATCTTCCTCATTACGATTTCCCCAATGAAAAGATTACAGGCATATTCCAATACACTTTCTAGGTGGGTACTGGGAATCCAGACTCAGATCCATATGAATCCATGGCACTATATCAAGTAAACCACCTCCTCAGCCCTGAAAATGACCGTAGTGAATAAGAATTCTACTATTTTCATTTTCTGTCAAATCACTCTTCTTCTGTGAAGACTGTGCCTTAGGTAGTGACCTATGGTCTACCATGCATGCTCACAGAGATGATACAGTAGATTGTGCTCACCAGGATTTGACATTCTCTAGAATCAGAGTCCCAAGAGGTGGGGGCTACATAGAGAAAAGCAGTTATGTTAAGGTCCAACAGATTGAGTGAACATATTTCTGGGACTGCTCAACTACTGCTGAGAAACTTTTGGGTGGGAGGGGTCAGGGCTCTGGTTCTGGGACTAGGTAGACTAGGGCAGGTAGATTAGATTACTGAGAATTCACATATCAAATGATGCCCAGGAAGAAGGAAGGAGAGGTTCCTGGTCCTGGAAAGGCTCGATGCATCAGTGTAGGGGAATGCCAGGACAGGGAAACATGGGAGGGTGTTGATTGGGGAACAGGGGGCGGGGAGAGGGCTTATGGGACTTTCGGGGAGGGGGAACCAGGAAAGGCGAAATCATTTGAAATGTAAATAAAGAATATATCTAATAAAAAGAGAGAGAGAACTGACTAGGCAAGGAATGGATAGAACCAGGGAAAGAGTCCATCGACTAGCTGCTGTCATATGTGATGAGGCTAGTGCTGTGGTTTGAATGAGAAATGTGCCCCATATGTTTGAACTCTTGGTCCCTGCTGGTGTCACTGTTTTGGGGTAGTTACAGAAATTTTAGGTTATAGTGTCTGCTGGAGGAAATGCATCACCAAGGGCAGCTTTGGAGTTTGTAGCTTCTCATTACTTTTAGTTTGCTCATTCTGCTTCCTTTGTGGTAACAAATGTTATTATCCAGCTCTCCTCTCCTGCTGACATGCTCTCTCTGACATTATGGATTCTCAGGCTCAAGAACCGTAAGTTAGAATAAACTTTCTTCCTTAAGTTGCAATTGACCATGCAGTTTACCACAGCAGTAGAAAGTAGCTGATATAGTTAGTACTGAGAGAAAGATGAATGAGAACATTTGAGAAAGATGATGAGCATTTGGGGAAATAATGAAACAAAGAAGTGTTTCAGAAGGCAGTGAACAAGACTTAACATTTATGGTACAGGTCTTAACATCTTGGCATAAACCAGGTCACATTTATTTTTTAGTTTTCTTTTTAAAAAATTTTATTTATTTTTACTCTTTGACAATTTCATGCATGTATACAATAAATATGGTCATATTCATCTCCCATTTACTTCCTCCTATTTCCCCATATTACACACACATACACACACACACACACACACACACACACACACACACACACTCAGGTCCTTTTCCAACTTATCTCCTCTTCCTCTTTTCCTCTTGGCCTCTGGTTTTGCTCAATAACCCACTAAAATTTAGTTAAGAATGCCCATTTATGCACAGGAGTGGGCCATACACTAAGCATGGGAATTTGCCAGTAGCAGCCCACACAAAGAACTAAGATTCTCTTTCTTCCAATAACTGCTGACGTTTTTCTCACTCTTCAAATACTGCTGACACACCTCTCCATAAATCTAATTAATTTACTAGTGTTTTTAAGAATGAAGTTTCCTCTGGAATATTTATTCTTTTGTATTTTATAATAAATGTGATATTGACTAGCTCTAATCTCTGAAGTATTTTGATCCTTTCTCTGATACTGTGTAAGAGAAGTATTTTCATCTCTATCACATATACTGTAGAACATCCTTCTTTCTCTAAGCTCCAATGAGCCATCTCAAACACATGCTTGAATCATCTTCCAGTAGTTCCCAGGACACTGATGTTAGGATTGTATTGTATTAAGAAGAATACATAAAAAATAAGATAAAATATACAAATATTTAAAATAAAGCAACAAGTAAACAATCAGAAGACTCACAAGACTTTGCCCCATATTGATAATCTCCCTTTCATTGTATTTGGACCATTGGATCAGATATCTATTTAGCCTCCTCAAGATTCATTCCTAGCAATTTCTTAAGATTGTGCTACAGCTGTGGTGAAGAATTACCCAGGAAAAAGAAGCTGAAATATGACTGTAATTAATGGTTTATGTAGAGAAGGCCTATGTTTTCTATTGTCTTATGAGCTATCTGCTATTATCTTGTTGTCTATTTATGTGTCTTCTAAATATACCCATTAAAATGTAACTCTCAATATCATGATCTTTCAAGATGGATCCTTTTGAGGTAAGAAAGTTAGGAGAGTGCAGCCCTCATAAATAAAATTTGTGCTAAACCTGAGAGAACTGTTTTGCTCTAACTCTGCATCAGCTATGTCAGACCAGATTTTAGGCCATCAGCAAACACTGAATTTGCTAGCACCTGCATAACTGCAAAAAGCGCACTTCTGGTGCTTATAGTATACTGACTGAGTTTTACTACAATACCTACCTTAACAAAGTCTTTTCCTAGGAACCCTGCAGGAAATAAAAGGATGCCAAGCCCCAGAAAAACACAAGGGTCACTCTCCTTGCAAATGAGTCTGAGTGTTCCAGCTTCTCAAGCATAGCTAATTCTGAATGCCCTTCCATATTAGCATTCCAAGTTTCACTCTGTCATCAGAGTCCTCACTCTGGCCTATGAGATTCTCTGGGGCGAACTCAGTTTATATTTTATTGACTCCAAAAACAGGTATTAGGCTGAAGAGCTAGGTCTAATTTTCACTATATTCTGTCTTTGGTTTATCAGAAATCTGAGTCTAGTTCTACGCAGTCCTGAAACCTGCTGTCTTTCTATGAAGCTGTGTCTTGTGTTGTCTGACCCAAGACTGCGTTTTCATTCTCTGGATCTTAGCATCATGCAAGGGACTTATTGTCATGTCTTTCAGATACTGGAGCTACTAGGAATATCTGGGTCTCCCAGCACTCATAGGGTGTCAGTCAGGCTGGTGTGGCAGCATGCCTATAATCTGCCCTGTCTTCAGTAATCACCAACAGCAAGATAAGTGCTTCTCCCTGTGCAGCTACTTTCACAGTTCTGAGTATTCTCAGAGGCAGTATTGAAATATTGAGTCCAAGATTTTACTGGGACTATAAACTCAAGAAACATCAATAATAAGCAAGAAATCAAGACAGGACTATTGTTTTACTATTAGTTTTATTTTACTATTCGTTACTATTGTTTTAAAAACATGCATAGGCAACAAGCCTCTGGTAGTGTCTGGGGAGGAATATTTTAGATTAGGTTAGTTGAGATAAGAAGACCCATCTTGAATGTGGACAGCACAGTTTCATGGACTGGATTCTAGGCTGAGAAAAATAAATAAATAAAAAGAGAGAGCAAACTTTGCACCAGTGCATGTCTCTCTGTGTGTCCTGACTGTGGCTCCAGTGTGGAGATCTGCCTCAAGCTCCTCCCACAGTGACTTCTTGTCATGATAGACTGTGCCCAGGAACTATGATTCAAGATAAAACCTTCTTTCCTTAAATAGCTTGATGGTTATATGACAGCAGTGAGAAAAGTAATATGAAGGAGAACGGGAAGAAAGTATTATCCAAACCAGCCACCATGGGTCATTAAAGTTTGTGCCCACTGGGACCAGCATAGACATGCATCTTAGAGTTATCTGCATTCCACAGAACTGAGAGGCTATGTGCATCAAAGCCAGAAAAGTATTGTTTGACGTTGCTCCTAAAGGATTCACATGATCCAGAATGTCAGCCCTGCTGTGCAATTGGCCCAATTCAAATCAAAACAACCTTGAGATTCCACCACACACCAGTCAGAATGGCTAAGATCAAAAACTCGGGTGACAGCAGATGCTGGCAAGGATGTGGAGAAAGAGGAACTCTCTTCCATTGCTGGTGGGATTGCACTCTGGAAATCATTTTGGCAGCTCCTCAGAAAATTGGATATAGTACTACCTGAGAACCCAGCCGCACAACTCCTGGGCATACACCCAGAAGATGTTCCAACCTGTAATAAGGACACATGCTCCACTATGTTCATAGCAGACCTATTTATAATAGCCAGAAGCCAGAAGGAATGCAGATGTCCTTCAACAGAGAAATGGATACAGAAAATGTGCTATATTTACACAATGGAGTACTATTTAGCTATTAAGAATGATGAATTCATGAAATTCTTAGGCAAATGGATGGAACTAGGAAATACCATTCTGAGTGAGGTGACCCAATCACAAAAGAACACATATGGTATGCACTCATTGATAAGTGGATATTAGCCCAAAAGCTCTGAATACCCAAGATACAATTCACAGAACATATGAATCTTAAGAATGAAGACCAAAGTGTAGGTGATTCGGTTCTTCTGAGAAGGGGAACAAAATACTCACTGGAGCAAATATGCAGACAAAGTGCAGAGCAGAGTCTGAAAGAAAGGCTTTCAGAAACTATACTACCTGGGGATTCATCCCATCAACAATCACCAAACCCGGATACTATTGTGGATGCCAAGAAATACTTGCTGACTTTCAGTCTGATATGGCTGTCTCCTGAGAGGCCCTGACAGAGCCTTACAAATAGAGGCAGATGATCACAGCCAACCATTGGACTGAGTGACGGATCCCCAAAGAAGGAGTTAGAGAAAGGACTAAAGGAGCTGAAAGGGTCTGCAACCTCATAGGAAGGACAACAATATCAACCAACCAGAGCTCCCAGAGCTCCCAGAGCTCCCAGGGACTAAGTAATCAACCAAGGGGTACACAAGGCTCTAGCTACATATGTAGCAGAGGATTGCCTTGTCAGGCATCAAGGGGAGGAGAGGTCCTTGGTCCTATAAAGACTGGATAGATGCCCCATTGTAGGGGAATCAAGGGTCTGGAGTTCGGAGGGGGTGGAAGAACATCTTCATAGAAGTAGGAGGAGGGAGGATCAGATAGGGGGCTTCTTGGAGAGGGGCAACTGGGAAAGGGGATAACATTTGAAATGTAAATAAAGACTATATCCAGTAAACGAAACAAAACAAAAAAATAGTTAGCAAAGGGCCAACCCCAAGGCTTTTCTTTTCAACATAATGCCAGAGTCTTGCCAACCATGACATTCTCTAAAGCAGTAATTTCTGGAATCTCTCCCTCACCCCATCCTCCATCCCTGTCTGGCCATCTTGGCACCATATGGAACTGCTTTCTAGTTTCCCTGTTTGGGTAGCTCATTCCAGCTCATCTCTAGGATGAAAATATATTATGTCTCACTAATCACTGGAGTCGCCTGACTCAGATTTGTGAAGTATTCTGGCTTCCCGCCATATGCTGTGTGTTATCTGTTGTTAATATTTGTGGTGACTGGTGAATTTGTTTCCAACTGGCAATTTGGGGACAGAGAAGAGCTAAGTGGTTGTGAGCGAAATTGCATTGGGATTCTTCTTTAGAACAATTCCCCAAGGTTCAATTCTGCTCTGCTTGAAGCATTTTAATATGGATGGGAGGCTAAATCTTCCTTATCCTGTTATTATAGATCCTTTAAAAGGCTAATGAAAAATGCAGTGTGAGGGCTGGGAAATAGCACAACATATGGTCTCCGAAAAGGGAGGGGCAGAGCTTATGTGATGAATGAGAAAGAGACTGACAAGGTGAGACAGAATCTCTTGTAAGGCCTCTGACTTACAGGGATCACTTCTCTTCACACCCTAGTGCACTACACCTGAGCAGCTGCTATAGTTTCAGATGGGCTTCTGAGAGCTACCTTGTCTTGATAGCTGTGTCACTATGCAAATCATAACAGAACACATCAAGGAACAATGGGTAACCCAGACTTCCTTTTCAAAGAGTTCAGCACACTGATCTTGGAGGAGGTTATATTGGCAGGTTTTTGTTGTTGTGGCCTTGGAAACCCGAATGCTTAACAAAGGTTTAATGTTCTGCCAGAGACCTAGTTCCATGCTGCTACCACAGAAGCGTTAGCAACGCTTTTTGGAATGTCAGTGGGAAACTTGGGACTTGAGCATTTAAGGGCTGTTGAAAGGTTAAGTTATTGGAAAAAGAAATTGTTCTTTTTTTTAATTGAGTGATGATAATTGATGTTAGCCGGAATTTTAAATGCTTCATTATTTTTGTTGGAGATTATGTGTTTTAAGGTGGTCTATTTGGATGTCAAGTGGAGAAGTGATGCATAAGTAAACTTAGTTGTCAGCTGGATGGGTGCAGAAGCATCTAGGTGAAATACACTTCTCAGTATACCTTTGAGCATGTTTACAGAGATGATTAATTAAGGAGACATGGATAATCCTGAAGATGAGTGGGCCATAAAATATGCAGGGGGCTGGACAGATGGAAGAGGGAAGGATGAGAAAGCCTCCTGGTACAGACATTCTGTATGCTTCCTAGTCGTTGTGAGCTCAAGAGTTTTGCTCCACTATGATACTCTGATCCCATCACAGGCACAGAGACCTAGAACAATGAGGGCCTAGACCAAAACCTCTGAAACCAAGAGTAGAAATAAATGTTTCTGCCCTCAATCTGCCCCAGGTGATTTTGTCACTGTAATTCGAAGTCTACTCTCAACATGATTAAAGTTTTATCCACAGATTACTATTATCAGTGCTACATAGACTGTTTCTTATTTATTTACACACAGGGAAATTGGGGGGGGGGACAATGAATTAAACTTTCTCATAACTTAAATGGTTCCTTTTCTCACTCATATTTAGATTAAAGTTCTGTCCTGGTTTCATTCCTTTGCTGTGATCAAACACCTTGACCGAAAGCAGGTTAGGGGAAGAAACGATTTACTTAGCTTCTACATTCAGCTACCATTGTCACCACTGAGGAAAGTCAAGGCGTGAATCTAAAGGCAGAGCCACTTGCTATTTCATGTGTCATTATCTCTAGGCAAGGAACTCATTTCACAGCCAAGAAATACAGCAGGAACCATGGAGGATCTGATTATCTAGCTTACTCATGAGATTGTGCTTACTAGCTTTCTGATCCAGCCTTGGACTATCTGCCAAGGGTATGATGTCATTCAGAGTGGGTTGGACCCTCTTACTTCATCGAACCATCCAGACAATTCCCAACGAACATGGCCACATGCCAATTTAACCCAGAATTGAGAGTCCTTTCTCAGGTGAATCTAGTCTGTGCGAAGATGAACGTTATAGCTAACTCAACCAAATTCAATCTCCAGTTGATATTAATGCCTAGTTGTACCACTAGTAAGGATTGAGGGTGAAGGTTAGTCAGCCATTGGGTCTATAGTCATTTTCTATTTAATATTTACTGTGCTATGATGAAGTTGAATTCATCTCTTCATCTTTAGCCAACTAAAAGCTAGAATTCTTTCTTCATATCAGGCCTGAGAGTGTGAGGACTATTGAGACAGAATTTTGGTTATTTATCTTTTACAGAGACAACAAATAAAATGTTTAGGGAGAAAAATTAGTTTCAAAGCTAGAATAGTCATTCATTCTGGTAACCTCAGTATTCAGGAAACCCAGGCACTAGTAAGCTCATATATTTGAGACTTATATCTGACTGCATAGTAAGTCTTAGTCCCAAGAAACAAAAATAACAACGCAGCTTCAGAGTTTTATCATAAACTATGCATCTAGAATCATTTTAGATGACACAAATAGTAACATACTCTTGTTAGAAACTTCAAAACATCTCTCAGTCAGATTGTACTAAGAAACAGTGAATAATCAAGGCAGGCAGAAAAGGCCAGGCTTTTGAGACACTTGTGAGGTAATTAGACTGTCTTTACTCTGCTTAAAGGCAACACCCACTCCTTTTCCAAGATGCTAGTGCATTGTGGTTGTACCCAGACAGTGAACAGATTTGCTTCATGTCTTGGTGGGAAGAAAGTGAAGAGGGAGCTACTGAGTAGGAGGGAGGCTACAGGAGAACACTTCCTCCAGCTGATAGGAAAGAAGGAAGGTGGGTGATGCTTTCCTTCCTTTCTTCGCTACCAGGTTCAGTTACAGCCATATTCAGAGACTCTTAACCACAACAGCCATGGAAATGTCAATTGATCTGTGCTGGATGAGTTAATGAGATACGCATGGTAGGATGACTGGCCAAAAGCAATTCTTGTATCTAGAGATTTTTTTGTTGTTATTTGTTTGTTTGTTTGGTTTTATTTTCTTAAAGATTTATTTATTTAATGTATATGAGTATTCTGTTTTCATGAACACCAGACGAGAGCATTGGATTCCATTACAGATGGTTGTGAGCCACCATGTGGTTGCTGGGAATTGAATTCAGGACCTCTGGAAGAACAGCCAGTACTAACTGCTGAGCCATTTCTCCAGTCCCTAAGATCTGTGTTTTTAAAGTATTTGAAACTTCATTTTATTTCATCTTCAAAGACCTTTGTCAGTTGTACAAACAGGTTACCTGGATGAGACTGGTCAAACCAAGTACATAGTCCAAATAGTACAGTTACCTCCAGAGATTTATTATATAACATCATAGATTTGTACTTTATGGCCCTCCCTTTATAAAGATTTCTGCTTTAACATTTTGTCATTGAAAACATATTACATGCATCCTTAAAATGTGACTGAAGATGGGTGAGATGTTTCAGTAAATAAAGGAACTTGATGCGGAGCCCTGTCTACCTGCAGGGATTTGATTTCTGAGATCTACATGGTGAAAAGAAAGAACTAGCTCTTGCAAGTTGCCTTCTGAGACCTGTACCCATGTTCTGGCACATGGTAATTCAGGCACACACAGACACACACAGACACACACACACACGAGGAAGAGAGAGAAAGAATGATAAACAAATGGGTACAAAACAAAATATAATGACAATTAATTTCTTAATCTCATTATAATGCCATCTGATTCAGAAATAGGATTTTAGTGTGTGTGTGTGTGTGTGTGTGTGTGTGTGTGTGTGTTTGCATGTTCATATATGTGTGGGTACATATGTGTATATGATGTGATGATTGCCTAGAAATACCAACTTGACACCATCTAGGATCACTCGGGAAGGAGTTTTGCAATAATATATTGTCTATGTCAGTTTCTCTATGTACATGTAGGTGGAGGATTATCTTCATTATTTTAATTTAGATAGAAAGACTTGACCACTATGGGTGGCAATATCCTCTGGGTAGATTTAACTAAGAGTGGACAAAGCAGGTTGATGTGCAAGTGTGCATTAATTTATTGTTCTCTTCCCTTGAGTGTAGATGTAATATGATTAAATGTTTCCATGTTTTTGTAACCTTAAGTTCCTGGCAATAGTGTATTTTATCCTGAAACTAAGTGAAATTTGCCTTTCTTGGCTAAGCTTCTATTTTCTGCATATTTTAACACAATGGCAGAAGTAAGACTAAGACTGTGGGTACACATACACATAAGCACATGTACAAGGAAAGGTCAGAGTGTATGCTTACATATCATTCTATAGGCCTTGCCCACTGATTTTTATTGATACTTGTCCTGAAACTTACCAGGGCCAGGTTGGATGCTCAAGAACTCCCTTGTCTTCATCTCCCCCATGATAGAATTAAAAGAATGTGCTGATTTTACAGTAGTATTGTCCTGTCTTCAAAGATAACCACGGAGATGGTAAAGGAGCTAGTTTTGTGCAGCTAGAAACCAAGTAGTACTAAACACTCCCAGAAAACAATTAGAAGTTTGGAAGATATAAAGGATTGTAGGCAGGCTTCAAAGGAGGCATAGACATTTAAATATCCTGATTTTGGATTCCTGGTCCCTATGAAACAGAAAATTTCAGATGCTTTACTTCAACCTGTTTGAGAGCCCTGGAAACTCAAGCAGATGTCTTCCAAGATCATCTTTACAACTGTTCAAAATAATTTGAATCATTCACTTCTTCTTGATAGCCCTTTTAGTCCCTTTAAAGATCTTTGTACCTTTGATCCAGGCTCTCTTTGATGTATTTTTGGTGAGATGTGGCTTCTCTTTTTCTCTTTATCTTTTTTGTCTCTTTTCTATGACTTCTTTTGAAATCCTACCCATTTTTTCATGACTTCATTTAAATTTCCCCTTCCTCAGGAAGGTTTTCTCTTGCCTGTCTTCTTCTCCATCATTGCTTGTCCCCTGTGCTATCATCAAGTCACTTATGACTGTGAAAATTAGAACCATTGGAAGAATATGACCTATGTATTTACTGTATTTGAACAGGCACTTCTCTATTGTCTGCATTTGACGGAGCCCAATACTTGGGGAACATAAAACAGATTGATTTTATAATAAATTGATTAGGAGGACTCTGAGAATGCTCTTTCTGACATATGTGCGGCTTATGCTTGACATATATTTTTAACCACTCCTTTTAACATTGACTATGGAAAAATCTCCAATACATCTTCAAACAAAGATGAAATGAAACCCGTGTGAGCTTTGGACACAGCCTTTAACTTATGACCTATTTTGTTTTGTCTCTGCATGCATTCTCAGGCCAGATATTGAAACAGATCCAAGACAGTGTATTCACCATCAGTTAATATGCCACTTTATAACTCCAGCCAATAAAGGGTTTCCATAAAGATATAAATCCTTATTGTTAGCATCAAAAAATTGAAAACGGAGCTAGAGAAATGCCTAGTTAATAACATTGGCTGCCTTAGATAAGGACCAGGGTTCAGTTTTGACAGCCCACATTGTGAGTCACTAATGTATGTTAACTCCATTTCCAGGGTATCAGACCCCTTCTTCTGACCTGAGGTGGGCACTGCACACATGTGCACAGACAAAAATGCATGAAAACCACCTTTACACATAAAAAAATAATAATTAGCCAGCTTTGGTGGTACATGCCTTTAATTCTAGCACTTGAGAGTCAAAAGCAGGCAGGCAGATATTTGTGAGTTCAAGGCCAGTCTGGTCTAAATAGTGAATTCTAGGCCAGTCAAATTGTGATAAACTGTCTCAAAATTATAAAGTTAAAAAAATAACAATCTGTAATTCTTCCATTATCTAAAGAGTGTTTTTCTAGTCCTTTTATTTTTTGTGGTTTGTGCAATTTGTATGTCAACGGCATTTTGGGAATAAACCAACACATATATTCTGAACAAACACTCTGAGACAAACAGTGTGTCATAAACATTGAAAAAGTATTACTAAATATTTTGGAAGTTTGGAGAAACATCTTGGTTATTTAATTGGTCATTTAAGGACACAGAGGACAAAGTTAAGGATCAGAGCTCATATAAGTTCTATGTGGCCATGATGGGTTACCTGCTGCAACCCCAGTCTCGTGTGTTGTCTGTGAATTCTAAATCTGCCATCCCTTCCAGCCCACTACCAATAAACAACTCTTTAAGGGAAAAAAATGACATGAGACAAGGGATCCTCAGACAAAGCTCTCTGTGGAGTGTAGCCATACCTGTGATCTCTGAGACTGAAATAAGAATACCTACCTCAACGAATAAGGTAGAAGAGGTGCGAAGAATGTCTCCCGACATGAACCTTCTGCCTCCACTTGCACCACAACCTCACACATGTATAAGCATGCATTTATCTATATGCATAGCACATGCACCTAAGAAGGAATGATAAAGGAAAAAAAAGTGACGATTTCAGCTATTTCTACACTTTATCAATAGATAGCATTTGGCTTATAAAATGGGATGATAGTCAAGGTTGAAGAATTAAACAGTTGATTAAATAGATTTGGATCCGGGCTGCTGACTTTGGGCAGGTATTCCTTCCATGATATCACAGAGTAGACTTGATTCATCTGCTCCTACAAACTACCCTAACACGACTTTTAACTTGAACAAGTAGTAGAGAGAATATATAATAATCTGTTTTCATATTTCTTCAGTTTTTATTAGTTTTGTGATCCTAGTACAGCATCTGGTATAACGATAGAGTTTAACAATGCTTTTATTCACTAATAAATCCATACTTTCATTCATTTCATAGTTATTAGTGTGTCTTCTGTAAACTATACAACACGAATGCACTTGAACTAGAAGAGGACTGAGTTAAACCTTTATATAAGACTTGTAATTGGACAAAGAACTATTTATTTGTGAGTTAAATTGGAAGAGTACAATTTATAAGACTTTTGTAGTCTATCTTCTTTCAAACACTCACCTCCATCTTTTTTCTTATTTGTTGTTCATTTATGACACTAATGGTAGTAATGAATGGTATGGTAGTTGTATGTTCTGGTCCCTGCCATTGATTTACTTATTTAGTCTTTATAATAACCCCAAAGGTAGCCATGAATATTATCTTTATTTTCCAGTTTGTGATGCTCAGACTAAGTTTAATGGGATAGAATTCTGGCCTCAGCAGTTTGTCTCCAGAACCTTCGTTCTCAACCAGTTCAACATACTCTATGGACAATTTGTTCTTGAATTTGAGCAAACCCTCTTTAGACTATGGACTGAAGCTAAGAAACTCTCCTTACATCATTACATGACTATTATCAATGATCAGATCCTAATAGTTACAAAGGCCTGACTTTTTACAACAAGGAGAATTAGAAACCTTTGTGTAGAAGACCTTTGAGCAGATTGACTGCTGTGATCCAAACTGCTTCTACTTCCCTCTAGAACCTCTTCTTTCAAAAATAACCTTTCTCAATGCCAGTAAAATAGTTTTGTTCTTGTGAAAGATGTGTGGATACAACTTACTATATATTGAAGTATCAAGAACCATTTTGCATCCAAAAAATTTAACATGTTATTCCTTTAAGGCAGTGATGATGAATGTGGAGTGTTCTTTTATTCATTTCATTAACCATTAGCAAAATTGGAACTGGTCATGACTAGTCATTGAATATATAATTGTCACATTGAACACTCAGAAAAAAAATTTGTTCTTAGAAGAGTGGTATATAACCTGAATTTTCTATTTTTCTTCAGTTTAAAAGATATCAGTTCATTCTATTATAATATTATTTAATCTCTAAATTGCATTACTATATTTAAAGTTTGTTAAAAATAAATAAATAAGTAAATAAATAAATAATATAGATAATAATTTTTAAAAATGCCTTTCTATTTGTCTCTTTGGCTAATGCCTTTGCTCTTTTATTACATAGCCAACTATTTTTCTTGGCACCTATCAAACTGTTATCCCACTATTTTTGTATCTTTATTCAGTTTATCACAATCCAAGACAGGTCATTAATGGGCTATCTATAATTTCTTGTGTATGCTCACTAGTACAATAATGGCATGACTATTATGGTCATAACCAAGTACTTTTTGGTTATATCTGAATATATGATCCCATGTTGAATACACTGAATATTTGGATCACAATACTTAAGAAAAATCAAGATTGTACTGACCTGGAATTTTCATCCTTAAGAATAGATCTCATTGTATTCTAGTCAAATATGCAATGCAACCTCCCAAAGGAGAAAAGCCATTTACAGTCCTACCCAGCTGTAGAGTCTAAGTACAACAATGATTACCAGCCTCGTAATGTATCTCTAACATTGCTTTAATGGAACGTACATCTTTGGGTATAACCAATAGCTGCTAGATTGGATTTAGGATCCCCATCAGAAGGAGAGTGCTCATGCCTGTACTACAAATCTAGTCATGGCTGGATCCAAGTGAAAATCTATTAACATTTCGCTAAATGAAAATCATTTTTAACTCTCTCCAAATACTCATAATCATAGACAAGAAAAGCTTTGAATCCTCATTGGAGAAGCTTCTTTGCAGCAGATGGAGGTTATTACAGAGACCAGAAGTGACCAAAATATGGAGAATAAATAACCATGGAGGGTATAGCTCTAAATAAGTCATCTATAACATAACTGCTACACTGAAGGCTCATGAACACTAAAGAGGATCAGAAAGATCTTAGGAGCCAGGAATTCAGGAGGACTGTGATAAGAAAATGTCTTCTGGACCCAAGAGGGATGCTGCTCCCATGAACTGTCAGAAATATCATACCAGTCAACCTGCAAAACAGACAGGGGAAAAGTTCATTTTGTCCCAATACTAGGTAAAGACACCTAAGCAGCTGATGGCTGCTGAGAAAGGGATAATCAGTGTCCCTCAGAGATCAGCCCCTGATAGGTTGCTCAATTCTAAACAGGCAGCCTTAAACCTATGTACATATGGACAATATTAATTGGACTCAATAGTGTAGATTTATGCATGATATGAATGCATGTTTATATGTATGCACACACACACATATATATATGTATGTATGTATGTGTAATATTGATGATCATTAAAGAAAAGGGATCATAAATTTGAGAAGGAATTGAAGAGGGAGAATATGGGAGGAATAGAGGTGTAATAGAGGAGAGTGAAACAGGGTTAAATATATCATTTTCATGCACAAAATTCTTAAATAATTAAATGGAATTTTTAAAGTGGGAAATTTATTTATAATTTTACAATTCCTTTCTCTTAGATCTTTGATAAATCCTATATGATGAGGTGATTTTTCTGTACCCACACGATGGATTACTTTTCTTAAGCCAAAAGATTAATACTTCATTCTTTACCACCTCCTTTGAGGCTGATAGCTCTTTCCAGTAAGGAAGATTTCAATCAATTTTCTTTCTATTTATGTACAAGAAGAACTATAATAGATGGAGGTTATCATTTATAATATGAATAATGTTGTCATCACAGGAATAATATGTTGGTAATCCATATGTTTTTCTGACCTTTTTGCTGCATATTTTTTTTTCCCCTACGGACTTTCCTGTCTGACGTATGGCATTGACACATAAGTAATAGAATAAGTCCCCGGGCCATTCACTTTATGCCACTGATAGGAACAGGATTGCACAATTTCTGGCTTGATAGGTACTTTTATGATTCCCAAATGAATATGACCATGTTTCTCTGCTGCATTTTTAACAAGCTCTGGATAGTTTTATATCAGATTGGCACAAACTAGAGTCATTTGGCAAGAGAAAATGTCTCCAGCAGATATGTCTGTAGGCAAGTCTATGGTGCACTTTCTGAATTAGTAACTGAAGTTGTAGGATGAGCACAGTGTGGCAGGTGAGTGTAAGGCATATTGCAAAGATGACTGAATGAGCCTTGAAGAACAAGCTGGTAAGAAGCATGCTTCACGGTCTCTGAGTCAGTTCCTGCCTTGGGTTCGTGACCTGACTTCCCTGAATTATAGACTACATGCTGAAAAGCGATATAAACCCTTTGCACCCCAGGTTGATTTTGGTTATGGTATTTTCCAGTACAGACTTACAGAAAATATCTAGCAGGACTTTATCTTAAAGTGGTTTGGCATAGACTTTTTCAACTAAAGTCAAACTATAGTGCATAAAGATTGACTTTAAATAGAGCTATGATATCTTTGCTGAAGTATCCACACCTTGCTCTTAGTCATTGTTATTTGAATGAGAAATGTCTTCCATGGCTCTTGTACTTGACCATTTGGTCCCTAGTTGCTGGTGTTATTTTGGAAGGTTAGTGATCCTTTTAAGAGGTAGAACCCTCCCTCCGCGACCTCTGTTCCCGAAGACTGCGCTGAAGTGACAGGTACCCCAAGTTCCCTATCCCCAATATAACATCACTTGGGACACGGCCTGTTGGGGCTTCCGTCTGTGCCCGAGAACGGGTCAGCGCTGTGGTCGTCTGGGTGCCAGATCGGCAGGCCATCGCGTCTGCAGGTGAAATGCAGATTGCACTCCAACATCATTGCTCCAGTGACTGGGAAGTAGGGACAGCCAGGTTCTGAGACAGACAGGCATAATATCGCTTGGGTCTCAGGCGGCTTGTGTGTATGCGGCTCCCAAGTGCTGGGCTGATCTGCAGTAACCAGCGCGCCAGCTCTGCTGTGGGACTTCTGCCTGGCAGAGGGACGCCCCCTCCCCCCCCTCAGGAGAGATCACTCACCCCTGCACAGGGCAGGAGCCTACCAGCCTCCCTTTGGCGACCTCTGCTCCAGGAATCCACTAGACTGAGCCTTTGGAGGTGCAAGGCCTCCCCAATATAAGATCACTTGGGGCAAGGCACATTAGGGCTCCAAAGTCACTCAGGAGCAGGCAGGCCCCAGAAATCGGTGCCAGGGGAATCCTGGCAACCCAGGGGGTGCAGAAATAGCTTTGCAGGCTCACAGGAGGTCCAACCAACAGCCAGTGGCAGCAGGACCAACTAACACCAGAGGTATCCAGATGGCAAAAGGCAAACGTAGGAATGTTACTAACAGAAATCAAAGTAATGTGGGACCATCCGAACCCAACTCTCCAACAGCAGCAAGTCCTGGATACCCCACCACACCCGAAAGACAAGATCTGGATTTAAAATCACTTCTCATGATGCTATTAGAGGATCACAAGAAGGACACAAACAAATCTCATAAAGAGTTACAGGAGACCATGAATCAACGGTTAAAAGCCCTTACAAAGGAAACACAAAAATCGCTTAGAGAAATGCGGGAGAACATGGATCAAAAGATGGAGGCACACAAGGAGACAACACAAAAATCGCTTAACGAGATGAATCAACGGGTAGATGCACTCACAAAGGAATCACAAATTTGGCATAAAGAAATGCAGAAGAATATGGATCAACAGACAGATGCCCATAAGGAGGCAACACAAAAATTGCTTAAAGAAATGAATCAACGGTTAGATGTCCTTACAAAGGAAACACGAGAACTGCTTAAAGAAATGCAGGAGACAATGGATCAACAGATGGATTCCCATGAGGAGGAAACACAAAAATCACTCAGAGAAATGCAGGAGAACGTGGGTCATCAGGAAGAAATCCTGAAAGAGGCAATGCAAAAATACCTTAAAGAAATACAGGAAAATACAAAAAAACAAGTGAAGGATCTCAGCAAATCCATCCAGGAACTAAAAAAGGAAGTAGAAACAACTAAGAATTCACAAAGGGAGACAACATTGGAGATAGAAAACCTTGGGAAGAAATCAGGAGTCATAGATGCAAACATCAACAATAGAATACAAGAGATGGAAGAAAGAATCTCAGGTGCTGAAGACCCCATAGAAAGCATCGACTCAACAGTCAAAGAAAATGCAAAATGCAAAAAACGTGTAACCCAAAACATCCAGGAAATCCAGGACACAATGAGAAGACCAAACCTAAGGATTATAGGTATAGATGAGAGTGAAGATTTGCAACTTAAAGGGCCAGTAAACATCTTCAACAAAATTATGGAGGAAAACTTCCCTAACTTAAAGAGAGAGATGCCGATGAACGTACAAGAAGCCTACAGAACTCCAAATAGACTGGACCAGAACAGAAATACCTCCCGTCACATAATAATCAAAACACCGAATGTTCTAAACAAAGAAAGAATACTAAAAGCAGTAAGAGAAAAGGGCCAAGTAACATACAAAGGAAGACCTATCCGAATCACATCAGACTTCTCACCAGAGACTATGAAAGCCAGAAGATCCTGGGCAGATCTCATGCAGACACTAAGACAGCACAAATGCCAGCCTAGACTACTATACCCAGCAAAACTCTCAATCACCATAGATGGAGAGACCAAGATATTCCATGATAAAACCAAATTTTCACAATATCTTTCCACAAATCCAGCCCTGCAATGGATAATAGGTGGAAACCTCCAATACAGGGAGAGAAACAACACCCTGGAAAAAATGAGATAATAACCTTCTTGAATCAAACCCAAAAGTAGATAACCACTCAAACATAAAGATAGCGTCAAGTATGGCAGATGGCAATAATCACTATGCCTTAATCTCTCTTAATATCAATGGTCTCAATTCCCCAATTAAAAGACATAGACTAGCAGACTGGATACGTAAACAGGATCCAGCATTTTGCTGCATGCAGGAAACGCACCTCAGTGTCAAAGACAAACACTACCTCAGAGTAAAAGGCTGGAAAACAATTTTACAAGCAAATGGCCCCAAGAAACGAGGTGGAGTAGCCATCCTAATATCGGATAAAGTTGATTTTCAACCTAAAGTCATCAAAAAAGACACAGAAGGACACTACATACTGATCAAGGGAAAAATCCACCATCAAGAACTCTCAATTCTGAATATCTATGCTCCAAATGCAAGGGCACCCTCATTCGTAAAAGAAACTTTACTAAAACTCAAAGCACACATAGCACCGCACACAATAATAGTGGGTGACTTCAACACCCTGCTCTCTGAAATGGATCGTTCAGGAAAGCAGAAACTAAACAGGGACACAGTGAATCTAATTGAAACCTTGGACCAAATGGAACAAACTGATATATATATATAGAACATTTCATCCTAGAACTAAAGAATACACCTTCTTCTCAGCTCCTCATGGTACCTTCTCCAAAATTGACCATATAATTGGTCGCAAATCAGACCTCAACAGATACAAGAAGATAGAAATAATCCCATGCATCCTATCAAATCACTATGGAATAAGGGTGGTCTTCAATGGCAACAAAAACAAAAGAAAACCCACGTACACATGGAGGCTAAACAATGCTCTACTCAATGATAACTTGGTCAAGGTGGAAATAAAGAAAGAAATCAAAGACTTTTTGAAAGTTAATGAAAATGAAGGCACAACATACCCTAATTTATGGGACACAATGAAAGCAGTGCTAAGAGGAAAATTCATAGCCCTGAGTGCCGCCAAAAAGAAACGGGAGACAGCATACACTAACAGCTTAATGGCACACCTGAAAGCCCTGGAACAAAAAGAAGCAAATACACCAAAGAGGAGTAGAAGGCAGGAAATCATCAAACTCAGGGCTGAAATCAATCAAGTAGAAACAAATAAAACCATACAAAGAATCAACAAAACGAGGAATTGGTTCTTTGAGAAAATCAACAAGATAGATAAGCCCTTAGCCAGACTAACCAGAAAGCACAGAGATAGTATCCAAATTAATAAAATCAGAAACGAAAAGGGAGAGATAACAACAGAAACTGAGGAAATTCAAAAAATCATCAGATCCTACTACAAAAACCTGTATTCAACACAGCTAGAAAATCTTGATGAAATGGACAATTTCCTTGACAGATACCAAGTACCAAAATTAAATCAGGATCAAATAGACCATCTAAACCGTCCTATAACCCCGGAAGAAATAGAAGTTGTCATTGGAAGTCTTCCAACCAAAAAAAGCACAGGTCCAGATGGTTTTAGTGCAGAATTCTATCAGACCTTCAAAGAAGACCTAACACCAATACTCTTCAAATTGTTCCACAAAATAGAAACAGAAGGAACACTACCCAACTCGTTCTATGAAGCCACAATTACACTAATACCAAAAGCACACAAAGATCCGACAAAGAAAGAGAATCTCAGGCCAATCTCTCTTATGAATATCGATGCAAAAATACTCAATAAAATTCTTGCCAACCGAATCCAAGAACACATCAAAACGATCATCCACCACGATCAAGTAGGCTTCATCCCAGGGATGCAGGGATGGTTCAATATAAGGAAATCCATCAATGTAATCCACTACATAAAAAATCTCAAAGAAAAAAACCACATGATCATCTCATTAGATGTTGAGAAAGCATTTGACAAAATTCAGCATCCTTTCATGCTAAAGGTCTTGGAAAGATCAGGAATTCAAGGCCCATATCTAAACATAGTAAAAGCAATTTACAGCAAACCGGTAGCCAGCATCAATCTAAATGGATAGAAACTTGAAGCAATCCCACTAAAATCAGGGACTAGACAAGGCTGCCCTCTCTCTCCATATCTTTTCAATATAGTACTTGAAGTTCTAGCTAGAGCAATTAGACAACAAAAAGAGGTCAAAGGGATACAAATTGGAAAGGAAGAAGTCAAACTATCACTATTTGCAGACGATAGGATAGTATACTTAAGCGACCCAAAGAACTCCACCAGAGAACTCCTACAGCTGATAAACGACTTCAGCTAAGTGGCCGGATATAAAATCAACTCAAGCAAGTCAGAAGCCCTCCTATACTCAAAGGATAAGCAGGCTGAGAAAGAAGTAAGAGAAATAATACCCTTCACAATAGCCACAAACCATATTAAGTATCTTGGCGTGACTCTAACCAAACAAGTGAAAGATCTGTATGACAAGAACTTCAAGTCTCTGAAGAAAGAAATTGAAGAAGACCTCAGAAGATGGAAAAATCTGCCATGCTCATGGATTGGCAGGATTAATATAGTAAAAATGAGCATCTTACCAAAAGTAATACACAGATTCAAAGCAATCCCCATCAAAATCCCAACTCAATTCTTCATAGAGTTAGAAAGAGCAATTCAAAAATTCATCTGGAATAACAGAAAACCCAGAATAGCTAAAACTATTCTCAAGAGTAAAAGAACCTCTGGGGGAATCAGTATCCCGGACCTCAAGCTGTACTACAGAGCAGTAGTGTTAAAAACTGCATGGTATTGGTACAGTAACAGACATGTAGATCAATGGAATAGAATTGAAGACTCAGAAATGAATCCACACTCCTATGGGCACTTGATCTTTGACAAAGGAGCTAAAAACCATCCAGTGGAAAAAAGATAGCCTTTTCAACAAATGGTGCTGGCTCAGCTGGAGGTCAACATGCAGAAGAATGCAAATTGACCCATCCTTATCTCCTTGCACTAAGCTCAATTCTAAGTGGATCAAAGATCTCCACATAAAACCAGACACACTGAAACTAATAGAAGGGAAACTAGGGAAGAACCTTGAACATATGGGCACAGGGGAGAATTTCCTGAACAGAACTCCAATAGCTTATGCTCTAAGATCAAGAATAGACAAATGGGACCTCATTAAATTACAAAGTTTTTGCAAGGCAAAAGACACTGTCAAAAAGAGAAAGAGGCAACCAACTAACTGGAAAATGATCTTTACCAACCTTACATCCGACAGAGGGCTAATATCCAATATATACAAAGAACTCAAGAAGTTAAACTCCAGAGAGGCAAGTAACCCTATTAAAAAATGGGGTACAGAGCTACACAAAGAGTTCTCACCTGAAGAATATCTAATGTCTGAGAAGCACCTAAAGAGATGTTCATCATCCTTAGTCATTAGGGAAATGCAAATCAAAACAACCCTGAGATTCCATCTCACACCAGTCAGGATGGCTATGATCAAAAACACAGGAGACAGCAGTTGTTGGTGAGGATGTGGAGAAAGAGGAACACTCCTCCACTGCTGGTGGAATTGCAAGCTGGTACAACCACTCTGGAAAGCAGTCTGGCGGTTCCTCAGAAAACTGGGCATGACACTCCCGGAGAATCCGGCTATACCACTCCTGGGCATATACCCAGAGACTTTACCTGCATGCAATAAGGACACTTGCTCCACTATGTTCATAGCAGCCTTATTTATAATAGCCAGAAGCTGGAAAGAACCCAGATGTCCCTCAACGGAGGAATGGATTCAGAAGATGTGGTATATCTACACAATGGAATACTACTCTGCAATTAAAAACAATGAGTTCACGAAATTCCTAGGCAAATGGTCAGAACTTGAAAATATCATCCTTAGTGAGGTAACCCAATCACAAAAGAACACACATGGTATGCAGTCACTATAAGGGGATATTGACCCAGAATCTCGGAATACCCTAGACACAATCCGCATATCAATAGATTTCTAAAAAGATGGTAGGAGAGACCCCTGGTCCTGGAAAGACTGGATGTAGGGGAACACCAGGACAGAGTAACAAGAGGGGGTTGAATGGAGAAAAGAGAGAGGGAAGGGGGCTTATGGGACTTTCGGGGAGGGAGGAAACGTGAAAGGGGAAATGATTTGGAATGTAAATTAAAAAATAAAAAAAAAGAGGTAGAACCTTGTAGAGGAAGTATGTCAGTGGAGTTGAGCTTTGAGAGTATATATAGATTTACTTATTTCCTATACTACTGATGTCTTGACCACTCTCCATTTGCTTCACTTGTGTAGAAGGAAATGTTATAAGCAATCTTTATGACATGACTTTTTGAACTTGATGAATTCTATACCTCTGAAAATGTAAGCTAAATTAAACCCTTCCTGTCTTAAGTTGCTTTTGATTGTGATGTTTTATCAGAACATCAGAAACTGACAAGAAAATCTTCCTCCAATCAAATCACACACTGTAAATGCATTCCTTCTTCCATAGGAAACCCTACAGGAATTGACAAGAAATTCTGATAAATATAGGCCTAGATTTTATTATTGAAAATATACAAATTCTTCATCTTTTTCAAAAATATAAGAAATGACAAAATGATCGTAGATGTCTAGTTAGCAATAGAGATATTACTCTTTTTTTATTTATTATTCATTTTATTTTTTACATTTCAAATATTATTTCCTTTCGAGTATCCCCTCCACAACCACCCATCCCATGCCCCTCCCTGTTGCCTCTTAGAGGTTGCTCCCCCCCACACCCACCCACTTCTACCTCACTTTTCTAGCATCCCCCTTCTCTGGGACATCAAGCTTCTACAGGTCCAAGCTCCTCCCCTCCCACTGATGAGGCAGTCCTCTGTTACATATGTAATCTGAGCAATGGGCAACCAGGCCATGTATACTCTTTGGTTCGTGGTTTAGTCTGTGGGAGCTCTGAAGGTTCCAGTTAATTGATACTATTCTTCCTCTGGGGTTTCTTTTTTTTTTAATTTACATTCCAAATCATTTCCCCTTTCCCGTTTCCTAACTCCCCAAAAGTCCCATAAGCCCCCTTCCCTCACTCTTTTCTCCATTCAACCCCCTCTTGTTTCTCTGTCCTGGCATTCCCCTACATCCAGTCTTTCCAGAACCAGAGGTCTCTCCTTCCATCTTCTTAGAAATCTATTGATATGCGGATTGTGTCTAGGGTATTCTGAGATTCTGGGTCAATATCCCCTTATCAGTGACTGCATACCATGTGTGTTCTTTTGTGATTGGGTTACCTCACTAAGGATGATATTTTCAAGATATGACAATTTGCCTAGGAATTTCGTGAATTCATTGTTTTTAATTGCAGAGTAGTATTCCACTGTGTAGATATACCACATCTTCTGAATCCATTCCTCCGTTGAGGGACATCTGGGTTCTTTCCAGCTTCTGGCTATTATAAATAAAGCTGCTATGAACATAGTGGAGCATGTGTCCTTATTGCATGCAGGTAAAGCCTCTGGGTATATGCCCAGGAGTGGTATAGCCGGATCCTCCGGGAGTGTCATGCCCAGTTTTCTGAGGAACCACCAGACTGCTTTCCAGAGTGGTTGTACCAGCTTGCAATTCCACCAGCAGTGGAGGACAGCTGGAGGTCAACATGCAGAAGAATGCAAATTGATCCATTCTTATCTCCTTGCACTAAGCTCAATTCTAAGTGGATCAAAGATTGCCACATAAAACCAGACACACTGAAATGAATAGAAGGGAAACTAGGGAAGAACCTTGAACATATGGGCACAGGGGAGAATTTCCTGAACAGAACTCCAATAGCTTTTGCTCTAAGATTAAGAATAGACAAATGGGACCTCATTAAATTACAAAGTTTTTGCAAGGCAAAAGACACTGTCAAAAAGAGAAAGAGGCAACCAACTAACTGGAAAATGATCTTTACCAACCTTACATCCGACAGAGGGCTAATATCCAATATATACAAAGAACTCAAGAAGTTAAACTCCAGAGAGGCAAGTAACCCTATTAAAAAATGGGGTACAGAGCTAAACAAAGAGTTCTCACCTGAAGAATATCTAATGGCTGAGAAGCACCTAAAGAGATGTTCATCATCCTTAGTCATTAGGGAAATGCAAATCAAAACAACCCTGAGATTCCATCTCACACCAGTCAGGATGGCTAAGATCAAAAACACAGGAGACAGCAGTTGTTGGCGAGGATGTGGAGAAAGAGGAACACTCTTCTGGGGTTTCAATCCCCTTCAGCCTTTCCCTTAACTTTTCCATTGGGTTCTCTGGGCTCAGACCAATGGTTGACTGTAAATATCTGCATCTGTCTTAGTCTGGTGCTGGCAGAGTCTCACATAGGACAGACATACCAGGATCCTGTCTGCAAGCACATCTTGGCATCAGCACTAGTGTCAGGGTTTGATGTCTGCAGATGGAATGGATCTCACAATGAGGTGGTCTCTGGACTGTCTCTGTCTCCTTTCCTTCAGTCTCTGGTCCATTTTTGTCCCTGCATTTCCTTTAGACAAGGACAATTCTGGGTTAAACATTTTTTAGATGGGTGAGTGATTGCATCCCTCCACTAGGAGACATGCCCATGTACTGGAGGTCTTTTAAGGTTCTATCTCCTGTTATTGGGCATTTCAGCTAATGCCATTGTATTGAGACATAGAAGCCTCTCATATCCCTGATGTCTGTACATTCAAGTGGTTCCCTAAGTTCACCACCCTGCAACAGTACTTATTTCTATGACTTTTCCTGGCCCTTGGGACTTCTCTCCTGTCTCTTCTCATATCTGTTCCTGCCCTACCTTCTTTCTTCCCCCTCCACTTTCCCATTTATATTCCTCCTCCTACCTTCCTCCCTCTGCCTCCCTCCCTCTGCTTCCCTCCTTCTGCCTCCCATAATTATTTTCTTCTCCCTTCTAAGGGGGTTTAAAGCATCCACAATTTGGCCTTCCTTCTTGTTAAGCTTCATATGGTCTGAGAGTTGTATTGTGGTTATTCTAAGCTTTTCAGACAATATACATATATCAGTGAGTATATATCATGTATGTCCTTTTGGGTCTGGGTTACCTCACTCAGGGTGACACTTTCTAGTTCCATCCGTTTGCCTATAATTTCAAGAAGTTGTCATTTTTAATAGCTGAATGATATTCCTCTGTGTAAATGTACCACCTTTTCTATATCTATTCTTTCCTAGAGTGACATCTGGCTTGTTTTAAACTTCTGGCTATTATAAATAACACTGCTATAAACAGTGGAGCATGAGCCCTTGTTATATGTTAGAGCATCTTCTGGGTATTATATGTCTAGGAGTGATATAGTTCAGTCTTTAGATAGAGCTTTCCAATTTTCTGAGAAACTACAAGATTAATTTCCAAAGTGAAACAGTTTGAAATTCTACCAGCAATGAAGGCATGTACCTTTTTCTCCACATTGTCACTAGCATCTACAGTTTCTTGAGTTTTTGATCTTAGCCATTCTGATTGGTGTAAGGTGGCATCTCAGGGTCATTTTGATTTGCATTTCTCTGATGACTAAGGAAGTTGAAAATTTCTTTAGGTACTTCTCAACCATTTGTGATTCTTCAGTTGATAATTCTTAGTTTAGCTGTGTATTCCACTTTTTAATTGGGTTATTTGATTCTCTAGAGTACTAACTTCTTGAGTTCTTTGTGTATTTTGGGTATTAGCCCTCTATCAGATGTAAGGTTAGTAAAGATCCTTTTACAATCTGTAGGTTGATATTTTGTCCTATTGACAATGTCCTTTGCCTTACAGAAGCATTTCAATTTCATGACATCCTGTCTGTAAATTGTTGATCTTAGAGCCTGAGTCATTTGTTTTCTGTTCAGGAAATTCACCCCCTGTGCTGATATGTTCAAGGCTCTTTCCCACTTTCTCTTCTATTAGATTCTGCTTTTATGTGGGGGTTCTTGATCATCTTGGACTTCAGCTTTGTACACGGTGATAAAAATGGATCAATTTGCATTCTTCTTCAAACAGACTGCCAGTTAAACCAGCACCATTTATTGAAAATGCTGACTTTTTTCACTGGATGATTTTGGCTTCTTTGTCAAAGATTGAGTGACCATGGGAGTGTGAGTTTAGTTCTGAGTCTTCAATTCTATTCTATTGATCTTCCTACCTGTCTCTGTACCAATACCATACAGTTTTTTTTATCTCTATTCCTCTGTAGTACAGCTTGAGGTCAGGAATAGTTATTTCTCCAAAAGTTCTTTTATTCTTGAGAATTGTTTTCCCAATCCTGGGATTTTTGTTGTTCCAGATGAAGTTGAGAATTGCTCTTTCTATATCTGTGAAAAACTGAGTTGGAATTTTGATGGGGATTTTTACTGTTAATTTTACTGATCCCCAAAGCATGGGAGACCTTTCCTTCTTCTGAGGTCTTCTTAGATTCTTTTCTTCACAGACTTGAAGTTCTTGTCATACAGATCTTTCACTTACTTAGAGTTATGCCAAGATATTTTATATTATTTGTGACTATTGTGAAGGCTGTTGTTCCTTTAATTTCTTTCCCAGCCTGTTTATCCTTTCTGTAGAGAAAGTCTACTGATTAGTTTGAGTTAATTTTATATCCAGCCACTATGTTGAAGTTGTTTATCAGATTTAGGAGTTCTCTGGTAGAATTTTTGAGGTCACTTATGTATACTATCATATCATCTGCAAATAATGATACCTTGATTTCTTCCTTTCTGAGTTGTATCCTTTTGACTTCCTTTTATTGTCTACTTGCTCTAGCTAGAACTTTGCTTACTATATTGAACAAATAGGAAGAGGGTGGGCAGCATTGTCTTGTTCCTGATGTTAGTCAGATTGCTTCAACTTTCTCTCCATTTAATTTGATGTTGGCTGTTGGTTTGCTGTATATTGCTTTTATTATGTTTAGTTATGTGCCTTGAATTCCTGACCTTACCAAGACTTTTAACATGGAGAGGTGTTGTCTTTTGTCAAAAGCTTTTTCAGCATCTAATGAGATAATCATGTGATTTTTTTCCTTTGACTTTGTTTATATAGTGGATTACATTGATGGATTTCTGTATATTGAACCATCCCTGGATCCCTAGGATGAAGCCTACTTGATATTGGTGACTGATTGTTTTGATTCTGTCTCTAAAGATTTTATTGAGTATTTTACATTAATATTCATAAGTGAAATTGGTCTGAAGTGTTCTTTGTTTGGCCTTTGTGTGGCTTAGGTAGTAAGGTAACTGTGCTTTCATAGACTGAATTATGCAGTAGTCCTTCTGTTTGTACTTTGTGAAATATTTTGAGAAGTTTTAGTGTTAGGTCTTCTTTGAAAGTCTGATAGAATTATGCACTAAAACCATCAGGGCTTGTTTTGGTTGAGATTTATTTTAATCACTGAGTCTATTTCCTCAGGGGTTATGGGACTGCTTAGATAATTTACCTGGTCCTCATTTAACTTTGTTATCTGGTATTTGTCTAGAAAACCATCCATTTCATCTAGATTTCCAAGGATTGTTGAATATAGGCTTTTGTCATAGAAACTGATAAATTTTTTGGAGTTTCCAGCCTTAGTCTGTGGTGATCTGATAGAGTGCATGGGATTATTTCAATCTTTTTTGTATCTGATGAGGCTTTTTTTGTTTCTGATTATATGGTTAATTTTGGAGAAGGCACCATGGAGGTGCTAAGATAAGGTATATTCTTTTGTTTTATGGTGAAATGTTTTGTGGATATCTTTTAAATCCATTTGGTGCATAACTTCTATTAGCTTCATTGTGTCTCTGTTTAGTGTCTGTTTACATGATCTGTCCTTTGGTAAGAGTGTGGTGCTGAAGTCTCCCATGATTATTGTGTAAGGGTCAATGTGTATTTTGATCTTTAGTAACATTTCTTTTACAAATGTGGGTGTCCCTGCATTTTGGTTGTAAATGTTCAGAATTCAGAGATTACCCTGGTGGATTTTTCCTTTGATGAGTAGAGTATTCTTTCACATCTCTTTTGATAACTTTTTGTTAAAAGTCTAATTTATTGTATATTATTGAATGGCTACTACATCTTGTTTCTTGGGACGATTTACTTGGAAATTTATTTTCTACACTTTCAGTCTGAGTTAGTGTCTGTCTTTGTCACTGATATATGTTTCTTGTATGCAGCAAAATGCTGGGTTCTGTTTAAGTATTCAGTCTGTTAGCCTATGTCTTTTTATTGGTGAATTGAGTTCATTGTTGTAGATAGATATTAAAGACCAATGATTGTTGGTTCCTGTTATTTTTGTTGTTAGTTGTATTAAGTTTGTGTGCTTCTCTTGTTTAATTTCTTGGTTTTTCATGGGTGTAGTTTCCCTCTTTGTATCAGAGTTTTCCTTCTACTATCCTCTGTAGGGCTAGATTAGTGGAAAGATGTTTAAATTTGGTTTTGTCATGAAATGCCTTGGTTTCACTATCTACGGTGATTGAGAGTTTTGCTGGATATAGTAGCCTGGGATGGCATTTTTGTTTTCTTGGTGTCTGAATGACATCTATCCGAGATCTTCTGGTGTTTTGAATCTCTATTGAGAATTCTGGTGTAATTTTGATAGGTTTGCATTTATATGTACTTGACCTTTTTCCCTTACAGCTTTTCATATTCTTTCTTTGTTCTGTGCATTTAGTATTTTGATTATTATGTGACAGGAGGAATTTCTTTTCTGATTGAACCTACTTGGTGTTCTTTAGGCTTCTTTTAAATTTATGACTATCTTTTTTTTTTAGATTAGGGAACTTTTCTGCTATGATTTTGTTGAACATGTTTTCTGGCCCTTTGCATTAGGAATCTTATTTTTTTCCCTATTCCTATTATTCTTAGGTTTGTTTTTTTTCATTATGTCCTGAATTTCCTGAATGTTTTGGGTTAGGAGTTTTTTGCACTTTGTATTTTCTTTGACTGTTGTGTCAATATCTTCAATGGTATCATCTAGACCCGAAATTCTCTCTTGTATATCTTGTATTCTGTTGGTGATATTTGCATGTATAACTCCTGATCTCTTTCCTAGGTTTTCTATCTCCAGGGATGCCTCCCTTTGTGATTTCTTTATTGTTTCTATTTCCATTTTTAGATACTGGATGGTTTTGTTCAATTCCTTCACCTGTTTGATTATGTTTTCCTGTATTTCTTTAAGGGAGTTATGTGTTTCCTCTTTAAGGGTGTCTACCTGTTTAACTGTGTTCTTCTGTATTTTTTTTTAAAGGGAGTTATTTATATCCTCCTTAATGTCCTCTATCATCTTCATTGGATGAGATTTTAGGTCAGTGTCTTGCTTTTCAGGTGTGTTAGGTTATCCAGTGATTGCTGTGGTGGGAGAACTGGGTTCTGATGGTACCAAGTGGCACTGATTTCTATCACACATGTTCTTGTGCTTGCCTCTCACCATCTGGTTATCCCAGGTGTTAATTAGCCTTGCTCTCTCTCTGACTGGATCCTTTCCCTTCTGTGAGCCTGTGAGCCTGGTTTTGATGGAGCGCCTGGGAGTCAAGCTATCTCTGGGTGTGGGATTGTGTCTGCCAGCTCTGCCCCAGACTGAGAAGGCTGGGAGGAAGATCCAGATATTTCTCTTTTTTTCACTTTGTACAACTGAATCTGAACAAAGTTACATGAAAGAATTGACACCCACATTTCTCCTTTTTTCCATTCAAATTATCCTTCTGTGTAACTAAAATCTACCATCATGTCTTAAATCACTAGATACTTGTGAGCTGAATGAGGTTTCCTGGCAGCCTACCAGCACAGTTATACAGATCAAGCTGTTTAAATGCTTGCCAAATTATAATATTAACCTTGAAAGAGATATACAGGGCAATTTTAAAAATCTTATTTTGACCATTAATATATACTACCGAGAATACAAATGGCAATCTTTTCCCTGGACATGAATTTCTTGTTTGCTCATGCTAATTAGTACACCTTGCATAAATGCATAATGTGTTTTTTAAGATATGCAGATCTCATTTCTCATTAATGTCAGTAAATATTCCCACATTACACACAGATTAACTACGTTTGACCAGGCCAAATGTGGGAGCGTTTCCTCCGTTCTTCTATTTGTGGATGTATTGATTTATAGAATGTGTCAGTCACATCTGTAAATCATCTGAGCAAGCATTTTAGTTTATGAGTTGAGGAACTGAGACAAAGATCACTAGTTAGACTCCTGGGATACGGGCTTCCAGAATGACTACATTCTTCACAGAGGCAAGGGGGAAGGAGAATGTCATGAGGAAATGTTGGGAGAATCATAAAAAAGAACAATAGCTGGAATGTAAATAAATAAAATAATTAATTTAAAAAATAATATTTTGTTGGGGAAATGGTTCAGTGGGTAAAAGTGCCTCTATATACACATAAAAGCCTACTTTTAGAGGAGAGAAAACCAGATGAAATATCATTAATATTTATAATCACAGTGCAACAGTGTATTTCTATGGGAGATGGGAGGTAGACATGAAGAATACCCATAAGTTCATAGTCCAGCTAGCCTAGAAACCCTGCCTTAAGCAAGGTGGAAAGGGAGAACTTACTCTTGTTTTCTAACTGCCACACATATGCATAGATGTTTGATTGCATTTACATACAGGCAAGCAAATGTATACATATAAACATATCACAGACACAGATACACATGCATGTGCACACACACAACACACACAGAGATGCATATGCACAATGATGTTCTCTTACAGTGACATTAAGGTACGCTTGAGAATATGGATTCACCTAAGTCAACATGCCCCACCCACATTTACTTTCTATCAGTGCAATGCTGAGAAATCAGAATAAGGAGTTAGAATTAATATTACGTAATGATTAAATGTATCAGTTTTGCAGTCAGACTGACCTGGATTTCACTGTCAGTTCTCAACCAAATTAAAGTCCATTAAAAAAGTAGAAAATAACCAAGAACATTTTCAAAAATGAGAGCAATGAGGAACACATTGACATACCAATTACAAAGTCCATTACAAATTTGTAACATTGCAATGACGGAAATGAAGTAATTTGGAATATATCAGGGGCCAGTTCATCTGGAGCAAGAAAACACTGCCCAGACCAGTGTAGAAGATTCTGAGCTGAGGTTCATGTCTTTCTTCCAAGCTCCTGGGAGGTAAAAGCTGTATGATAAGGAGCTCAAGGTCATCCTTGGGTACATAGGCTCTTTTAGGCTTTGCAGCCCATACAATATAAGACCCTGTTTCAAAGTTAAACCAAACCAATCAAATCCAAACAAGGAAAATTAGAAAAACCTTAGGTGAATGAAGATCTGTAAAATTTTGCTTGATATCAATTCCAGATAAATGAGGAATCATGAATTGTTCTGAAAATGGAGTGGCAAAATTGGGTTAGTGGGGTTAAAAATCTGATTATATATATATATATATACATATACATATATATATACATATATATATACATATACATATATATATACATATATACATGTACATATACATATACATATATATATACATATATATCATTGTACGTTTTACAATATTGCAGCCATAACAGAAATTTCATATGAAAAATTGATGCTATATAGAAAACTACAAAAATTGATTGTTAAAACTAACCTAATCTTTGGATTTTCATAAAATTAAGCATCACTTTATAAAGTAAATAAGATATTTATTTGTAGAAAAACTTTAACTTTGATTTTTGTTTTATATTTTATTCCAACCTGGCTGCAACAGCTTAGGGAAATGTATTCAGCTTGATGAGGGTT
Organism: Tokudaia tokunoshimensis; assembly: GCA_036184795.1. Taxonomy (NCBI): domain Eukaryota; kingdom Metazoa; phylum Chordata; class Mammalia; order Rodentia; family Muridae; genus Tokudaia; species Tokudaia tokunoshimensis. Next base: position 99,375,865 of record BTHU01000002.1, read on the forward strand.
AAGCAGTTCTTGCAAATCTTATCTGTTGGAGACACTGTGGTACTCAGAATGATTTTGAACTAGCCATCCTCCTATCAGTCTCTCTCTGTATGCTTAGAGGCTTATTATTCCATGATGACTGGCAAAACCTCCTATTCAAGGTGTTCCTGTATCTGCTAGGTTGGTTTTCCAGAATGATGAAGAGACCAGACTTTTTGCTGTATATAGCCACTTTCCAGTGAGTTGGATGAACACTAAATTCTTGATAGATCATCTGATTTCTGAACACTACTTGTAGGGAGATTTCGTTATTTCTGTGCCAGTGATGGTTACTCTTAACTCTCAAATTAATCGGATTTAGGATCAGTATGCCGCTAAACCCATAAGCATGTTTGTAAGGGATTCTCTGTGTTACTTCACTTCAAGTGTAATGACTCACCCAAAACATGGATCACTTCATCTCATGGGCTTAGTCCTGGACAGCCTAAGAAGAACAAAGCAGCACGAAGAATGTTATTCATCTCTCCCTGCCTCCGGACTATGAGTACAAAAACAACAACAGTGACCAAAAAAAAAAAATCATTTACATAAAGAGCTCCTCCTGCATGACTTTCCTTTCGGATGCACTGTGTCTTCAAGCAGAAAGTGAAAACAAAGCCTTTATCCCTTAAGTAGCCCTTTTCAAGAGTTTTGCCACAGCAACAGGAAAAATAAGAATATATCTCCTAAACATTGATTTTCATCATATGCTTCTGGTCTGCGTTCTGGGATTGCAGTGATGCATGTGACAGATAAATAATTCTTATACTTAACATTTGAAATGTTTACAAAATGTTAGCTAAGACTGCAGCCCATCTCAATGTTCACATAGAACCAACTCAGAACATGAAAATATCATCCTTAGCGAGGTAACCCAATCACAAAAGAACACACATGGTATGCAGTCACTGATAAGGGGATATTGACCCAGAATCTCGGAATACCCTAGACACAATTCCCATATCAATAGATTTCCAAGAAGATGGAAGGAGAGACCCCTGGTCCTGGAAAGACTGGATGTAGGGGAATGCCAGGACAGAGAAGCGAGAGGGGGTTGAATGGGGAAAAAAGGGAGGGAAGGGGGCTTATGGGACTTTCGGGGAGGGAGGAAATGGGAAAGGGGAAATGATTTTGAATGTAAATAAAAAAAAAATAAATCCTGTTTTTAAAACCTCAAAAAAACCTTAGAAAATAAAAAAAAAAGAAAAAAAATACTCAATGTACTATATAAATGCTCATGAAGGACATAATTGAATTGACAGGATAAAATAAATAAGGGAATCTGTGGTTTGAAAAAAAAACAGCCTGCTTATCCTTTGAGTATAGGAAGGCTTCTGACTTGCTTGAGTTGATTTTATATCCGGCCACTTTGCTGAAGTCATTTATCAGCTGTAGGAGTTCTCTGGTGGAGTTCTTTGGGTCGCTTAAATATACTATCATATGGTCTGCAAATAGTGATAGTTTGACTTCTTCCTTTCCAATTTGTATCCCTTTGACCTTTTGTTGTCTTATTGCTCTAGCTAGAACTTCAAGTACTATATTGAAAAGATATGGAGACAGAGGGCAGCCTTGTCTAGTCCCTGATTTTAGTGGGATTGCTTCAAGTTTCTCTCCATTTAGATTGATGCTGGCTACCGGTTTGCTGTAAATTGCTTTTACTATGTTTAGATATGGACCTTGAATTCCTGATCTTTCCAAGACCTTTAACATGAAAGGATGCTGAATTTTGTCAAATGCTTTCTCAGCATCTAATGAGATGACCATGTGGTTTTTTTCTTTGAGATTGTTTATATAGTGGATTACATTGATGGATATCCTTATATTGAACCATCCCTGCATCCCTGGGATGAAGCCTACTTGATCATAGTGAATGATCGTTTTGATGTGTTCTTGGATTCGGTTGGCAAGAATTTTATTGAGTATTTTTGCATCGATATTCATAAGAGAGATGATACCCTTCACGATAGCCACAAACCATATAAAGTATCTTGGCGTGACTCTAACCAAACAAGTGAAAGATCTGTATGACATGAACTTCAAGTCTCTGAAGAAAGAAATTGAAGAAGACCTCAGAAGATGGAAAAATCTGCCATGCTCATGGATTGGCAGGATTAATATAGTAAAAATGAGCATCTTACCAAAAGTAATATACAGATTCAATGCAATCCCCATCAAAATCCCAACTCAATTCTTCATAGAGTTAGAAAGAGCAATTCAAAAATTCATCTGGAATAACAGAAAACCCAAAATAGCTAAAACTATTCTCAAGAGTAAAAGAATCTCTGGGGGAATCAGTATCCCGGACCTCAAGCTGTACTACAGAGCAATAGTGTTAAAAACTGCATGGTATTGGTACAGTGACAGGCATGTAGATCAATGGAACAGAATTGAAGACCCAGAAATGAATCCACACTCCTATGGTCACTTGATCTTTGACAAAGGAGCTAAAACCATCCAGTGGAAAAAAGATAGCCTTTTCAACAAATAGTGCTGGCTCAGCTGGAGGTCAACATGCAGAAGAATGCAAATTGACCCATTCTTATCTCCTTGCACTAAGCTCAATTCTAAGTGGATCAAAGATCTCCACATAAAACCAGACACACTGAAAGTAATAGAAGGGAAACTAGGGAAGAACCTTGAACATATGGGCACAGGGGAGAATTTCTTGAACAGAACTCCAATAGCTTATGCTCTAAGATCAAGAATAGACAAATGGGACCTCATTAAATTACAAAGTTTTTGCAAGGCAAAAGACACTGTCAAAAAGAGAAAGAGGCAACCAACTAACTGGAAAATGATCTTTACCAACCTTACATCCGACAGAGGGCTAATATCCAATATATACAAAGAACTCAAGAAGTTAAACTCCATAGAGGCAAGTAACCCTATTTAAAAATGGGGTACAGAGCTAAACAAAGAGTTCTCATCTGAAGAATATCTAATGGCTGAGAAGCACCTAAAGAGATGTTCATCATCCTTAGTCATTAGGGAAATGCAATTCAAAACAACCCTGAGATTCCATCTCACACCAGTCAGGATGGCTAAGATCAAAAACACAGGAGACAGCAGTTGTTGGCGAGGATGTGGAGAAAGAGGAACACTTCTCCACTGCTGGTGGAATTGCAAGCTGGTACAACCACTCTGGAAAGCAGTCTGGCGGTTCCTCAGAAAACTGGGCATGACACTCCTGTAGGATCTGGCTATACCACTCCTTGGCATATACCCAGAGGCTTTACCTGCATGCAATAAGGACACATGCTCCACTATGTTCATAGCAGCCTTATTTATAACAGCCAGAAGCTGGAAAGAACCCAGATGTTCCTCAACGGAGGAATGGATTCAGAAGATGTGGTATATCTACTCAATGGAATACTACTCTGCAATTAAAAACCATGAATTCATGAAATTCCTAGGTAAATGGTCAGAACTTGAAAATATCATCCTTAGTGAGGTAACCCAATCACAAAAGAACACACATGGTATGCAGTCACTGATAAGGGGATACTAACCCAGAATCTTGGAATACCCTAGACACAATTCGCATATCAATAGATTTCTAAGAAGATGGAAGGAGAGATCCCTGGTCCTGGAAAGACTGTATGTAGGGGAACGCCAGGACAGAGAAACGAGAGAGGGTTGAATGGAGAAAAGAGGGAGGGATGGGGGCTTATGGGACTTTCGGGGAGGGAGGAAACGTGAAAGGGGAAATGATTTGGAATGTAAATTAAAAAAAAAAGAAAAACAGAAATTCAAATAAATTTATAAAGAAATCAAAAAAAAACAAACAAAATGTTAGCTAAGACTGCAGCCCATCTCAATGTTCACATAGAACCAACTTCAAATCTAGTTCATGCAACAGTTGGTAAGACAATTGATCTTTATCAGTTTGTTCACATGTGGAGCTCTGAATAATACCAATCACAATATATCTCTTGTCTTTCTCTAGCACAAAGAATCTATGTGAAAAAGAAAGCAAAAATGGGTTTCAGGTTACTTTAACTCCAATCTGTAAATTGATATTGCAATACTCTGCTGTATGCACTTTGCTAGAAGTAACATGGCAAATCGATTCCATGTTCAAAGAAAATAAACTGACCTTCATTAGAGTCAGAACAAAGAATCATCCCCACTTAAGAACTCAGAACACTGATCATGTTAAATTATAAGCTAGTAATGTGCCTCCAAACAAGAAGGGGAAGCTATGGAGATAGCAGGGTGCTTAGAAACATCTATTATTCATGCAGAAAACAAAGTTTGGTTCCCTGAATCTACCTCAGAAGGAGCAAACAGTGTTTGTACCTCCAGCCCCAGAGATATGACTCTCTTATGGCAGCTACAGGCACCTGCACATATAACTAAATGTATAAATAAAAGTAATCAAAACAAATCTCTAAAAAATGAATAAGAAAGGAATAGTTAAAACTAGTAAGCCAAATGAGGTAAGGAAGTAGATTAAGATGACTACATATGTGGTCATGCTGCTGTTTGGATGAGTAGTTCAAGATTGCTTTCCTCTCTCCATCACAGACTCCATAAGTTTCATAGAAGACCACTGGGAAGGGCAGTATAGTGGTATCCCTCTTGGAATCCCTCCTGTTCTTGGGAATTTTCCTCACTTTTTCTTAGTAGATATACATTTGCTTTGCCTTTTCCCTGTCTACATTTCCTAGTGCTTGGCACATGACAAAAAACCTGGTCAATAGTGGCCAATGGTGACTTTGAGGTTGGTTGATTGTTGAGCACCATAGGACTGCCAGCAATTCAAAGAGAGGCTCATTAAATAACAACGAAAACCACCCACATGAACAGTCGGGATCATATGGGATGCCAATACCAGGGAGTAGGCATTCTGAAGGGACCATTACCTTAGTATCTACGGCTGTAATCTGAATGCCCCACCTCATGGCTTTTTCTGGTCTAGGGAGTTTTACAACGTTCAGAAAAGTATGATGGCCCTTTTTGCTGAAACAGCTGGTTTTGAACCATAGATCAATAATTGAGCATAAACTGCTACTCTTTCTGGCCTGCCTTTTGACTGCAGTCATAAAGCAATTATGTAAAATTCCAATTTTCTTCTAGTTGACCACATCATAGAAATCAGCATCTGGGCTTGAGTAGCATCTCCGAAAAGCAGAGTTGGGTGGAGTGTATCTAAAATTTGTTTGTAATGAAAGACATCAAACTGAGTTTGTAGAAAGCCCCTGATGTTAGCTATAGCTTCATAGACAGAGTACTTTGATCTCAGAGTGAACAATTTTCCCTCATATAAGCTCATTTTATTTCAAACATGGGCCTAAGATAAGAGTTTTCATTTTTAAAACCTCAGTAGGGAAATGGTAGACAGTGGTTACACCTAAATCTCGATGGCTAATAAACAGTGATAAAGACTGTGAAGTCCCAGAAGTATACCTAGTTATAGCATCTGAACAAAATCCCAAGCAAAACTATAAGAATGTCAAGTCACATATGTCTGGAGCTCACTATGCTCTACAGTTTGGGCACATGTGAACCCATAGTCCTAAAGAAAGTGGTAACAGGTGCATATCCGTTTAGTTCCTCAATAGGCTTTTGAGGGGGTGTCATGCTTAGCACAGATCCAAGAAAATTGTATGCTTCATTTAAAGAAAGAGGCTCAAAAAATAAGGTCCTCTATTCTGTATCCAGGATTTTTTGCATAAAAGATCTACACAATATTTATAATTATGGCACCTTAGCCAACAAAGTCATTTTTGTAACTGTGGGTCCCTGCAACTTGTCAGAGGTCCAACATCTTGGCTACTTTATAGAATTGAAGGAACATACAAAAACAGTTTGCTATAAAGATTTGCAGAGATTATCTTAGATTCCATTAAGGAAGGACCCCCCTATGACGTGGTCCACATTAGACTGTATCTCATTTGTTTCCATTTGTGACAGTTTAAACAAAAATGGCTTCCATAGGCTCATATGCAATGAATGCTTTGTCATCAGGGCATATTACCAATTGATAAAGATTAGAGAGATTAATAGATTGGGCTATGTTAGAGGAAGTGTGTCATTTGGGGCGATCTCCCATGCCGGACCCTTTCTTTCTTTACTTTCTTTCTTTATGAGTGTTGCCTTGGTTATCATATCTCTTCATAGCAATACAACATCAACTAAGATAGCTTAATTCTAAAATAAGAGGTATCACAATTACCTGTTAATATTTATTTCACCATATTAAAAAGTGGATAAACCAGAGAGTTCCTGGGGGCCCAAAAAGAAAAAAAAAGTATTTTATTCTGCTTGAAAGAATTAAAGAATTGAACCTACATAAGGCCCTCAATGGAGACACAGTGTTCTGATATTTTTCACAAATTAAAACATTAAGTACTATTGTTTTCTTCTTTAAGAGGCAATACAGCTAGGCTTATCAATCACCTGGTAATGGGTTCATCTCCTCTAAAAGTGATTCGCCAGAAAAGATGCTAGGAAGTGGGTAGTGGTCTTATTGAGCTATGCCATAATTACAAATGAACATCTTTGTCTTTCCACAAGGTCAGAATTTATTGGATAATAATTACTTTACAATGTACAGAAAATGAAAGAATTTTGCCAAGTAATTCTTGCCACTTTAATGATCTGCCTTAAGCTAGAGAAGCTTCTTTTTACCATGATATTAATTATTAATATCAACTCCCAGTTCACACACCATGCAGCACATGGTAATATGTCTATATATCTATGTATGTATGTGGTTTAGGAATAAACACAAGTTAAAAAGGCCATGGAAGAGTTTAAAAGACTTCATAGTTGGAAGCAAAGAAATGCAAATACATTCTGTATTGATAGGACACTGAACCTAAGCTAGCCTCAAGGAAGGTTAGACCTCAACAGAGTCAATTGAGAATGAACCTTTACTTAGTTTCAGAGATGAAGATGTAAACTGGATCCAGAGGTGTGAGCGGGTGGATGCCTGAGCAGATGAATGAGCAGAGTCAGTTGAATGAGCCATGTCATCAAATGGGCAAGAGAACTGAGCAGAAATTAACCTCCAGGGACATTGTGAGTTCTCTTTCTATCATCCTTGATGCACATTGTGTATCAGATGACAAGTCACTAGGGCTATGATAGCATAATGGTAGGGGTCCACACGCTATGAAGACTAGATGATCAATTTGCACTCTCTTCTCATTCTGACATATTGGATATGTTATTTTGTCCATTTAGACTTCCTGATATGATTTTAATGTGCCTATGTTTCTCCACAGTCTCAATTCTCCCTAACAAATCTTCAGGAAAAAATTCTTTGTACTCCAAGGGGCGGTCAATTTTTTAGTCTTGCACCAAGTATTGCATGTGTGGTGCCAGATGGATGGTGCTGTTCACAAGCCCATCAAGCCTCACAATCACCCTCCACTCTTGCAATGGAATCAAAAGCTACATGAGAAATGGAGTCTCTTGAGACAATGTGCAGCCTTAGGACACAATTATTTCAGCTAGCAAATAATTACCCCTTTAATGAGATAATACACTTGAGGTTTTCAGAAGACCCATACATACCCATCAGTAGCTTATATAGCCTCTCTCTTGGCAAGGCTCTACCTCAGAAATAGTAAGGGTAACTTTCTTCTTCTTCTTCTTCTTCTTCTTCTTCTTCTTCTTCTTCTTCTTCTTCTTCTTCTTCTTCTTCTTCTTCTTCTTCTTTTTTACCTTCTATCCACTCCATCCCCAGATACTAGACAAAAGCCAAAGCATGCATTCCCTGAAACTTAGAGTTTTCTCACATTTTCTCTGCAATCTTGTTCTTTTTCTAACATGTAGTTGCTTGCCCACCCTAATTGCTGAACATTTTTGGATTTACCTGAACTTGAAAAGGTATTATTCTCTCTTCTTCCTCTGTTTCCTATCAGTAGCTTTGGAGAATTATAGTTTGCCTAAGATTATCATCAAATTTTCCTTTCAATTTATCTTAAAATACTTTTATTAAGGGAAAAAATTCAAAAGGGAAGCAGGATTTTACTGGTATCTTAGTTACTGTTCTATTTCTGTGAAGAGATATCATGACCAAGAGAATTTATAAAAGAAAATCACTTAATGTGTGTGTGTGTGTGTGTGTGTGTGTGTGTGTGTGTGTGTGCTGCTTCCAGTTTCAGAGTGTTAGTCCTTGGCCCTCAAGGCAGAGAGCATGGCCTGAGGTAGGTTGGCATAGCACTAGAACAGTAGATAAGGACTTATAGACTGATCCTCAAGCAGCAAGTAGAGAAAGTGAAACTGGACCCAGATATGCGTTTGAATCCTCAAAGCCCACTCCTAATAGCAAGCACCCTCTAACAAGGTCACACCCAATCCTTCCTAACTGGGAATCAAACATTCAAATATATGGACCTACAGGGACCATTTTCATCCAAACTACCACAACTGGTAGCAAGTTGATAATTCTTTTTTTTTTTTTTACACTCCAGATTTTATTTCCTACCCTCGTCCACCCTCTGACTGTTCCACATCCCATACCTCCTTTTGCTGCCCTGTTTTCATGAGGATGTCCCCACCCCATCTCCCCACCCCACCAGACCTCTAAACTCCCAGGGGCTTTCAGTTTCTTGAGGGTTAATTGCATCTTTTCTGACTGAACCCAGACCTGGCTGTTCTCTGCTGTATATATGTTGGGGGCCTCATATCACCGGGTGTATACTGCCAGGTTGGTGATCCAGTGTCTGAGAGATCTAAGGCAAGTTGATAATTCTAAGGCGAAAAAGAACAGCAATCTAAGGCAATATGGCTCATGTGGACAAGGTTTTACCCGACAGTTCTTATGTGTAGAGGTGGAGGAAGAAGGAAATTGCCAAGAGCAGGAACCAGGTGGATCTTTATCCTGACAGATGGGTGGACTGTTATATAACATAGGGGGAACCTGTGCTTAGGGCTGGGAAGGACATACATCTCATAGATTTATGCATACATGCATCTCATCATTCACACATCTGAGATAGTTTCCCTCTGACCTGTTGCTTCATAGATATATTGTTCCTCACTCTGCTTGTACCTATTACTAATTTAAACTCACCTTACTTATCTTTTTACTAAGTGACCTTGAATTTCCCTGAGGTTGTAAGTGCTTATTTTAGTCCTATTGAGAAAGGATGAACACAGAAATGAGACAGTCATATTACACTCAGAATAAAAAGCCCATCCTAGAGAGTTGAGGTTGATTATCCACCATTGTGCTTATTAGGAATAAAATCAGCATCTGAGTCACATGTACAAGCTGTCTTGGGTTTCAAAATTGTTGCTGTAAGAAATTACTGCCAATAGGTGGCAGAAAACAAGTTTATTCTTCAATTTTTTATTAGGCCAGTTGTCTGAAATGACTTTCATCCAATTGTGGACAGTCCATTTGTGGTCAATTTGTTCATCTTTCCTATCTTTCAGGATTATGGTTTTATGCCACTGTCTTTCATCTTCATTTTTGAGATTAGCAACATGACATCTTTAATTATGCTCATATTCTGTCACATCCCTGCTGTTTAAGTCTTGGTCTTATTCCCTTTCATAAGGACACTGACAGGTGTACAATGGCTCCACCTGGATAATGCAGACCAATTTCACCCTTTTAAGTCTTGATCAACTTGTAAACTCCCTTTTTCATTAATAGTAGTCAGCATTACAGGTTAATCATAATATCATGAACATCTTTCTTGTCTCAGGTGAACTTCCTGACTTAACTCAGGAGTAAGAATAATAGATACTCATGATCATTAAAACATCCACTAAGATGAACTTCATGAATAATGAAGTTTGGGTTTTAAAAGGAGATTTACTAGGGTGAGAGAGAGAGTGTAAAGTAGCAGAAAATATGGAAAGAATCCAGAAGAGAGGTCCCAAGAGAGGACTTTTGAAAAGATTAGGATCCCTGGGTTATTGAAGGGGGTCTCCAGAAGAAGTGTTTGCTTTTTGAGGGCCATGTATCTAGAGATTAAATAGTCTTTTCCACTAAGAAAATAAATTGGTCTTTGAAGTGACTGGACTGTGATAGGCAAAGTGGGCTATTCATTCCAGCTGACCCAGAGTATGAGGTGCCCTTGAGTCTCTCTATCCATGTGACATGACTGAGTTATCCCTGTACTCTTCAAAGGCCAGTGAAGTGTCTTCTCACATATAACTTTCAGGCAGCTGTGTTCAGTAGCTTGCTGTGAAAAAGATGAGAGATTAAACATGTCAAAAATTCAGGACATGAACCAGTGCCCCTTGCCAAAATATTTCCGGCAATTTGGGTCTCCATCCAAGACCGAACTTCTAGCCAAGAGAGGACTGCCAGTAGAAACAAGGACTCTCTGGGCTTCTGGCCAGAACAGAACAGGTTGATTTAAACGTCCTCAATCCACTGTGCTGGAAGATAGTAGAGACAGAGTAAAAAGAAGTCCTGACTTAGCAAGACAGAAAACAAATAATAAATATAATGCTCTAGACCTGTGGTTCTCTACCTCCCTAATGCTGTGACCCTTTAATATCTCATGTTATGGTGATCCATAAGATTCTTTTTATTACTACTTCACAACTGTAATTTTGTTACTGTGATAAATTATAATGTAAATGTCTGATACGAAGGATATCAGAAAAATGACCCCTTTAAAAAGTTTCCTCATCCCCAAAGGGCTGCAACCGATAGGTTAAGAACCACTGTTCTAAACTAAGTTTAAAGGTTATTCCCATACTATAGTGTGGCAAGAGCTAACTCAATGGCATCTTAAATAAGGGACTTTCTAAATTCTTCAGATTTGTTTTCTAATGTATAATTCATTTGATACTTTCAAAATCCAATGAAACTATCAACTCTTCTTTAAGTCTAAAGTGCTTTAGATTAAAAATTAAAAGGAGAGGAAATAAGCAGGGCAGGTTGGCCTGGAGGGAAACCAGGGACCCAAATGGATTGTGGGAAATCATAGGTTTTGTAAATGGAAGAGTACACAGGATTCAATGACTCCAGGTTCACAAATTCCAATGTCTGTAAGTCATTCTGGAAAGATTTCTTAGGCTAATATAAGATGAGGAGTTATAGTTTTGGTCTGAAATTTCCCCAGAGCTCATTTGTTTGCACTTGGTCCTAGATGGGGGTGTTATTAGGAGATGATAGAAAATTTAGGACTGGAATTTTATTTGAATTGGGTTGAAAAGAGTAGGTAATGGGATATGACTTTTAAGGGGCTGTTAAAAGCCCAGACCACTCCCTCTCTCTTTGCTAGCTACTTACATATGATGAGCAGTTGTTTTACCATGTCGTTCTGCCATGATGTACTTGCCTTATCACTGGCTTAAAATTAATTGACCCACCCATGGATCAAAAACTCTGAAATTATAAGCGAAACTCATCTAGTTTCTTTTCTCCTAATTTTGTTTAGGTAGTTTTTTTCATAGTTATTGTCAACTTTACACAGTCTAAGTAGAGTCACCTGAGAAGGGAATCCCATGTTTATGCATATCAAAATGTCTTGTGATCATATTTGAGGAGGGTTGTCTAGATTTTTCTATAGTGGCTAATGCTATTGTGTGTAACATCATTTCTTGCTGAGGTGGTCCAAGAACAAAGGTTCTCAACCTGTGGGTTATGACCCCTTTGGTAACCTGTATTTCAAAAAGAATTTACATTATGATTCATAGCAGCATTAAAATTATAGTTAGCAAGTAGCATCAAAACTTATTTTCTTCGTGGGGGTCACCACAATATGAGGAACTCTATTGAAGGGCCACAGTATTATAAAAATTGAGAACCACTGTTCTAGACTTTATAAGATCCAATTTAGTATAAACCTGCCTGAGAACAAGCTAGTAATCAGAAGATGTCCTACTGTACATCTTGGCTATGAACTGAGTTCTTTAGTCGAAAGTGTGTTTCATGGTATAGCAATTTCACCAGCCTTTAAGATTTTACCCTGGCTTTTTCTAATGATAGACTCTGATTTGGAATTGTAAGCTGAAGTAAGCTTCCTTATCTAAATTGTTTTTGGTCAGAAACATTTCATCACAATAACAGAAACTGAACCAGAACAGTGACAGAAAGCTGACAAACATGGCACTATTTCTAGAAGGTGGCATAGTGTGCCCTCATCATGGGCCTCTGCAGGAGATTCAGTCCTGCTACGCCAACATCATGTCTCATGGCTGTGGCTACAGAAGTACATGGGAAATGACTAAATGTTTTATTTAGTGAGTGATTCAACACAAAGGTCTGGTACTCAGTGTTCTGTGATCTAGGACGCTATAATTCAAACACTTTAGCCAGGGTCTTTACTCTCTATTCTCAAGAGTCAGGGTCTTGTAATTCTCCTGCTTCTGTCTCAACTGAAGCTGGTGTGATTAGACATGTATCAGTTCAGTGCCAGAGGGAGCATTCCCTTCTCCCATCATCCTTAAATCTGTGATTTCTTCTCTTTCATTAAATAAAGAGAATTATAATTTGGAGCCATTCTTAATTTATCTCCTAAGTGTTTAGAAGTCAAACTAAAAGCAGCTAATCTGAAAGTCTGCATGTGATGTAATAACCATTTGGAATTGTAAGTTTGCTGTATCCTTAGACAATTAATTGCTTTTGTCCTCTTATTTTCTTCCTTGAGTGAAACTTTCTGGAGATCTCACTGTTGGCATTTTGTTAGTAAAACCAATGAAGGCACTAACATTTAATTTCTGGTGATTGGGATGACAGTTTAGCAGACAGTGTGGAAACACTGCATATCCCAAGCAGTCAGTGTCTGATATAGATACTCATTTGCTTATTAAGAATTAATAAAAAATTAAGCAAAATATTGTGATAAAAGATCTACTGTTTTCTTAGCAAGAAAAATTACAAAGTTGAAGTGGAAACGTAAGGGCTCTTTGGAGAGTCAGTTGTATTGAATGGTGTTTGCAGGGACAAACATGTGAAAGAGTGTTTTCCTAAAGTGGACACAGCTAAGACTAAGGCACATTTGTGAAGGAATATTAACAAACAAACATTTCAAGTTACAATTCACACACCACAGGAAGCTCAAGAAGAAGGAGGACTGGAGTGGGGGTGCTTAGGGTCCTCTGAGAAAGGGAACAAAATACTCACAGGAGCAATAAAGGAGACAAAGTGTGGAGCAGAGACTGAAGGAAAGGCCACCCAGAGACTGCCGTACCTGGGAATTCATCCTATAAACAGTCACCAAACCCTGACACTATTCTGGACCACAAGAAGTGCATCCCAAAAGGAGCATGTCATGGTTGTCTCTGGCAGGGCCCTGCCAGAGCCTTACACACACAGAGGCAGATGCTAGCAGCTAACCATTGAACTGGGTGTGGGGTCTCCAATGGAGGAGTTGGAGGGTGGTCCAGAGGAGCTGAAGGGGTTTACAGCCCCATGGGAAGAACAACAATGTTGGCCACCTAGATAACTCCAGGACTCCCAGGGACTAGACCATCAACCAAGGGATACACATGGTTCCAACCAAAAATGTGGCAGAGGAATGCCTTGTCAGGCATCAGTGGGAGGAGTGGTCCTTGGTCTGGTGAAGGCTCAATAGATACCCCAACAAAGGGAAATCGAGGGTGGAGGGTGAGGTGAGAGTGGGTCAGGTGGAGGGGCATATACTTGGAGGCAGGGGGTAGCAGGAGGAGTTGGAGGTTTTCAGGGAGGGGGGAAACTGGGAAAGGTTTTATCACTTGAAATGTAAATGAAGATTATATTAAAAAACCAAAAAAACAAACAAATAAAAAAGTTTCATAGAAGCAGATACAGGAGAAAGGATATTATGGTAAAACAAACACCTAAAAGGACACTTGAGGAAGGATTCTTTGCTACGTGTTGCTCCTCCTTACACTGTGTAGTTGAGGTGCATTTCTTAGAATTCCATAGAGAGAAAAGCACCATAAAACTTCTGGTCATGTGAGGCTTCATGCTGGTTGCATGGACTTGGGCTAATTGGCAGAGTGATGTCAGCTGAGATAGACCCACATGCTGAGGCAAGACCCATGGAGGACATGTGATGTTTGGAGGGAGTATAAAACGGGCTAGATGGACAGACAGAGGCTGAGCTTGGCTTGCTTATAGAGCTAGCTGTGCACTATTTGTTGGTCTCCAGTTTGCTGATCTTCCCTTTGCTGATACAGGCACAACTGAGAACTTTTCCTGGCAATGCTCTTGGCCCTGGTCTCTCCTGTTGACTTGTGCCAAGGTGAGACCTGGCTGTCTCTGCTATTTAGTACCATCATTACTAATTTGTGTTTGCTATTCCAACTCTACAGACCTAGACTGCTGCTATGTCTGTGAAAAATGGATTGAGCTACCTCTACTGACCTCTGAACTGAACTGATGATTTCCAGACAACACAGATGAGAATTGTTCCACAGAACCATTTCTAAACAGGTCAATTTCCCCTGTATCCTTTCTGTTCCACTATCTCTGATAGGTGGTGGGCTAAAAGGGAGGTTAAAGCATTTAAGATCCATCAATAAAAACAGGTGTTGAAAAACCTAAACTTACAAAGAATATATTCTGATCTAGCTGGAATCCATATAAAATTTTAAGTATGGCTTGAAAGTTTAAAGACTATCTGGTCCACACCCTCAAT
>BTHU01000002.1:99395428-99570428 GCA_036184795.1 Tokudaia tokunoshimensis
TGTTCTTTTCACTGAGGCTAATTTCTTGCTGAACATGGCTTGTCTCCTGTCTCCATGTCCTAGGAGCTGGGATTCAAGGTGACCAACATACCTGGCCAGATCATCTATGGGATCTAAGAATGCAAGCTCTAGCTCCCACCCTTCCACCTGAACTATCTCTCCACCCCTACACTAAATTTAAAAGAATTGCCTCTCCTTCAGATTTAGTATACTTTTTGCAAACAAAGACAATGGAGGGAGTAGGCCTATGTTGACAACCACTAAGGGAAGGGTAGGTTTTTTCCTTGTAAATTATAGATATTTTACAGCTTTCATTTTTTTCTTTTATTCATTCTAACCCACTTGGTTATAAGATTGATTTTGTTGTTGTTTAAAAAAATGAAGCAGCGGAATCTAAGTACTAACTCTGACCGTGGGTAGAGACCCAGTATTAAAAACTGCCCAAAGATCGCAAGACTCCCACTTATTAGAGGTTTCCTAGGAAAGAACTACAACATACTACTGCCTTGCCTATAAATCAAAGCTCAATCAAATAAGCTTGATCACCTGAATAGAAAATATCCCTAAGGAAATATACTTGTTGCAGAAACTTCAAGTAAGATTTTAAAGTAGGTTTGCATGATGGCCTCTCTAGCCGTTGACTATTCTCACGCATTATTTTGTTTTACTTTGTCACAGCATCTTTTACCATCATCCACTCTCATCCTTTAAGGGTGCCCCTGCTTATTTGTAACAAAGTCTGTCTACAGCTATTCTCTGTTTCTCATCTGAATTCCTTTCACAGAGATCACAGGAGCAGCAACCTGAGAAAAATCCAGAGACCTCATGGTATTGGAGTCATTTTAATATAGCTATGTTAAGCAATTTTAGGGTGAATGGCAAGGCCATGTCTACATAAATGTGGAGGGGAACATGCAGCCCCAAAGACATTTCCTGAAGGAAGAGTAAATTGAAGACTACCTGGGAGGCCAAAGATTGCTGGCACAAACAGTGCCAGTCAATCAGGAACTGCTGTTTAGAAGAGATGCTTTCTTGGGACCAATGGGGTGCAGGTGGAAGGTATTAAAGGAGCCTACAGCAGAGTTCAGAGGAGTTAGTTGCAGTGTTTCTCACCTGCTCACTGAGTCTGTGTCATTGATTCCATGTCACCTCCAACCAAGGTAGAGTAAGGCAGCTAGTAGTCCAGGGAACAAGCAGCAGGTAATTTCATTCTTCATTGTCTCAGGCTACTCTTTTGTTTGTAAAACACAAGTGCTGAGACATGCCAAGGAATTAGGATTTTATTCCCAGGTAGCATCAAGAATTAAGCAAACTGCAGGTGAGAAATAAGTTCCTGAGTCTTCTCCTTTCTGACATCAATTTCAAATTTGTTTTCCCTAAAGTAGACCTTATAAATGTCATACCATATTGTCAAGAAAGTCTACCACTCCTAGACACAAGGTAATGATGTTACTAGATCATAAATGGTTGGACTGACTAAGGGTGGTAAATGACCTGTCACATAGTATGGATCCCATATTAAAAAAAGCTGACTGAGAGAAAGTGTTACACATATGTAGCATGTCATAAAATGTGTCATACATAAAGGGGGTCCAACTTATCTACTCAAAAGAAGAGTGCTTAGACATACAACCTAAGTCACATTTCCACCAACTATTCTTCAGGCTGCAGAAACTTTCCTTTTGATGAGAGTCTCAAAAGGAGATACATTTTTTGTGATGTGGTGAAGTGCTCACTACCTTAGACTCCTGCTGTGCTGCTGCTTTCATGAATAGGCCTCTGGCCTGAAGTACAATTGACTTAGCACCTCTCTTGAATATTCTCTCCCACACTAAAGTCAAACAACCCAGAGTTCAACAACTGAAGGGAACAAATCATAGCACTCAGGAAACTTATTATTATTGTCATTGGCTGATTCCGACTGTGATGGCTGCTTTTCTTTCTTAATTTGATGGTGATAGGTAGATAATCAGATACTAGCAGGCTTAGAGGTCACTGGGGATGGATGTCTGCATCCTAGGTACGAACAGTTTGGAAAAACACCAACTGAAACTGTAGAATCTGGTTATCAGTCAAAAGAATGATCACTGAGTCTTCCTTTGCCCTACCTGGAGACTTGATATTGGCGAAACTAACTGGAAGGTCATAAGATTGTTATCTAGCTCAAGGCTTTTTGGTAAGGAATAAGGACATCCCACTGTTCTCTCTCATAAAAGCTGTCAATCACCAAAATTTGAAAATACCTCCAAGGAAAAGTTTCCCGTTCCAGGGACTTTAGAAATTGTACAAAGCCATAAAATACAAGTAAGCTGTAGTCTATTCTCACCTCTTAAGATCACCGTACTTAACTCTGCAATAGACTCCAACTACCTTCTATCAGGCTCTCGGCGTCTCATCTTTACACAGAGATAAAGACCTGTGAGTTACATCAGAGTGAGCCTCTGCTGACAAGAAGGATCAGGGGCACCCAGGTCATGATAGGATATTATTTCATGATATGAGGATTATTTCACTAGATGAGGATCAACAGCCACACATCCCTTGTACACCATCCGTAGACTGTGCCTGGATTGTCCCACTGGCCTTTCTACTTTTTCAGAGTGCAGACTGCATGCTATGAGACTTCAGATCCTCAAAATAGTATGAGCCAATTTTTATATGATGTCTTTTATATTTACTTCTGTTTTTCTGTAGAATGCCCACAAGGACTCAAATAAAAATAAATGCAAAAGACCTGGTCTTGTTTCCAAAGTAAAACTCTCATCATCTTTAGGATGCTCTATCCTCCTGGCACGAATGTATGACAAGGCATGCATAGTGAGGCCAACTTATCAAGTTAACTGAGCTTACAGGCTTCAGTGTGAGACTTCATTATGCATCTGAGATAAACTGACCTGGTTGGTCTCAATTTTCAGCACCTTTACCTCAGAAGAAGTACTGATATCAAATGACCCAAAGCTCTAAATCTTTGAGAGCTTTATTGATTATGGTTGTAAGGGTGTGAGGCATCTGTTCATGTGACACACAGTCTTGAAGGATAGAAGGATGAAGGCTGAGATTCAACTTTGTGTCTTTCTGGTTCTGGATCCTAGCTTGTGGAATATTGCTACTCATATTTAGTTTGCATAGCCAACATTGTCTCTGACCCTGGGTGTTAGATAAGTCCCTGATTCACACATGCTTTAGACTCCTTGGTTGGTGTTTCATGGGGTGGAACCAGCCAAAGGCAAAGAATTATGCTGCAGTCAACAAAGATGAAAGGGTGGACATCAGACACAAAGATGTGGAGTTTGGAGCTTGCCCACCTGCTTTTGGTCTTGCTTTGGTGTTTTGGAATGGTAATGTATATCCTGTGATATTGCAACTATGTGATCTGCTTTTTATTTCTGATTTTATAGGGGATTACAGTTAGGAGATTGCCTGAATCTTAGAAAAGATTTTGAACTTTGAACATTTAACATTTAAAAGACTTTGAATCTTGGACTTCTAACATTGTTGAAACTGTAATAGACTATGGGAACTTTTGAAGTTGAACTAAAAGTATTTTTCATTATACTATGGCTAGGTGTAACCCTCATAGACTCATGTGTTTGAACAAGCCTATGGGGACTAGAGATGAAATGTAGTAGTTTTAATAGTCTTGACACATGGAGAGGATATTTGGAGGTATATGACTTTCGTAGAGTAGGTGTGGCCTTGTGCAGGAGTTGTTTCCCTGTAGAGGTGGGGCATTGAGGGTAATATATATGCTCAAGCTCTGCCTGATATAAGTCTACTGGCTGACTTCAAGTCAAGATGTGGAGCTCATGGCTCCTTTTCCATCACTATGTCTGCCTGGATGCTACCATGCTTCTTGCCATGACGATAATGGACTAAATTTCTCAAACTGTAAGTCAGCCATAGTTAAATGTTGTCCCTTATGAGAGTTGCCTTGGCCATGTTGTCCTTTCACAGCAATGAAACCTTAACTAAGATGCTGCTCTTTGGGATATGGCCAGTCATTACAATGAGTCACTTTGTCATCATAACTATTAGATGTACTGAAAGGGGATTTTCATGTATGACAGATACTTCCATCTTTCAGGAAATTGCAAAGATTTTGCAGTCACTTTCAAAAAGCCAGGATCAAAGTCAAACTTCTGTCTATCCAGAAACTGACTTTAAACAAAGATTCTTCCTCTTTTGTCACTGTTAAAAACTTTCATACTCTCTTGATCATGACCCTTTTTCTGGGTGCTTTCTCAGTGATGTTTTACAGTATATTTTGATACATTCTCTCATTGGATTTTTGTAACGTTGGCAAATAATTTCTATTAAAAAATACTTTGTGCCGGGCAGTGGTGGCTCACGCCTTTAATCCTAGCACTTGGGAGGCAGAGGCAGGCGGATTTCTGAGTTCCAGGCCAGCCTGGTCTACAGAGTCAGTTCCAGTGCAGTCAGAGCTATGCAGAGAAACCCTGTCTTAAAAAAAATACTTTGTGTGTGTGTGTGTGTGTGTGTGTGTGTGTGCGTGTGTGCACGTGAGTGCATATGTGTGCATGTGAAAGCATATATGTGGGTGTCAGAGGAAAAAGTGTTAATTCTTTCTTCCATGTGGATCCTGGAGATTGAACTCTGGTCTTCATGCTTGATGATAATACCTTTACCTGCTTAGTCATGTCAAAGGCCCTAGTTATATTTTTCCCTAGTTATATTACAAGCTTTATAGACACTGTTCTTCATAACAACTATACACTTCATTACCCAGAAAATAAATGAGTGAGTTAAATACAATCAAGGATGAACCACTGGGGACTTTAGGGTGACAAATCTATGAATTAATGACAGATTTGAAAATTTTCAATGTTAACATTTCTAGAAAAATAGTTCCCTTGATTGCCCTGGTGGATACGATTTTGTAATTCAACAATACTCAGTGTGAGAGGAAGACTAAGTGATCATTAATTAAATTTTTTTATATCACTTCACCTTTGGTGTCACATCCATGTAAGTTTGTGTTACTGTTTTAAATATTCTTTAAACAGATCTATATTTTGATTTATATAATTTTATTTAAAAAAATTTTTAATAGATTTTTATATCAAATTCAAACATATTATTGTCTTATATATAAGAATTATTTCAAAAATGGATGATTGGTCAAAATGCAAGAGCTGAAAAGTCTAAAAAAAATTTAGGAGTAAAACTCAATGGGAATCATATTTGACATTAATTCATATATATGACACCAAAAGTCAAAGCAACCACAAAATGTAGTTAAGGTGAACATCAGCAAAATTTAAATATTCTAAAACATTATTAAGAAAGAGGAAAGACTAATTCCAAAATGGGAAATTATTTGCAAATGCTGTATATGACAACAGGTTTATGCCTAGAATATATCAGGAATATATATATATATATATAACCTGGTAACAAAAATAAGCCATGAAATTAATGAAGATTGACAGAGATTAAACATGTAGTTCAGTAGTATAGTCCTTACCTAACATGTACAGAACCCTAGATTTGGTGCTTAAAACTGCAAAAATAAAAGAGAACAAAACAAAAATGGAAAAAGACTAGAATCACATAAAAAGATTCTAGGTATCATTACCCATTAGGATAATGAAATCCAAGATTACAGTGGATTACTACTTCATAGCATCTAAGATGACTAGATACAGAACAATAAGAGCTATTGGAGATAATGTAGCTATGTGGGAAATAAATAATCCTTATTTTTTCGAGTAATTGAAATAATTACCACTGGATCAGCCATTCATTTTCTATGTGCATATATACAAAAATGAAAATACACATCTATATAAAAGCATGTTAAATGAATGCTGATTATTCAGAATAGAAAACAGGTATAAATAATTTTGAATATTCACCATCTGATGAGTGATAAACAAAAATGGAATGTTCATACAAAAGTCTAGTGTGAATCTGAAAAGGAATTGAGTGTTGAGTCTTGTTACAGCATGACTGAATCCTGAAAAACTTCTTTCTGTGAAAGAAGGTGGTCACACAACATGTTATTCTATTGATGAGAAGTCAACATAGCAGGTAGATCTTTAGAGGTACAGAGAAATTTGTTGTTTTTAATGCTAGGGTGAGAAGAATAGAAGGAAATATGACAATAAATTTTAGGATGTAATTAAAGACTGGAGTGTTATAAGTGTCAGCAAGTCTCTGGTGCTGACTTGGGCGCTTGAGGAAATAGGAAACCTAAAGAACATGAACTAAAGAAAGAATATGCCATCTTTAGATAATTTCATTTGTTAGAGACTGTTTATTGTATTGAGTTAAAATCTATTTCTTCAAGATGTTTAGTCCTTCTTCCAGTTTCTTGAATACTGTGGCTAAAGGAAATCCCCTTCACCAATTAATAACCCTTAACTATTCGGGAACATATAAATATTTCCAGTTAATCTTCCAGATCAGGGTTTTACAACTGGCCCAACCTTCCACAAATAGCTATTTAATAGCATATGATAACTTGATTTGTCCTCTCCAGAAATCTCCTTCAATAGCTATTTTCCATCAAAATAAAAAAAACCAACTCCTGTAGTTCTTTGTTCATGCGCACACTTTTCAAATTTCATCACCATCTTCTCAGCATGAAGTAATTTTGTAATCACTATTTTCCCTGTAACATCATGGAATCAGAGCTATAGCGGCTTGAATCCTTTGAGGGACTTTTCAGCATTTAACACTGAGCTGGGCCACTGCGCATAAACTCAGATGGTCAATACATGTATTATAATGGTAACTATTATTATTAATTTTAAAAATATTACCAATGTGAGTTTTCTAGGAGATTGGTTCCCAGAAGGTAGAAATTCTAAAACATTATTGAGAATAAGAAATAGTTCTGCTATCAAGTTATTTATGTGTGCAAAAATAATTATGTTTTACTACTGGGGATTACATTGACTGGATCCCAGAAAACTAAAGAATATGGAAGTTGGCAGTGCATCAGAACAGAGGATCATAGCAGAAAGGTAAAGGCAAAGAGAGATGAACTTGGTCCCGGAAAAGGATAACAAGGAGACAAACAGCAAAGCACATCCAAAGTGTTCAAGACCCGTGAGCTGTCTTCACTTCGTCAGACTCAGGGCTGTTTTGATAATTTTATAGTCACGAAATACATAGACCTCATCTCCCACAGACATTACTCTACCAACTGGCACACGTTGGGTTCTATCCTTCAGTCCTTTACTAAGGTACTTTGTTCATTTATCTAACAAATCTTACCAGTCTATCTTGCCTACATTAGTAAACAGAAATGTTTTAACATGTATCTCCAGAAATATGTAAGTTGTTTAATCAAGCAGTTAATGATTGGCAAAAGAATAATTCAGAAAAATTGGGATTTGCCAAGATTTATATTTTCAGAAAATTGGGATTTCCCAAGAACTATAATATTTTGCTTCTCTTATAATTTCTATTTGGTGGTAGATTTCTAAATATTTCATTTGTTTGGACCAAATTTGTTTCAAAACATGGTTGATAACCTACCATGTTCTATAGGGTCTCTTCTTTTAGTAATATTTCAAATATCCTACCATTTGTATCTTAGTGCAGTTCTCCATTTCAGGGGACCTAGACATAATGGTCCAGTGAACTGTATTTCCTAATTGCCTTGGTTAAACTTTTTTTTTTTAGTCACTCCAATTAACTAGTGAGTTTTCATTCTTCCTGTGATTTTTGCTAGGATATTTGCTGTTTCATAAATTTACTGTGATATTGGGCTGAAAGTATATATAGAATATTGCAAAGGATGACTTTTGTGGTTTTATGATGTTATATGGAAAATAGGACTAAAAATGTCTAGATCCCTAAAATAATTAGTTAAAATAAAATGAAATAATCCCCATTATATTGAAAAGAACAGACAGGTTCCAAAAGTCATTTCTCCTAGTCTACATAAATATCAATAATAGAATTAAACTCCTCTGTTTTTTTGTTTTTCCATATGAAGTTGAGAATTACACATTCTAAGTCTGTGAAGAATTGTGTTGGAATTTTGATGGGAACTGCATTGAATTTGTAGACTGACTTTGTAAGATGGCCATTATCACTATGTAGCCCCAGGGAAGAGGGATGCTGGGGGGTGAGGTAGGGGTGAGTCGGTGTGTCAAGGGGGTATGGGGAAGGAGCATCCTCTTAGAGGCAACAGAGAGGGGCAATCGTCTGAAGAACTCTGCAGGGTGGAACCAGTAAAGGGATAATTTAATTAAAAAACCCTACAACTTGTAGCCTTAGATCTACTGTCAGACACTTGAACATATTTTATAATGGCTTTTGCTGTGTCAAACTGGAAGCTTTTATTTGCCTTCCTGAGCTGGCCTGAGTTTAACAGAGTCTTCTTTACTTTGTACTATATCCTCTAAATATAATTCTTATTCTGGATAGCTTCATCTGTTGAGTAAGTTTATACTAAGGTATGAAGGGCTTGTCTTTTTAAACTCTTCCAGGTTGGCTTCCATTCATGTCATGGAGTTTTCTAGGGCTCTGGAAAATGTGACATAAAGTTAAATAATTTATTTTGTATGGTATTTCAAAGGTTTCAGTTCATGGTTGCTTGACCTGTCAAGTGACATAATATGACATAATAACATTGGTAGTTAGAAATGGTGGAACAAAGCTTTCATGAAGTAAAGAAGAAGTAGGGGGCTGGGGATTAAATGTACACTTTAAAGTCATGTCTTCAAGAACTCACCTCCTGTAATGGGTTCTACTTCCTAAAGGTTTATGAAAAGATAGCACATTATGATATAACTCTAACAATCCTTTAATCCATTCATAATTCAAACCCCTCAAAATTCAGTCACCTCTGATTAGGGATCAGAGAACTTGTAATCCATTCATCTCTTAATACTGTTGTCCCAGGTCTAAGTCTTAAATTAAGCATGTAAGATTTTGGGGTTCATTTCAGATCCAGATTTTAATATGCTTCAACATAAAATTAACCAAAAACTTGAGATAGGGTATCAGAGAATGATGGAAGCAATAATTTGAGGGGAGAGGTTTTGTCCCTGAATCCCTCATAGCATGGGATCAAAGCAACTGGATGTTCCTGAATCCAGTTAGACAAAATTCTTGGTTTATAGGTTTGAACAAAAACACATGCTTTACAAGAGTTAATTGTGAATACATCATTCCCAACAACTCAAAAATATTAATATAAACTCTGGTATCATCATTATATGATGACAGGATCCCCCAGCCCAATATTCACTTCTCACTCAATGTCCCTATCCAACATGTATTTTAAACATATATCAGCCTTAGAACAAGTTATATCTGCTAATTTACTTCACAGCAAAATATTGCAAAGATTTAACAGACTTGCTTTGCAAAAGGGAAAAATAGAAAATATACATGGTATTGACCACATTGAAAGTTGTAGTGTCTCAAGCCAGAAAATTCTGACTGATAATCCAAAATTGAAAATTCTTTCCCAGTGGTATTCTCCTTCCTCTGTCTCTGTTTCTCTGTCTCTCTGTCTCTCTCTGTCTCTCTCTGTCTCTCTCTGTGTCTCTGTCTCTCTCTCTCTCTCTCTCTCCCTCTCCCCCTCCCCCTCCCCCTCTCCCTCTCCCTCTCACTCTCCCTCTCCCTCGCCCTCTCCACTTAATACTTGTGATTTAGAAACAATAGAGTGAAGCTTTGGGTGATGTAGGCCACTGTGATCAAATACAGTACAAAGTACAGCTAATGCTGCTTGAGCCAGAGACCGTGTTAAACACCTGCAGAAAATAGGATATGGCTTGTCTCTACCAAAATTCTTGTTAAAGATTAAATTGTGATTGGAGCAGTGTAGAAAGGGGCCATTTAGGAGGTGTCTGGATTGATGGATTAATGGTTTCTTGTGTGAGTTCTTGGTGTAACACTATAACAGCAATGGTTTAGTTACTATAAGGACCTGTCTTCAGAAAGCTAGACTTCACTTCATGCCTAGCCTCTAATTATAGTTTCCTTTCTGCCTACCATCAGATGAAGAAGCTCAAGGCTCTTAGCTTCCAACTTAGCAGAATCATGAATTGGTTTTACTTTTCCTTTTTGTAAAATTTAACCTTTCATTTATTTATTTACTCTCCAAATTTTATATCCCCCAACCCTGCCCACCCTCTGACTATTCCACAACTCATTCCTCCTTCTCACCACCTGTTTCCATGAGAATGTCCCCATCCCCATCACCCATCCAACCAGAGCTCTAACTAAACTCCCTGGGGCCTCCAGTCTCTTCAGAGTTAGGTATATCTTCTTTGACTGAACCTAGACCCTGCAGTCCTTTGATGTATTTGTGCTGGGGGACTCATACCTGCTTGTGTATGTTGCCTGGTTGTTGGTCCAGTGTTTTGTGAGATCTCGGGGGTCCAGTTTAATTGAGACTGTTGGCATCCTCCTCAGCTTTTTTGTCTTTCTTCTTTCTTCCTTCTTCTTCTTCTTCTTCTTCTTCTTCTTCTTCTTCTTCTTCTTCTTCTTCTTCTTCTTCTTCTTCTTCTTCTCCTTCTCCTTCTTCTCCTTCTCTTTTACATTTTTTTTAGATATTTTCTTTATTCTCCTCTGTTCATCATCCTTAGTCATTAGGGAAATGCAATTCAAAACAACCCTGAGATTCCATCTCACACCAGTCAGAATGGCTAAGATCAAAAACACAGGAGACAGCAGTTGTTGGCGAGGATGTGGAGAAAGAGGAACACTCCTCCACTGTTGGTGGGATTGCAAGTTGATACAACCACTCTGGAAAGCAATCTGGCGGTTCCTCAGAAAACTGGGCATGACACTCCCGGAGGATCCAGCTATACCACTCCTGGGCATATACCCAGAGGCTTCCCTTGCATGCAATAAGGACACATGCTCCACTATGTTCATAGTAGCCTTATTTGTAATATCCAGAAGCTGAAAAGAACTCAGATGTCCCTCAACGGAGGAATGGATTCAGAAGATGTGGTATATTTACACAATGGAATACTACTCTGCAATTAAAAACAATGAACTCATGAAATTCTTAGGCAAATGGTCAGAACTTGAAAATATCATCCTTAGTGAGGTAACCCAATCACAAAAGAACATACATGGTATGCAGTCACTGATAAGGGGATATTAACCCAGAATCTCAGAATACCCTAGACACAATTCGCATATCAATAGATTTCCAAGAAGATGGAAGGAGAGACCCCTGGTCCTGGAAAGACTGGATGTAGGGGAATGCCAGGACAGAGAAGCGAGAGGGGGTTGAATGGGGAAAAGAGGGAGGGAAGGGGGCTTATGGGACTTTCGGGGAGGGAGGAAATGGGAAAGGGGAAATGATTTGGAATGCAAATTAAAAAACCTAGAAAATAAAAAAAAGGTATTTTCTTTATTTACGTTTCAAATGTTATCCCCTTTCCTTGTTTCCCCTCTGAAACCCACATCACATTCTCACTCCACTTGCTCACTAACTCACCCACTTCTGCTTCCCTGACCTGATAGTCCCCTATCCTAGGGCAATGAGCCTTCACGGATCCAAGGTCCTCTCCTCTCATTGATGTCTGACCAGGCCATCCTCTGCTACCCATGTGGTTGGAGCCATGGGTCCCTCAATGTGTACTCTTTGGTTGGTGGTTAAGTCCCTGGGAGCTCTGGGGGTACTGCTTGGTTCACATTGTTGTTCCTCCTATAGGGCTGTAAACCCCTTTCAGTTCCTTGGGTCCTTTCTCTAGCTCCTCCATTGGGGACCCTGTGCTCAGTTCAGTGGTTGGATGTGAGTATCCACCTCTGTATTTGTCAGG
The DNA here is from genome assembly GCA_036184795.1 of Tokudaia tokunoshimensis. NCBI lineage: Eukaryota > Metazoa > Chordata > Mammalia > Rodentia > Muridae > Tokudaia > Tokudaia tokunoshimensis. The sequence continues at coordinate 99,407,194 of BTHU01000002.1, forward strand.
CACTGGCAGAGCCTCTCTGGAAAGCAGCTATATCAGGCTTCTGTCAGCAAGAATTTGTTGGCATTCACAATAGTGTCTGGGTTTGGTAACTGTATATGGGATAGATTTCCAGGTGGGAAAGTTTCTGAATGGTCTTTCCTTCAGTCTCTGCTCCACACTTTGTATTTCCTCCCATGGGCATATTGTACCCTATCTACGAAGGACCAAAGTATCTACACTTTAGTCTTCCTTCTTAAGCTTCATGTGGTCTATGAATTATATCTTGGGTATTCCAAGTTTCTGGGTTATTATCCTCTTATCAGGGAGTACATACCATGTGTGCTCTTTTGTGATTGGGTTATCTCACTAAGGATGATATTTTCTAGTTCCATCCATTTGTCTAAGAATTTCATGAATTCATTGTTTTTGATAGCTGAGTAGTACTCCATTGTATAAATGTACCACATTTTCTGTATCCATTCTTCTGTTGACGGACATCTGGGTTCTTACTGGCTTCTGGATATTATAAATAAGGCCATTATGGACATAGTGGAGCATGTGTCCTAATTACATGTTGGAGCATTTTCTGGGTATATGCACAGGTGTGCTATAGCTGGGTCCTCCAGTAATACAATGTCCAATTTTCTGATGTACTGTCAAACTGATTTCCAGAGTGGTTTTACCAGCTTGCAATCCCACCAGCAGTGGAGGAGTGTTCCTCTTTCTCCACATCCTCATTAGCATCTGCTGTCACCTGCATTTTTGATCTTAGCCATTCTGACTGGTGTGAGGTGGAATCTCAAGGCTGTTTTGATTTACATTTCCCCATGACTAAGGATGTTGAACATTTTTTTTTTAGGTGCTTCTCAGACATTTGTTATTCCTAAGTTGAGAATTCTTTGTTTAGCTCTCTATCCCATTTTTAATAGAGTTATTTGGTTCTATGGAGTCTAACTTCTTGAGTTCTTTGTATATATTGGATATTAGTCCTCTGTTCAATATATGATTGGTAAAGATCTTTTTCCAATCTGTTGGTTGCCATTTTGTCCTATTGACAGAGTCCTTTGCCTTAGAGAAGCTTTGCAATTTTATGAGACCCATTTGTAAATTCTTTATCTTAGAGTGTAAGCTATTGGTGTTCTGTTTAGGAACATTGTGCCCCCTGTGCCCATGTGCTTGAGGGTCTTCACCACTTTCTTTTCTATTAGTTTCAGTGTATCTGGTTTTATGTGGAGGTCATTCCAATTTCCCTTATGGTTATTGATGCAAAATATACTCAATAAAAATTGCAAACCAAATGCAAAAACACATCAAAACGATTATCCAGCATGATCATGTAGGCTTTATTCCAGAGTTGCAGGGATGGTTCAATATAAGGAAATCCATCAACATAATCCACAACATAAACAAACTCAAAGGAAAAAACCATATGATCATCTCATTAGTTGCTGAAAAAGCATTTGACAAAATCCAACACCCCTTCATGATAAAAGTCTTGGAAAAATCAGTAATTCAAGGCCCATCCCTGGACATACTAAAAGAAATATACAGCAAATCTGTGGCCAACATCAGACTAAATGGAGGGAAACTTGAAGCAATCCCACTAAAATCAGGGACTATACAAGGCTGTCCACTCTCTTTCTCCATACCTATTCAATATAGTTCTCAAAGTCCTAGCCAGAGAAATTAGACAACAAAAATATGTCAAAGGGATACAAATTGGAAAGGGAGAAGTAAAAATATCATTTTTGAAGATGATATGATAGTATAATTAAGTGACCCCCAAAATTCTACCAGAGAGCTCCTAAACCTGATAATTGACTTCAGCAAAGTGGCTGAATATACAATTAACTCAAACAAATCAGTGGCCTTCCTCTACTCAAAGGATAAACAGACTGAGAAAGTTATTAGAGAAACAACTCCCTTCACAATAGTCACAAATAATATAAAATACCTTGGTGTGACTGTAACTAAACAATTGAAGATCTGTATGACAAGAACTTCAAGTCTCTGAAGAAAGAAATCAAAGATCTGAGAAGATGGAAAGATCTCCCATGCTCATGAATTGACAGGATTAGTATAGTAAAAATGGCCATCTTTCCAAAAGCAATCTATAGATTCAATGCAATCCCCATCAAAATTCCAACTCAATTCTTTATAGAGATAGAAAGAGCAATATGCAAATTTCTGGAATAACAAAACCCAGGATAGCAAAAACCATTCTCAACAATAAAAGAGCTTCTAGGGGAATCACTATCCCTGATCTCAAGCTGTACTATGGAACAATGATTAAAAAAAAAAATATTTGTAATTTGTACAGGGGCAGACAATTTGATAAATAGAATAGAACTGAAGACCCAGAAATGAACCCACCCACCTATGGTCACTTGATTTTTGACAAAGGAGCTAAAACCATCTGGTGGAAAAAAGTCAGCATTTTCAAGAAATAGTGCTGGTTCAACTGGTAGTTGGCATGTAGAAGAATGTAAATTGATCAATTCTTATCCCCTTGTACAAAGCTCAAGTCCTCCTCAGTTTCTGCCTGCTTTTCCCTAATCCAACAACAGATGTCAGCATCTTCTGTCCATTGGTTGGGTGCAAATATCTGCTTCGGATTCTTTCAACTGCTTGTTGGGTCTTTGAGAGGACAGTCATGATAGGTCCCTTTTTGTGAGCACTCACTAATAGTGTCAAGTCTTGAGACCTTTCTATGGCAGCCTCACTAATAGTGTCAAGACTTGAGACCTCCTCTTGAGCTGGATCCTTCTTTGAGCCTGTCTCTAAAACTTCTTTTCCTCAGGCTCCTCTCCTTTTCTGTCCCTGCAGTTCTTTCAGACAGGAACAATTGGGAGTCAAAGTTTTGACAGTGAGATGGCAATCCCCTCCCTCTCTTGATGCCCTGGTTTCCTGTTGGAGGTAGTCTCTATAAGTTCCCTTTCCCTACTGTCAGGAATTTCATCTAAGGTCCCTCCCTTTGAGTTCTGAGTCACTCACCTACCATGTCTCTGGTGCATTCTGGAGGGTCCCCACCCCCAACCTCTTACCTCTGGAGGTTGCCTGCTTCCATTCTTTCTGCTTGCCCTCAGGGCTTCAGTCATTTTTACTCACCCAATACCAAATCATGCTCCTGTGTGTGTGTGGGGGGGGAGATGTCCTGGCCCACTTTCCCTCCCAGATCCCTCCTATCCACTTATGATTGCTTTTCTTCTCCCTCCCCAAGTAGGACTGAAGTGTCCTCATTTGGGCCTTTCAGCCTGTTGACATTTTCGAGTTTTGTGGGCTGTATCTTGGGTGTTATGCTTTTTTTTTTTATTTGTTTGTTTTTGGCTAATATCTACTTATTAGTGAGTACATACCATGCATGCTTTTTGTGTCTGGGTTACCTCACTCATGATGATACTTTCTAGTTCCACCCATTTGCCTGCAAAACTCAGGATGTCCTCATTCTTAATAGCTGAGTAGTATTCCATTGTGTAAATGAGCCACATTTTCTTTATCCGTTCTTCTTTTGTAGGACATGTAGGTTCTTTCTGGCTTCTGACTATCACATACAAGGCTGCTTTGAACATAGTAGAACACATGCCCCTGTGGCATAGTGGGGCAGCTTTTGCATATATTCCCAAGAGTGGTATTGCTGGGTCTTCAGGTAGATCTATTTCCAATTTTCTGATGAACCTCCAGATTGATTTCCAGAGTGGTTGTACAAGTTTACAATCCTACCAGCAATGGAGGGCTCTTCCTCTTTCTCCACATCCTCAACATGTGCTGTCCCCCGAGGTTTTGATCTTAGCCATACTGATTGGTGTAAGGTGGAATCTCAAGATCATTTTGATTTACATTTCTTAGATCACTAAGAACTTTGAACATTTCTTTAGGTGTGTCTCAACCATTCAAGATTCCTCTGCTGTGAATTCTTTTTTTATTTTATTTTATTTTTTTATTTTATTTTTTTAATTTACATTCCAAATCACTTCCCCTTTCCCGTTTCCTCCCTCCCCGAAAGTCCCATAAGCCCCCTTCCCTCCCTCTTTTCTCCATTCAACCCCCTCTCGTTACTCTGTCCTGGCGTTCCCCTACATCCAGTCTTTCCAGGACCAGGGGTCTCTCCTTCCATCTTCTTAGAAATCTATTGATATGCGAATTGTGTCTAGGGTATTCTGAGATTCTGGGTCAGTATCCCCTTATCAGTGACTGCATACCATGTGTGTTCTTTTGTGATTGGGTTACCTCACTAAGGATGATATTTTCAAGATCTGACCATTTGCCTAGGAATTTTTTGAATTCATTGTTTTTAATTGCAGGAAATAGTCAAACTTGGTGCCTAAATCAACCAAATAGAAATAAAGAGAACAATTCAAAGAATCAAGAAAACCAAAAGCTGGTTCTTTGAAAGAATCAGCAAGATAGACAAACCTCTAGTCAAACTAACTAAAGGACCCAGAGACAGTATCCAAATTAACAAAATCAGAAATGAAACAGGAGATATAACAACAAAAACTGAGGAAATTAAAAAAATCATCATATCCTATTATAAAAGCCTATAATCAACGAAACTGGAAAGTCTAGATGAAATGGAAGGTTTTGTAGACAGATACCACATACCAAAGTTAAATCAAGAGCAGGTAAACTATCTAAACAGTCCCATATCACATAAGGAAATAGATGAAGTCATTAAAACCCTCCCAACCAAATAAGAGCTCAGGGCCAGATGGATTTAGTGCAGAATTCTACCAGACCTTCAAAGAAAACCTGATAGCAATATCCCTCAAACTATCCCATAAAATAAAAACAGAAGGAACACTACTTAATTCATTCTATGAAGCCACAATTTTTCTGATACCTAAACCACACATCGACCCAACCAAAAAAAGATTTTTTGACCAATCTTCCTTATGAATTTCAATGCAAAATACTCAGTAAAATTCTTGCAAACCAAATCCAAGAACACATCAAAACCATCACATGCCAGGATCAAGTTGGCTTCATTCCAGGGATGCAAAGTTGGTTCAATATATGAAAATCCATTAACACAAACCATTATATAAGCAAACTCAAAAAAATAAAATCACATGATCATCCTTAGATGCAGAAATAAATATTTGACAAAATGCAATACCCCTTCATGTTAAAAGTATTGGAGAGATCAGAAATTCAAGGCCTATACCTAAAGATAATAAAAGCAATTTACGGCAAACCAACAACCAATAGCAAATTAAATAGAGACATACTTGAAGCAGTCCCACTAAAATTGGGAACAAGACAAGGATTCCCACTCCCCCCATATCTATTCAGTATAGTACTCGAAGTGCTTGCTAGAACAATAAGACAGCAAAACGATATCAAGGGATACAAATTGGCAAAGAAGAAGCAAATGTTTCACTATTTGCAGATGATATGATAGTGTACATAAGTTACTCAAAAAATTCTACCAGAGAACTTCTTCAGCTGATAAACAACTTCAGCAAAGTGTCCTGATATAAAATTAACTCAAATAAATCAACAGGGTTTACATTTCTTTACATGTCTTCCAACCTTGTGTATTTTGTCACAGTCTCAAAACAGACACCAAGATGTTACATGTGTTGTTCAGTATAACCCTTGAAAATTTTGAGTTTGGTTCTGCTTTTATTTCAGACAAGGAGATAAAGAAGCTGTGAGCTAGTGAGTTAAGTAAATTAATTTCTTCAAGAACTATTCTATCATTTGCTGTGACAACCACTGTTATCAGAAGTAACTTATAGATGGGACTATACTTCAGGTCACAGTCAATTATTGGAGGAAGTTAAGCAGAAACTACATGGGATTGCTGATATCTGGCTGAGATGCAGGATTATGCTTAGCTAGCTTTCTAATACAACCCAGAATAACATTGGCTGCACCTTTCAGTATTAATTGACATCCAAGAAATTCCCCAGGGACAAGCCCATGGGCCAATCTGATCTGGACAATTCCTCAGTTGGGACTCAGTTCTCAGGTGACTCTGGGTTGAGTTAAAGTGAGAGTTAATGTTAACTAGGGCAGTCTATAAACTTACAAATGTTTATTTTGCTTTGGTTTTTTCCACATGTATATAGCATACAAGCTTACAAAAATTTGAACACTAAATAATGTGAAAACTGGTGGACTAGCTACTAAATCTCATTGCTAAAAGAAAGACAGAAAAGTGATGGAATTTTACTTACTCTTTTTTTTACTATATTTATTTGTTTCTTTATTATTTATTAATTCTGAAGGCATTTTCCCCTCCCTTCTTCCTTTCAAGTCCTCCCCTGCCCCACCTAATTCTCCATTTCTCTTCAAAAAAGGGCAGGTCTCCAATGGATATCAACTAGCCATGGCATATTAAGCTACAGTAAGATTAGGCACCTCCTCTTCTATTAAGGTTAAACAAGTCAACCCAGTAGGTTGGAAGGTTCTCAGAATCAGGCAACTGAATTAGACATAGCCCCTGCTCTCCCTGTTAGGTATCCCACAGAAGACTAAGCTACAAAACTGTAACAAATGTGCAAAGAGCCTAGGTCAATCCCATGCTGGCTACTTGGTTGCAGTTCAGTCTCTATGAGCCCTTATGAGCTTAAGATAGTTGCTTCTGTGGGTTTTCTTGGGGTGTCCTTGACCCCTCTGTTGCCTATATTCCTTTGTCCTCTTTGATTCTGCAGGATTCTTTCAAGCTCTGTTTATATTTGGCTGTAGGTTTCTGTATTTGTTTCTGTAAGTTGTTGGATGGTAGACATCAATCTACGAGTATAGCAGAATACTATTAGTTTTTGTTTGTTCATTTGTTTTGTTGTTTGGTTTTGCCAGTTGTGTTTGCTTCTATCCTAGGTTTCTGAGCTATCCAGTCTTTGAGTCCTCGTCTTCTAGGCAGTGTCAGGAGTGAGCTCTCTCTTAAAGAATGGGACTCAAGCTGGACCAGTCTTTTGTTGCCTAGTCATTCAATTTCTACTTCATTTGCCCCGAGCATGTATTGTAGGCAAGACCAAGGTTTTTTGGGTAGGATGGTGTCTCATCTCTCTACTAAAAGAAGTCTTGCCTGGTTTCAAGAGATGGCCTGTCCAGGTTCTGTATACCCCATTGCTAAGAGTCTTAGCTAGGATCACCTTCATAGATTCCTAGGAGATTCCATTGCACTAGATTTTTAGCTACTTCCAGAGATACCACCAGATTCCAGTTCCCTCTCCCAATATTCTCTCTCTCCATCCTTCTCCAACCTGATCCTTACTGTTTTCATTCCCACCCCCTCATCCCAAACCCCTATTTCAACCCTTTCTTCCCCTACAAAAGCAAAGTATTAAGAGGACTCAAGGATTAGCGTCACGCCAAGATACTTAAGTATCTTGGCGTGACGCTAACCAAACAAGTGAAAGATCTGTATGACAAGAACTTCAAGTCTCTGAAGAAAGAAATTGAAGAAGACCTCGGAAGATGGAAAAATCTGCCATGCTCATGGATTGGCAGGATTAATATAGTAAAAATGAGCATCTTACCAAAAGTAATACACAGATTCAATGCAATCCCCATCAAAATCCCAACTCAATTCTTCATAGAGTTAGAAAGAGCAATTCAAAAATTCATCTGGAATAACAGAAAACCCAGAATAGCTAAAACTATTCTCAACAGTAAAAGAACCTCTGGGGGAATCAGTATCCCGGACCTCAAGCTGTACTACAGAGCAATAGTGTTAAAAACTGCATGGTATTGGTACAGTAACAGACATGTAGATCAATGGAACAGAATTGAAGACCCAGAAATGAATCCACACTCCTATGGTCACTTGATCTTTGACAAAGGAGCTAAAACCATCCAGTGGAAAAAAGATAGCCTTTTCAACAAATGGTGCTGGCTCAGCTGGAGGTCAACATGCAGAAGAATGCAAATTGACCCATCCTTATCTCCTTGCACTAAGCTCAATTCTAAGTGGATCAAAGATCTCCACATAAAACCAGACACACTGAAACTAATAGAAGGGAAACTAGGGAAGAACCTTGAACATATGGGCACAGGGGAGAATTTCCTGAACAGAACTCCAATAGCTTATACTCTAAGATCAAGAATAGACAAATGGGACCTCATTAAATTACAAAGTTTTTGCAAGGCAAAAGACACCGTCAAAAAGACAAAGCGGCAACCAACTAACTGGGAAATGATCTTTACCAACCTTACATCCGACAGAGGGCTAATATCCAAGATATACAAAGAACTCAAGAAGTTAAACTCCAGAGAGGCAAGTAACCCTATTAAAAAATGGGGTACAGAGCTCCACAAAGAGTTCTCACCTGAAGAATATCTAATGGCTGAGAAGCACCTAAAGAGATGTTCATCATCCTTAGTCATTAGGGAAATGCAAATCAAAACAACCCTGAGATTCCATCTCACACCAGTCAGGATGGCTAAGATCAAAAACACAGGAGACAGCAGTTGTTGGCGAGGATGTGGAGAAAGAGGAACACTCCTCCACTGCTGGTGGAATTGCAGGCTGGTACAACCACTCTGGAAAGCAGTCTGGCGGCTCCTCAGAAAACTGGGCATGACACTTCCGGAGGATCCGGCTATACCACTCCTGGGCATATACCCAGAGACTTTACCTGCATGCAATAAGGACACATGCTCCACTATATTCATAGCAGCCTTATTTATAATAGCCAGAAGCTGGAAAGAACCCAGATGTCCCTCAACGGAGGAATGGATTCAGAAGATGTGGTATATTTACACAATGGAATACTACTCTGCAAGTAAAAACAATGAATTCACGAAATTCCTAGGCAAATGGTCAGAACTTGAAAATATCATCCTTAGTGAGGTAACCCAATCACAAAAGATCACACATGGTATGCAGTCACTGATAAGGGGATATTGACCCAGAATCTCAGAATACCCTAGACACAATCAGCATATCAATAGATTTCTAAAAAGATGGAAGGAGAGACCCCTGGTCCTGGAAAGACTGGATGTAGGGGAACGCCAGGACAGAGTAATGAGAGGGGGTTGAACGGAGAAAAGAGGGAGGGAAGGGGGCTTATGGGACTTTCGGGGAGGGAGGAAACGGGAAAGGGGAAGTGATTTGGATTGTAAATTAAAAAAATAAAATAAAATTAAATTAAAAAAAAAAAAAGAGGACTCAAGGAAGGGTTTGGGGGTGGGTGTGGACACAAGAATCTCACTGTGAAAGGGAAATGGAATTTCAGTCTTAAAAAGTATTGTTAGTATTTTCCATGTAAATCTTCAATTTTATCAGAAAATAGTTATAATCTCACTTTCAACAAACTTAGAAATATTTTTATGCCTACCATTTTATCTGTACAATTTTCCATGATAATCTTCAATTTTAATGTTTTTCCATATTTATTTTCAATTTTATCAGAAATATTTTCCATGTAAATCTTCAATTTTATCAGAAAATGTTTATAATTCTACTTTCAATCAACTTAGGAATATTTTAATGGCTACCAATTTATCTGTATAAATTTCTTCAATTTTATCAGAGATATTTTCCATGTAAATCTTCAATTTTATCAGAAAATGCTTTTAATTCTACTTTCAATCAATTTAGGAATATTTTTATGCCTAACATCTTATCTGTATAATTTTTCATGAAATAGTCAGTTTTAATGTGTTTTTCTATATATTTCTTGAGTTTTATCAGAAATATTTTCCTTGAAGATCTTCAATTTTATCAGAAAATGTTTATAATTCCACTTTCAATCAATTTAGGAATATTTTTATGCCTACCATTTTATCTGTATAATTTTTCCATGAAATAGTCAATCTTAACGTGTTTTTCTATACATTTCTTCAATTTTATCAGAGATATTTTCCATGTATATTTACACAATGGAATACTACTCAGAAACTAAAAACAATGAATTCATGAAATTCTTAGGCAAATGGGGAACAGTGGGAGGGAAAAGGGCTTATGGGACTTTCGGGGAGGGGGGAACTGGGAAAGGGGAAATCATTTGGAATGTAAATAAAGAATATATAAAATAAATAAATTAATAATAATAATAATAATAATAATAATAATAATAATAATAATAATAATAAAGTATTGTTAGTTCATGCCCAGAGAGCTGTCCATGGTGCTTCTGAGTTCTGATTAGAACATTATAGAAATGTGGAAACAGTTTCCCATGTTGAATCACACTTTATCTAATCTCAGATCAAGATGTTAGTTTGAATTTTTCATTACAAGTTTAAACATGAGAAGAAAAGTTAACTGCAAAGTTGTAGTAAGAGAATCAGCTAGATAACTGAATTTTAGCCAAAGCCCTGCAGAGTTATTACAATTGTGAATGCCTTATTGAGTGTTGCTAATGTCCACATGTGATTCTGTGGAAGAATTTTCCTCTCTTCCTATATCTTGCCGTCTTTCTATATCTAACGATAGATTCTCATTCTAGCTATTTTCCAAGCAGAAGGACATCTCATTGTTGCACTTTATTCTAAAATTCAAGTACTAGAATAATTAAATGTTTAGTTTAAGTAATGAGAGGGGGTTGAACGGAGAAAAGAGGGAGGGAAGGGGGCTTATGGGACTTTCGGGGAGGGAGGAAACGGGAAAGGGGAAGTGATTTGGAATGTAAATTAAAAAAATAAAATAAAATTAAATTAAAAAAAAAATTTTAAACTCAAGGAACACAATTTCTTCAAGCTTCTGATTAAAGGTATCCATGGCAGTTGAGCCTCACAAATGAACATTTTCTTTCAAATCTTATGACACCTTGAGTGAAGCTGAGTCACAGATTTTATATAAATTTTGTATGTTATATATGCTAACAATATAAATTTTCTAATGACAGGTGCCCAGTTTTCTTGTGTGTATTTATGTACTTGTCAATGTCTGTAGGTGTTGGTGTGTGTGCAGATGCATGCATGTTTGCAATGTGTGTGCATACATGTGTATGTGTGTGCCTGTGCTGCAGAGGCCCAATGACAACTTTGGTTGCTATTCCTCAGGTGCTGACCATCTTGTTTTTTGATATTTTTTTTTTCAGGGGACTTGGACTTGCCAAATAGTTTCCGCTATCTGGCCAGTGAACCTCAGAGATCTGCCTACCTTCAATTCCTAGGGGCTGGAATTTTGAGCATGAACTACCATACCTTGCTTGCCATTTATTTTATCTTAATTTCCTCCAAAGAACTCTATACAGAAGTCTGATAGTCAACACGCTTTGAGAAGATATTTACAAATGACTCAAATTATAGAAGTGAACTATAATACATTAAAACAAGTTTATAATAAGACTTAAATCCTTCATATTATAATATACATACTGTAGAAAAGTTGAGAAGAATGATACTTTTAAATATTAGCAAAAGTATGAAGCAAGTGTAGGTCAAATGTGATGTTAATGAGAGGACAAATTTGTTTGAATGATGCAATTATTTTTATTAAAAATTGACATTTGTCAAGCCTCCCCTTGGTGACCTCTGCTCCGGGTATTGACTATGCTGAATCACCGGGTACGCAGGGATTCCCCAATATAACATCGCTTGGGACACAGCCTGCTGGGCTTCCATCTGCACCCAAGAGCAGAGAAGCTCTGTGGTCACCTACATGCCAGCTCTGCTGTGGGACAATAGCCCTATACAGGGACCCTCACTGGGAGAGAGTGCACCCGCACAGGGAGGGAGCATACCAGCCTCCCCTTGGCGACCTCTGCTCCAGGGACTGACTACTCTCAGCCTCTGGGTATGCAGGGATTCTACAATATAACCTCGCTTGGGACACAGCCTGCTGGGATTCCATCTGTGCCCAAGAGCAGGGCAGCTCTGTGGTCATCTGGGCACCAGCTCTGCTGTGGGACATCTGCCCTGCAGATGGATCTACACAGAGAGGGTGCACAGTGCACTCCGCCATCTTTGTTCCAGCAACAGAGCAGTTGGACCTCCAGGGGCAGGGATAAATGAGCATAACATCACTTGGGACTCAGCCAGCTTGAGTGCTCCCTGCACCCAAGAGCTGGGCAGTTCTGTGGTTACCTACATGCCAGCTCTGCTGTGGGACATCTGCCCTGCAGAGGGACCTGCACCTGGAGAGAGCACACCGGGAGAGAGCACACCAGCCTCCCCTTAGCCACCTCTGCTCCAGGGATTGACTACTCTTAGTCTCCAGGTACACAGGGATTCCCCCAAGTATAACATCACTAGGGGTAAGGCGCATCAGGGCTCCAAGGTCACTCAGTAGCAGGGCAGGCCCCAGAAATTGGTGCCAGGGGAATCCCTGTAATCCAGGGGGTTCAGAAATAGCCTTGCAGGCTCAAAGGAGGTCCAAACAACAGTCAGTGAGCAGGACCAACTAACACCAGAGGTAACCAGATGGCAAAAGGCAAACGTAGGAATGCTACTAACAGAAAACAAAGTAATATGGCATCATCCAAACTCAACTTTCCAACAGCAGCAAGTCCTGGATACCCCATCACACCCGAAAGACAGGATCTGGATTTAAAATCACTTCTAATGATGCTATTAGAGGATTTCAAGAAGGACACAAATAAATCTCATAAAGAATTACAGGAGATCAGGAATCAACGGTTAGAAGTCCTTACAAAGGAAACACAAAAATCGCTTAGAGAAATGCAGGAGAACATGGGTCAACAGATGGAGGCCCACAAGGAGGCAACACAAAAATTCCTTAAAGAAATGAACAATGGATAGATGCCCTTACAAAGGAAACACGAGAATTGCTTAAAGAATTGCAGGAGACGATGGATCAACAAATGGAAGCCCATGAGGAGGAAACACAAAAATCGCTTAGAGAAATACAGGAGAACTTGGGTCAACAGGCAGAAATCCTGAAAGAAGAAATGAAAAAATATCTTAAAGAAATACAGGAAAATACAAACAAACAAGTGAAAGATCTCAGCAAATCCATTCAGGATTTAAAACAGGAAGTAGAAACAACTAAGAAATCACAAAGGGACACAACTTTGGAGATAGGAAACCTTGGGAAGAAATCAGGAGTCATAGATGCAAACATCAACAATAGAATACAAGAGATGGAAGAAAGAATCTCAGGTGCTGAAGATACCATAGAAAGCATCAACTCAACAGTCAAAGAAAATGAAAAATGCAAAAAACGTGTAACCCAAAACATCCAGGAAATCCAGGACACAATGAGAAGACTAAACCTAAGGATTATAGGTATAGATGAGAGTGAAGATTTGCAACTTAAAGGGCCAGTAAATATTTTCAACAAAATTATGGAGGAAAACTTCCCTAACCTAAAGAGACAGATGCCAATGAACATACAATAAGCCTACAGAACTCCAAAGACTGGACCAGAACAGAAATACCTCCCGTCACATAATAATCAAAACACCAAATGTACTAAACAAAGAAAGAATATTAAAAGCAGTAAGAGAAAAAGGCCAAGTAACATACAAAGGAAGACCTATCCGAATTGCATCAGACTTCTCACCAGAGACTATGAAAGCCAGAAGATCCTGGGCAGATCTCATACAGACACTAAGAGAACACAAATGCCAGCCTAGACTACTATACCCAGCAAAACTCTCAATCACCATAGATGGAAAGACCAAGACATTCCATGATAAAACCAAATTTTCACAATATCTTTCCACAAATCCAGCCGTGCAAAGGATAATAGGTAGAAATCGCCAATACAAGGAGAGAAACTACATCCTGGAAAAAATGAGATAGTAACTTTCTTCCATCAAACCCAAAAGTAGATAACCACTCAAACATAAAGATAGCATCAAGAATAGCGGTGGCAATAATCACTATTCCTTATTCTCTCTTAATATCAATGGTCTCAATTCTCCAGTAAAAAGACATAGACTAACAGACTGGATACATAAACAGGACCCATCATTTTGCTGCATGCAGTAAACACACCTCAGTGTCAAAGACAAACACTACCTCAGAAAAAAAGGCTGGAAAACAATCTGGCAATCAAATGGTCCCAGGAAACGAGTTGGAGTAGCCATCCTAATATCAGGTAAAATTTACTTTCAACCTAGAATCACAAAAAAAGACATAGAAGGACACTACATACTGGTCAAAGGAAAAATCCACCAAGAAGAACTCTCAATTCTGAACATCTATGCTCCAAATGCAAGGGCAGGTCATTCGTAAAAGAAACTTTACTAAAGCTCAAACCACACATCGCAACTCACACAATAATAGTGGGTGACTTCAACACCCCAATCTCTGAAATGGACCGTTCAGGAAAGCAGAAACTAAACAGGGACACAGTGAAACTAACTGAAGCTTTGGACCAAATGGAGCATATATATATATATATATATATATATATATATATATATATATATATATATATATATATACACATTTCATCCTTAAGCAAAAGAATATATCTTCTTGTCAGCACCTCATGGTACCTTCTCAAAAAGTAAGTAAGGGTTGAATGGAGAACAGTGGGAGGGAAGAGGGCTTATGGGACTTCCTGTGAGGGGGGAAATGGGAAAGGGGAAATCAATTGGAATGTAAATAAAAAAATATAGAAAACAAATAAAAAAAAAGAATTTAAACCCTTGGTGTAGTGACTAGTGACCGGCACATAACTGTTTTGGGGAAAGATTAACTATATTACTTGGTGGGAAGCAAAATCAAACAGGCAACTCGAAAATAAACCCAGAGCCTTCTCTGATCACCAAGGGAAAAAAAAATTGACATTTGTTAACCTCCATACATGATTATGCCCCTGTTCCATCCCCTCTCCTCTCTTACCAATGTCACTCCCTACCTCTGCCTCCCATGATTATTTTGTTCCCACTTCTAAGTGGCATTGAAATATCCTCACTTGGGCCTTCCTTCTTGTTAAGCTTCATATAGTCAGTGAGTTATATTATGGGTATCCTGAACTTGTTGTCCAGTATTCACTTATCAGGGAGTACATACCTTGCATGTCCTTTTGGATCTGAGTTACCTCACTCTGTATGATATTTTCTAGTTCCATCCATTTGTCTGCAAAATTCTTGTTCTCTTCATTTTTTAATAGCTTAGTAGTATTCCATTTTGTAAATGAACAATATTTTCTGTGTCTGTTCTTTGGTTGAGTTACATCTAGGTTCTTTTTAGTTTCTGGCTGTTAAAATTAATGCTGCTATGAACATATTGAAGCATGCGTTCTTGTGTTATGGGGCAGCATCTTTTGGGTATATGCCCAGCAGTGGTACAGCTGGGTCTTCAGGTAGAAGTATTTCAAATTTTCTGAGGAACTGTCAGATTGAGTTCCAGAGTGATTGTATCAGTTTGTAGTTCCATCAGCAATGGAGGAGTCTTCTTCTTTCTCCATATTCTTGCCAACTTGAGTTTTTGATCTCAGCCATTCTAATTGGTGTAAGGTGGACTCTTAAGTTGCATTTCCCTGATGACAAAGAATGTGGAACATTTCTTTAGGTGCTTCCTAGCCATTTGGCATTCCTCAGTAGAGAGTTCTCTGTTTACATCTGTATTCCATTTAATTGGGTTATTTGGTTTTCTGGAGTCTAACTTGTTAGAGAAGCCCAGAGGTCCAGGAGAATTAATATAAATATACAGCACTGAGGGATAAGGGGTGGGGCAACCTCTAGAATGTCCCAGACACAGGGAATATGATAGGCTCCCAGGTCCCAATGAGGATGACCTTAGTCAATCGAACCTAAAGAAACCCTCTCCTGTAGATATACATGACCCACATTTCTAAAGGAAATGAAATGCAAAAATGGAGCAGAGACTGAAGGAAAGGCCATCCAGAGACCAGTCCAACTTGGGATCCATCCCATGAGTAGAACCTAATGCCAGACACTATTACTGATGCCATATTGTACTTGTAGACAGGAGCCTAGCATGGCTGTTCTCTGAGAGACTCTACCAGCAGCTAAGACAGATGCAGCTACTTACAGTCAACAATTGGACTGAGATCAGGACCACAATGGAATAGTTAGGAGAATGACTGAAGGAGCTGAAATGGTTTGCAACCCCATAAGAAGAACAACAGCATAATCAGGACGCCTCAGAACTCCCAGAGACAAAGCCATCAACCAAAGACCACACATAGGCTGGTCTGTGTCACCTGCTACATATGTAGTAGAGGACTGCCTTGTCTGGCCTCAACAGGAAATGATGCACTTAATCCTCTAGAATCATGATGCCCCAGGAAAGGGGATTTAATTGTTAAATGGGACTGGGTGGGGGAGCTCTCAGAATCAAAGGGGAGGAGAGATCATGTGAAGAACTCATGAAGAAGGGACCAGAAAGGGGGATACATTTGGAATGTAAATATATAAAATAATTAATAAAAATTGACATTTTAAAAATAAAACAGGACACTCAGTGTGTGACCTAAAGAATCTGCTATTACATATTTACCTAAGAAAATTCAAAGTGTATTGTTACAAAATATTTTTAATCAAGTACTTTTAGTGATTTTATTCATAGTAACCTGAAAACAGAAACATAACTAATAAGTGAATTGTACTATACTTCTATTTTAGCAATAAAAAGAAATACATACATAGCTGGATAGTGATAATTCTATGCGAACTAAAAGTATCCTTACACATAATAAAATACTTAATTGTAAACCAATTCTATGAAATTCCAGACAGGCAAACATCACTTACGATTGGAAGTAATTACAATAGCAAGAGTGATTGGGAGGATGGATGAGCAACATCTTTAGTGAAGGCAATGCTCTGCATCATTTTGTTTTCTTTTTCATCTTCATGGTCTACATCTTGACAAAGAATTGGGTTGTTCAACTATGAATTGAGTTGACTTGCCGACAACTGTTAGGCTGAATTCTCTTATAGCACATATTTTACATGAAAACCATAAAGACATTTTGCATTCCTGTTGCTGAATGTACAGTGAAATACTTGCACAGATTTATCTAATTTACACTGAGCTTTATCAAAATACAATATAATTAATTGCTAATATAATTTTGCATAGATGTATTAATGAAAACAAGAATAAAGAATTAACCATAAAGCCCAGGCTACAGGTGTTTGGTCGTTCATGGTAAATCATCTCATTTATTAGTAAGTCTGAAAATGTCAATTATTAAATGTTAGAAATGATTATGAAATTATGTTAGAAACAAAGTCAGTAGACACACTTATTTGTTATTTCTCTCCCATCTACCATATCCCTATCTACTTGCTTATTTACCTCTCCTTAACTCTGTCTATATATCTTTTTGCCACTTATTGGTTTTCTAGAATCATTGATTCATTTTGTTATTCCTCTTGGACAGGAAATGGAATACAATCTAGACTGTTCTGAAAATCAAATGCATAACAGACAATATCTAAAACAATTAGGAATTTGGAGGGGAAACTGGTAGAAGTACAGTTACCTCCTCCTGCCTTGACAAGCCACTGAGATACATCTCAAAGAAAATTTTATTCCAATCCCTCTCAGGTACAAAGCCCTGTCATTTTATGTCTTCTTTTCTAAATTATACTCCTATAACAAAAGGAAACTCTCACTCAGGCTTTTTGGGAGTATTAATTAAACTTTCAGCTTCAAATACCTGCCGAATTTAGTCTTTATTTTGGAGGTTCAGAAATCAACTTCTGCAACAGTTCTCATGTCCTTAGGGCTTTTCAACCTTTTGAAACTAAAGAGAAAAGCACTCCTTTCCTAATGCATCAGGGATTTCTGCTGAGAAGCAGTGCCACCAACTGTCTGTTTAGCTCCCTTACCAGCTGACAATGTTGTACTTGTCTGTCTGGATGTAAAAAAAAAAAATGAGTCTAAGAAGGTAGAACAGAAAGAAGCAATCCTCAGATGTATGGACAGAAGTCTATCTATCCCTTGTGTGTTCTGCAGCCAATTAATGTGCCTCTAGCAAGTACGGGAGGAGGATTGGGCAGGGAAATGGAGAAGGAGAGGAAGGGGAAATAGAAGGGGAGAGGGTGAGGAAGAGGGAAAGAGGGAAGAGGGAAGGGGAAAGAAGGAAAGGGAAGGGGGAAGGGGAAAGGGAGAAGAGGAAGGAGAGGGGCAGGGGAGATGGGGAATGAAAGAGGATTTCTGAGTCTCAACCATCATATATATAATATATATATATGCCTTTTTATGCTTTATATATGCTGTATATATGTATATATATATACACACACACATTTTTTTATGCTTTGGAGGCAGAAAGTCTGAGATCAGGGCGCCAGCATGCTCAGACTCTGATGATGCCATCTTTCTGACTGCAAACTGTCATCTCCTCATTGTGTTGTTGCAGTGCAGAAAAGTACCATGAGAATGCTGAGGGTTTTTTGTTTTGTTTTGTTTTGTTTTTTGAGAAGACATTGATTTTATTATAAGGTTCTGTCTTTATCACCTAACTGCCCTCTGCAGAGTTTACCTTTTAATACCACCACTTAAGGAATTAGAGTGTGAATATATCAAATATATAATACATAAACATTCAGTCCATAAATAGAATGATAGAGAGAAAGAGGAGAAAGGAGGGATTAAAAAAGAGGAATTGGTTAAAAGGAAAGGAAAGGAACAAGAAAGGAAGGTAAAGAAAAACTATTTAAAAATATTATGATGCCCTAAGCACAATCTTATTCCTAGTTAATTTCTCAGCTTCTCCTTGCACTCAGTAAGCAAGAACTCAAGTATCCAAGGAGAGATGAATGAGATCACACTCACCCTTGCCCTTCACTTCACTGCAACATCACTGTCGATATGGCCTTTTAACATGACAGACCTGATGGCTCTGCATTTGCTTATGGCCAACTTTTCTTACAGTCTCTGCAAGAGGACTAACTCCCTTCATTTTTCAAGGTTCAGAAGTCATCTGCCTTTGGACTAAATGCAACCCTCTGGAGAGATTTAGTTGACACCACATATTTACTGGCTGTTGCTAGCGTCTCTGTTTTACATAAAGCTTGAGCCAAACCTTTGTCTTGTCCATGTGATGTCTTGAGATGTTTGTATTTATAATTCTGTTTTGGTGCCAGGTTTAAACAGGAAGTAGCAAGCATTGACTCCCAATTCTCAGATAACCGTTCTAGGGCTGGATGCAGCTTTCTTCTCTCCTTGGCTAGCTGATAGGAGATGGGCAACCTCAACATTTAATTTCTTGACATAGATTACGCACAATTAAATCATTCTTTTCTTCTTTCTTTTTATTGTATGTGTGTTTGTGTGTGTCTGTGTGTGTGTGTGTGTGTGTGTGTGTGTGTGTGTGTGTGTGTGTGTGAGAGGGGGGAGGTATCTGAGAGAGATTGGTAAATGTGTGTAATATATATTCACAAATGGGTGTGGGTGTGTTTCCCTATACACTCTGTGGAAGCAGAGACTAGGCATTTATTCTACTATTATTCTCTCTCTTATCTATTTCAGACAGAGTCTCTCAGTGAACCTGGTGCTAGGCAAGACATCAGAAAACCCCAACATTCCTCTTCTCTTCATCCTCAAGTACACTAGAATCACAAGAATGCATACTGCCATACAAGGGTTTTTACATGGGTGCTTGAGATTTGAATTTAGGTCTTCATGCTTGCACAGAAAATATTCTTAGTTGTAGAGAACTCTCTCTAGACTCCTATTCTGTTTTTAAACAAAAAACAGAACAATAGCACTGCATAGTCAAACAATCTGGACCTCATATCTATCACAGAAGCTGTTTTCCACAGACACTGTTCCTCAGATGAACTTCTCAGTATGCTGGGTGGGTGCTCACTTTCAATGACTGAATCCAAAGCAAATTGACTGATACCTTTTCTTATTAGAGAAGTTTATCTCTGTTTGACTTGTTGCATTTTGTATATGTGCAATATCTTGCCTCTCATTCCATGTACTTGAGTGATACCTAGGTAAAGATAACAACAGTGTCTAAGATTTACTATTTCCTGGTCTGAAGAATAGTAGTGGAGACAAGGTTGAGTCCCCTCCCTCCATCTCTCTCTTTGCAAGTTGCTGAGTTAACACCTGTAGAGGAATTTATTACCATCTTTATGAGGGTAGTTATAACATTTCTACAAGGAATATCCTCATAACAAATTCTTCGGCAGAACTGCAGAAAAAAAACTTGGGGTGAATTTCTACAATCAGAATTTTGTATTTTCGTTTGCTGCTATGAATGGAATATTATCCCTGTATTTTATTACATTATTGTTGATACAATGAAGCTAAATAATTATTGATTATTTTCTCCCTTTACACATAAGTTGCCTGTCTTTACACCACCCGGATAATACAGTGAGGTTTAATCACCCATTGGGCTAGTAGAGTACCTCACAGTATTGAAGCCAAGTATTTTCTGACAACAAGGTTGACAACAGTATCATTCTGTTGTTTTCAATAGTTTTTATTCTCATTACTTAATCTGAATCACTTTTGGTTGGTAAACATGAGCTTGTGTTGTCCAGTGGTGAGGATGAATGAAGACCCATTTTTTTACACTGTTTGTAGGTGAATCTTAACTCACTTTGACACATTTATGGACATTTGAATTATGTTGTTGGATATGACTGATTTTTTAGTCCTACTTTTATGAATATTTTCTCAGGTTCTGGAAGGAGGGGTTTCATCAAACAATCTGATTCATACATCATTCTTTCTGCAGGAATGGAGACCTTAGGGAGCATAGGGTTATGATCAGTTGTTATGGGTGTCTTCCTTCCATTCAGCTGGCTCTCCTCTCTAGAGTTCATCTGCTCACAGGATAGATCCTCTAATTGGCCTCTTTATCTTGCCTCTCTTATAGGGACATGTTTCTAGGCAGAGGCCTACCTATAGTTTCCCAGAGCAAATTTTGATTTAGTAAAAATTTAATTCTAGCTTGACTATTGGAAATTTGTCCTACTTGCATCACAAAACCACATTCTTGAACTCCTTTGTCAGTAACAAGGTATACATTGTCTAATTCATTTGTCTTCCTCTGTGGTCAGTCATTAGTTGCTCCAAGCTCATTAAGTAATGGGGAAAGGCGGCTTTATTTCTTCCAATTATCACAAGTAATTCATATATTAAAATTAAAATGTACATATACGCATGCATATATATTGTATATATCTTGGCATCATAATGCATGTATGTGTATATATACATTCATGTATGTTTAAATATCTGTGTGTGTTTTTTTTGAGTTTGCATGTACATGATTGTGCATTGGTATGTGCTAGTGTGCATTGTGTGATCCTTTTCAAGATGTTTTTCAGAATGTGTATAATACCTCAGGGAAAAATTTGCCAAAAGTTGATTCAACAGTGAAGATAGACAAATAGTACACATAGTGCAGTCACTGAACAATTCTATAGAACAGGCATGTCCACAGATGTATTGATAGATCCAGCAATAAAGTTAGGGGGATGAGAGTTTGTGTGTGTGTGTGTGTGTGTTAAAGCAGAGTCCTTTTGAATACAGGAATCCAAGGGAAAAGAATAATTTTAGGTTCTTGTTTAAGGAAGGACCACCACAATGGTGACACAACTCACACAGCAAAGGCAAATCATTCATGCACGCTGCACATGACCACCTAGGGGTGATCTCATTTACACACTGGTCAATGGCTGTATTTCAGCAGTATCAGTCTTTAAATGTGCAGATACTTTTCTACAGATTGCTGGGTTAGCTTTTATGGTCTTTCACAGCATGAAGTGATAAGGTCAGGCAAGCTATGTTAGTAAGTTGCTTGGAATGATTTTTTTTTTTTTGAAATGATTCTTTTAGAAGCAATAACATAAGAAGCCACAAGATGGGGGTGTTTGCACACACAAGCATGTCATTCAGCCAGCAGGTTTCTTCTCAGGATCCACTCACCGCTTCTGGCTATTTACATTCATAAAAGTTCACTTTAATGACAATTATAATTCCGTAGCTGAATCAATGGTTTACAGAGAACTCAGTTACTTAGACAAAGTGAAAGTAAACTTCTTTTCTAATTTTCCAATCTTTTTCTATTGAATTATATTTGACTTTTATTTGCCATTGAAATTTTGTGAGGGTTTTTAGGAAACACCGATTCTTCTCATTATTTGTAGCATTAGATAAAAAGGGAAATGTCCAGTGATAAATTGTTGATAATCTGAATAGAGATGTCAATGTTTAATAGAATATTAGGTAGTTAACAAAAATGGCATTTTTTAATATGTGTGTAAACTTTCATTATATAATTTTAATGATATAGAAAATAAGTAAAATAATACACACATAATTTTTAACCCAGTGAGTTCAATTAGTACTCCAAGTATGTGTATGCATTTAGGGCTGAGTACTGGAGCATGAAGTGGGAAGGAAACATGGAGGATACGTAGGTGTTGGAGAGGAAGATGTAGAGTTGGATATGATGATCAAAGCACATTCTATCCTAGTATGAAATCTTAAAGGAGGGCTAGAGAGATGGCTCAATGGTTAAGATCACTCACTATTCTTCCAGAGGTACTTAGTTCTAATCCCAGCAACCCCATGGTGTCTCACAACCATCTGTAATGGGATCCGATGCCCTCTTCTGGTGTGTGTGAAGATACCAACAATGTACTTACATATATAAAATAAATAAATCTTAAAAAAAGAAATCTTAAAGGAATAAAGTATATATGCCTACACACAAAATGAAAGAAAAGGTTTTGATTTTACTGATGTTTAATTGTTGGTGGTGAAATTACAGAATCCTAGGCTTTCCTTTTGGAATTTTATTCATGCTCTCAATCTTTGTCTAATGTCAGAAGAGAATATCACTTCCAGGAGATGCCAAGAAAAAAAATACAGTATTTTCAACTTGGGCAAAAGCTATAGTAGGTTTAAGAAGAATCTGGAAATCTATTTACTTCTTGTTATCAATGAAGCATTCAGGGTAACTAACTTGCTCCTCACTGCGCAGGAAGGGAGGGGATAGGACTGGCTTTGGATTCTCCCTGCAGGGATGAATAGTATAGATCCTGTACCCAATGTCATGTTCTCTGCTCAAGCATGAAAAAGTAAATTAGCAACAACATATTTCACAATGTCAGGGAGGCTATTCAGCCTCCCTATGTCCCTCTAAATGTTTAAGCACTTACAAAAATTCCTTCCTCCATGATTGACAGAGATTACTTAAGGTGCAGGGAACATCCAACACCCAGGTGATAAAAGCCAATTCTAGTTCCACTGCACACAAATGCCTAAGGACAGGAAAAGGAGCGCTGAGGTCCAGCTAGCAGCTGGCTGCTTAAACCTGGGGTCTCTGTCATACCAACTTCTGGGCTTAAGGGTTATTATATTCTTTGAGTTTTAAAGTTCTAATTTGTAAAATGGTGACCCCACATGTAATGTAAAGTCTGAATACCATTAAGGGGCTGAACTCTGGAAAGAATTTAGGATTTTCTTAATATGAAGATGTCAATTAATTAATTAAAATGCTTTTTACCCCCTTATTAAACATGCTGTGTATACTCTGTACCACATGCTTAAGTTAAAGAAGTGACCAGATATGCTCACCCTGAAGAAACATAATGTCTAGACTTTGGAAAGAAAACATAGAAATGAACATTATAAAAATCTTTATTTTTAAACTGGTTATAATAGCTTTCTGGTTCTCTTATTTCAGGAGTCAATTGTAGTCTTCTAGTATGTTCATAGTTACAACAGTAAGAGTTTTGTGTTTTTACCTCTTTCAGAATATGTAACTTTCTTTTTATTAGTGTGCTTGTCTCTGTGTGTACATGTAACATATGTGCTGGTGCCTGAGGAAGCCAGGAAATCTTTCTTCTTCTTCTTCTTCTTCTTCTTCTTCTTCTTCTTCTTCTTCTTCTTCTTCTTCTTCTTCTTCTTCTTCTTCTTCTTCTTCTTCTTATTATTATTATTATTTTCTATATTCTTTATTTACATTCCAAATGATTTTCCCTTTCCCAGTTCCCCCATCCCCAAAAGTCCCATAAGCCCTCTTCCTTCCCCCTGTTTCCCATTTGCCTAAGATTTCATGAATTCATTGTTCTTAATTGCTGAGTAGTATTCCATTGTGTAAATATACATGGAAAATACCTCTGATAAAATTGAAGAAATATATAGAAAAACACGTTAAGATTGACTATTTCATGGAAAAATTATACAGATAAAATGGTAGGCATAAAAATATTCCTAAGTTGATTGAAAGTGGAGTTATAAACATTTTCTGATAAAATTGAAAATCTACAAGGAAAATATTTCTGATAAAACTCAAGAAATATATAGAAAAACACAGTAAAACTATTTCATGAAAAATTATACACATAAGATAGTAGGCATAAAAATATTCTTAAATTGATTGAAAGTAGAATTAAAAACATTTTCTGATAAAATTGAAGATTTACATGGAAAATATTTCTGATAAAATTGAAAAAATATGGAAAAACATTAAAATTGAAGATTATCATGGAAAATTATACAGATAAAATGGTAGGCATAAAATATTTCTAAGTTGATTAAAAGTGAAATTATGAACATTTTCCGATAAAATTGAAGATTTACATGGAAAATATCTCTGATAAAATTGAAGAAATATATAAAAACGCGTTAAGATCGAGTATTTCATGGAAAAAGTATACAGAAAAAATGGTAGGCATAAAAATATTCCTATGTTTTTTAAACATGGAATTATAAACTTTCTGATAAAACTGAAGATCTACAAGGAAAATATTCCTGAAGAAACTCAAGAGATATATAGAGAAACATGTTAAAACTATTACATGGAAAATTATACAGCTAAAATGGAAGGTATAAAAATGTTCCTAAGTTGGTTGAAAGTAAAATTATAGACATTGTCTGATAAAACTGAAGATACACATGGAAAATACTTCTAACAAAATTGAAGAAAAATACAGAGAAACGTTAAAATTGAAGATTATCATGGACAACTATACAGACAAAATGGTAGGCACAAAAACATTCCTAAATTGATTGAAAGTGGAACTATAAACACCCAACACCCGGACGAAACCAAAGATTTACCTGAAAAACACTTTCGACAAATTCAAAGAAATACACAGAAAAATGTTAAAATTAAAGATTATCATGGAAATTAATACAGTCAAAATGGTAGATGCAAAAAGCATTACTGAATTGAAAGAGGAGTCACAAACATGTTCTGATAAAATCGAAGATCCACATGAAAAACATCTCTGTTAGACTATGTTTTTTGTTGGGGAATTGAGTCTATTGACATTATAAGATATTAAGGAATAGTGATTGTTGCTTCTTGTTATTTTTGATGTTCTTTTTACGTTTGTGTGGTTACTTTCTTTTGGGTTTCTTGGAAAAAGATTACTTACTTGCTTTTTCTTTTTTTTTTTTTTTTGTTTTGTTTTTTTGGTTTTTCGAGGCAGGGTTTCTCTGTGTAGCCCTGGCTATCCTGGAACTCACTCTGTAGACCAGGCTAGCCTCGAACTCAGAAATCCGCCTGCCTCTGCCTCCCAAGCGCTGGGATTAAAGGCGTGCGCCACCACCGCCCGGCTTACTTGCTTTTTCTAGGGTGCAGTTTCCCTCCATGTTGGCGTTTTCCATCTATTATCAATTGTAGGACTGGATTTGTGGAAAGATATTGTGTAAATTTGGTTTTATCATGGAATATCTTGGTTTCTCCATCTATGGTAATTGAGAATTTTGCTGGGTATAGTAGTTTGGGCTGGCATTTGTGTTCCCTTAGGGTCTGAATGAGATCTGCCCAGGATCTTCTGGTTTTCATCGTCTCAGGTGAGAAGTCTGGTGTAATTCTGATAGGCCTGCCTTTATAGGTTACTTGACCTTTTTCTCTTACTGCTTTTAATATTCTTTCTTTGTTTAGTGCATTTGGTGTTTTGATTATTATGTGCCAGGAGGACTTTCTGGTCTGGTCCAGTCTTTGGAGTTCTGTAGGCTTCTTGTATGTTCATGGACATCTCTTTCTTTAGGTTAGGGAAGCTTTATTCTATAATTTTGTTGAAGATATTTACTGGCCCTTTAAGTTGGAAATCTTCACTCTCTTCTATACCAGAGACGTCTCACTTTGTGATTTCTTTATTGTTTCTACTTCCATTTTTAGATCCTGGATGGTTTTGTTCAGTTCCTTCACTTGTTTTTTGTGTTCTCCTGTAATTCTTTCAGGGATTTTTGTGTTTCCTCTTTAAGGGCCTTTACCATTTGACCTATGTTCTCCTTATTTTTTTAAGGGAGATATTTATGTCCTTCTTGATGTCCTCTAACAGCATCGTGAGAAGCGATTTTAAATCCAACTCTTGCTTTTCTGGTGTGCTGGGGCATCTGGGACTTACTGTAGTGGGAGAACTGGGCTCTGATGTTGCCGAGTAGCCTTGGTTTCTGTCGGTAGGGTTCTTGCACTTGCCTTTCGCCATCTGGTTATCTCTGGTGTTAGTTGGTCTTGTCGTCTCTGGCTGGAGCTTACCCCTCCTATGGGCCTGTAAACCTGTGTCTGTATTCCTGGGAGACCGACTTTCTTCTGGCAGGGTCTGTGCACAGAAGCCTGTGGAGCTGTCTGGTTCCCTGTTGCAAATGGTAGCCGGAATGGAAGACTTCTGTACCAGTCACTCCAATGATCACATGCCTTGTGTGCTCCTAGCTGTACTCCTCCAGAGAGAAGGTGGAGATCTGATCTCCACACTCAGAAGTGAAATTGCTGCTGGGAGATCACTCTCTTCTGGTGGGCTAAGCACAGAAGGCTTTGGAGCTGCCTGGTTCCCTGCTGCAGATGGCGGCTGGAAGGGAAGACTCCTGTCCCAGCTGCTCCATTGATCCTATGCTCTGTTTGCTCCTAGCTGTACCCCTCCAGAGAAAAGGTGGAGATCTGATCTCCACACTCAGAAGTGAAATTGCGGCTGGGAGATCACTCTCTTCTGGTGGACTAAGCACAGAAGGCTGTGGAGCTGCCTGGTTCTCTGCTGCAAATGGTCAGGAAATCTTTCAAAAAGAACATGAAATGTAGCCTGTTATAAAACCATATATTTGATTCTTCAAATGAAATATTCAGAATTAGCACATCTATAGAAATGAAAGTAGATAAATGGTTGCCTATGGTAAAGGAGAGATGGGATGTTGAGCCCAGGGAACTAATAGGTCTGAGATTGAAATGGTATTGTGACTAGAAAGAGTTATATAATCTGGACTGTATTTTATTATACAAAGAGAAAGGAAAGTATAATACAGTGATTCTAACATATGAGCAAACATTTGAGGTAGGAGTTATTCCCTGTGATTAGCCATTTCCATAAACATAGGAGAGCTAAGAGATTTTTGAGGACTCAACCCTGAGGTTTAATCCAACAACCTTGCTCCTCAAACCATGCTCTCTACACTACAATGGAGATTGTCCTGAAGCACTACAGGGTTCCATGTCATGCTGGAAACTTCATGGTCCCTATGTGTCTCCCCCAACTTCTCCAAACACTCTTCATCCTCAGTGTGTTGACAGGAATGGACAGAGTTGAAGGAAAGAGGGTTTCTATCAGAGATTGGATGCTCTTCTTGCTGGTCACAGAAGGTTTACATGGAGCCATTTCTCACCAAAACCACTTTAGCAAGTATGATTTAGACTTCCAGACCATGTAAGATATCACCTTCTGAAGTGTTAGTGTTTAGCTCATCTCTTTAGTGTTGCATTTGATTTTTATAAAATTGTGATTTAAAATATATAAAATCTATTTTATGGAAAATAAGGCTTTTTAAATTCATATCTTCTGATTATATTTTTTTTCCTTAACTCCTTCTAGATTTTTTCCATTTCTCCTCCCATATGAATCAACACACTTTATATCTTTAATCATGACATAAAACAAAGTTAAAAATTATATAATAAAGTTAGTTAAAATAAAAACAAACTAATAAGAATTTTACAGAGTATACAAATAAACAGAAGAAAAGAAGCCAAAGGAAAAGCTCAAGAATACATATGGATACAAAGACATTCACAACAAAACAAGAAAAACACAAAAATAGAAATTATAATATACATGCAAAGGACCTGTGATGGTGAAAAAAAAGTCTACCAAAGTATTATAAGATGGCATTGAGTTCATTTGGTGTTGGCCATATACTGCTGGATATGGGCTCTGGCCTTATAAGTGGTTTGTATACCTAGTGAGATTACACTGAAGTAAACTGTGGTTATCACTTGGAGATAACCTTCTGGGCTAGGGATTTGTGCTCGTATTTACTTCCCCTTTTAGCATTGGGAATATAACAGGCACAGACATGGGCAGGTCCTGTGTGTGCTGCTACAGTCTGTATGCATCTCATAGGTGCATTGATCTTGCTGTGTTTAGAAAGACTTGTTTCCTTGCTGTCTCCCATTCACTAATTTTCACAATATTTCTGACCTAACTTCTACAGAAATACCTAAATCCCAATGGGAGAAAATTGATGAAGATACCCTATTTAAGACTAATTGTTCAAAAGTCTCTGATTTTCTATACACTGTCTAGTTGTGCCTTTCTATATTTGTACCATGTACTACAGGAGGAAGGTCCTCTAATAATTATTGAGCAAGACATTGATCTATGAGTATAGCAAAGTATTGTTAGGAGTCATTGCATTGTTATATTCCTTTATCAGAACAGTAGCATTTAGTTTTCCTCTAGGTCTCTGGCCTATCTAGTCCCAGGTTTTTGACCCACTAAAGCAGTGTTTGGGATGGGTTTCATCTCATAGAATTGGCCTGAAATCCAATCAGATATTTGTAGATTACTCCCACTAGCTTTGTTCCATTATTCCACTAACATTTCTAGAAGATAGGTCATCATTGTAGATAGAAGAGTTTGTAGATGGTTTTGTGTTTACCTTTGACCTTTGGTAATATTTAGAGTACCTTCTAGTACCATGAACACTATACTATAGTGGTGAAGGCTCTTGATGGGCACCAGCTCTATGTCTTTATGTTCCATGAGTTGAATAGGTTTGTCTTGGTCTTACTATAAATATGTGGAGAACAACCAATAGCCTCAGTAATAGTGTAGGGTACTCAAGTTTTCATGGATCCACTTTGGTCAACATCTAGATTATATGTAATCCATTTCTAAACTGGAAACTTCACTTTGTGATGAGAGATGTCCAGCTGTGGCTCTGACTCCATCACTATATTGGAATTCAATTTAAATTAACTTCACATATGCATATACTATAGGAAGATATTACTGCACTAAGTTTGCATGTGATGGCTCAAATGACCCTTAGATTTAGCTTTCCTTCCCTATGTCACTCCTGTGACCCACTCTTCCTTCCCTCCTCCTTCGCTACTTCTAATCCCGTCTAACCCCATGCATCCATAACTATTTATTTTGCTTTCCTTTCTAGGGCAATCCAACACTCTCCAAGTTTCTTATTATATACCTATCCTTTGTGGTTATATGGACTGTAGCCTGCTTATTGAATACTTAATAGTTAAGATCCACATTTGTCTTTCTGGGTCTAGATTACTTCACCAAGTATATTTTTTATCTCTTCCAATTTACCTGCAAATTCCATCTTTTTTAATAACTAAGTAATACTTCATTGTGTAAATGTACCACACTTTATCTATTTATCTATTAACAGATACCTGGGCTGTTTCTAAATTCTGGAATGCATTGAGTAGGTTTCTCTGTGTAGGATGAAGCACTCTATGGTTGTAGGCCCAAGAGTAGTATAGCTGATCATGAGGTAGATTACTTCCGTTCTTCTTGAGAAAACACAGATTTCCATAGCGGCTGTTTAAGTTGACCTTCCCACCAGCAATGGATAATTGTTCCCCTTATTCTATAACCTTGCCAACATAAAAAAGTTTTTATTGATGTTGTTCATTCTGACTGGTGTAAGATGAAATTTTAAGGTAGTTTTGATTTGCATTTTCTTGGTGACTAAGAATGCTAAACATTTCTTTAAGTCTCAGCCATTTGTATTTTCTCTCTTGAGAATTCTTTGTATAGATGTGTTCCTCAATTTTTAAATTGTGTTGTTTGTTTTCTTGACGTCCAATTTTTAATTCTTCAGATATTTTAGATATTAGCCCTCTGTCACATATGTAGTTGTATAAAATCTCTTCCCATTTTTTTTTATCTTACCACTTTGTCCATATGATGATGTCCTTTGCCATGCAGAAGCTTTTTGCTATCACGAGGTCTCATTTATTAACTGTGATTCTTATTTCCTGTACTATTGGTGTTCTATTCAGAAAGCCTTTTGCTGTGCCAGTGAGTTTTCAGCTGTCTTTCCTGTGCCAGAAACACTCCAACTCTTCTATCAGATTCAGTGTATCATTTCTTCTGTTGAGTGTTTTGATTTATTAGGAGTTGAATTTTATATAGGGTGGTAAATATGGAACTACTTGCATTCTTCTATGTTTAGCCATTCTGATTAACCAGCACCATTTGTTTTGGCCAGAGTATATTTCTAGTTTCATTATAAAAATTCAGGTATCCATATGTGTCCTGGCTCTTCAATTTATATCCATTGATCAAAATGTTTTTATGCCAATGCCATGCTGACTTTATTATTATAGCTCTGTAGTAAATAAAACAGAGTGGGGATGGTCGTACTACCAACAATTCTTTTATTATTTAGAATTATTTAGCTATCTTATGCTTTCGTGTTTCTATATCAACTATCATTTAATGTTCAGGGAAGAATTTTGTTGCTGGTAACTAGGGCTGACGATTAAGATAAGTACTGGCTGAGTTTCCAAAATCTCAGAGATTCTCTCAATCATCATACTACACAAATACAAGGTTGTATTCCCCATTTCCATGAAGATAGTGAGTAGAGGAGAGTTCACTTCTGCATCTCTGGTACATTATGCATTTGATGGTCTCCTATTAGGTTGTATTTGGTTTGGTTGGGGATTTGGAGTGCACATTCTGCCTTTTTGAATTCTACAATTCTCAAAGAAGTGGTCAAACTTGGCCACTGTTGTCTACTTTGCCACCTTCTAAGGATAAATGGACTTTTATGCTTGGGTTCCATATTTCATCTAATTTATTGCCATAATGTTTTCATATAATTTTGTCATCAGTCTGCTATTTTAGGAAGGTGTGTTCAGGTGGACATCTGGCATTCTTAGTTGGTTTCTATCAGAGAGTTACTTTGAAGAATGCCTTCCGTCTTATTACCAGAAGAGTAATCTGCTGAGTATTCTAAGGGAAGAGATGTGGGGTTGTTACTGAATCATGGGATTCTTTTGGTTGAAAAACAAGGCATGGGCTAGAAAGATGATTTAGTATTAAGAAATGCATTGTCCTTGCACAGGACTCAGGTTTGGTTGTGATCATTCACTTTGATGATTCACAGCTACAGAGTATATAGTCTAACTCCAGGAGATCTGATACTCACTCCTTTCTGGCCACTGTAGGCATTATATTCAGGTTCATATACCCACACACAGACACATAGACACAGATACATAATTTAAAAATTAGATGTTAAAAAGAATGCACAGTCCTTGCTAGCTTACAAAATAGCTATCAGTATAAGTAAAAATGGGGTATTGGGTAAACCTTATGTATTTTTATGGAGCTCTCTTTTATCCTTCATCAATTAAGAAAGAAATCTGCCATGTTTGGTGGGGCTGTTACACCATGTAGCTTAGAACTGCATTTGTTCACATTCACCCTAGTTTGTAAAAATCATAGCAGTGAAATGCACTGACTATGCTGCTCTGTGTTGCTTCTTAGTGTGTTGATTGGTACTTATCCTAGTTCTTTTAAAATTAAATGTTATTATAAAGGGAGTGATTCCCTAATTATTGATTGACTTTACTCTCAATAACCTTCAAATTAGCACAGGTCTGAGAAATTTGATAGCCAGTTCTGAAATTGTTTGTTCTAAAATGTTTACACAGAAGTCAGTGAGATAGTTTAGTGTGTAAGGATACTTTCCACCTGGCCTGATGATCAAAGTTCAATGCCCAGAACTTACAAAGTGAAAGGAGAGAATCAACTGCAGAGAGATGGGGGAAGGTAAGTGTGGAGGGGGTGAGGGAGAGGGAGAGGGAGGAGAGGGAGAGGAAGAGGGAGAGAGATTCACACTAATGGCAAAAAAATACACAGTTTTTCAGTGAAAGAAGACATGGAGAAGTAGAGAGGGTATACAAATCTTCCTTCCTCTGTTTTAAATTTAAAGAATATATTTAAATAAAATGAAAATTTTCTTTTTGTTTCAGCCACTTGAGTTCACTAGAAGGGAGGAAGAAGTCAAGGAGACGAAATCCTTCCTCCTTATGAAAGACTGTTAAGGTTTATTATTTTTAATTTTAAATATAATGACACATTTAGAAGTGTATACAGAATTATAAACTGTTGATGTATATGCATGGCTTTTACTACTTTTTGAATTTTAAAAATTTCATTTATTGATTAATGTGGGAATAGTGGTCACCACGGTGTGCACTTGGAGATCAGGGAACAACTTTATGCAGTGCTCTTTACCCACGGATAGTCCTTATTCAGCAATGAATTAGCAGAGAACTCAGAATTACATGCCAGGAATGTCAGGGGTGTAGGAAGGAAAAGAAGTGCAGGAGCAACAGTAAGGAAAAAGGGAGGGAAAGAGAGATTGTAAACATGACATTCAAAGTTTCAGAGCCCATGTGTCAACAGCCTACAGTGTCAGACTTCCCCTCTGGGACCCCTAAGTCTTCATTTGTGAAATGTGATATCGAACTTGATGACTTTTAAGGCTCCTTCTGGCACTGCCATTCTGAAATCCTATTATTATAGCTTTAAATACTGAAACACTCCTTAATAGGCAAGAAATTAAAAGCCTTAACCTTTGGCTATTAATATTATTGGTGCCAACATTTCATGACTTGAGATGAATAACTGATAGTGAAAGAGATCACAGCTAGGGATATCATGAGAAGTGACAGGCGTTTTACCCTCAGGAGATACTGGGAAGAGACTGATGAAATCTCTTATATAATTCAAGTGATAATGGAATGGGGAGATGATTTCTGCAGGCCTTCATTGGAAAAAAAAAGTAATAAAATGTCACATTTTCTTTTTCTTTCATTTTATTTATTTTTGTTTGATGCTCACATATACCCCTTCCCCATTTGAGTACTCTAAAGGTGAAAGTGAAATTGAAGAGGACTGTCTAAGAAAGAGAGAAGTTCATCCACTGGCTATTATTGTTCAGTATTTGTTCCTTAATGAATTACTGAAAATGTGGTGAAAGTAACCATATCTAACTGAAAATGTATTTATTATGGTCTAATATCCATTTAAGGAATCTGTAAACATATAAAATATGCTCCAAGGGATTCTAGAAAGACAGAGGAGATAGTTCAAGTTCTAACAAGACACTCATACTCATTTATCATGAGACCAGAAACCATAGAACTTACCCAGACTTCAGACATCTCACCCCAGGAAAGCACCATAAAAATTCTCATTCATGGCAAAATTTACATATGATTTGGCCTTTGTATCATGATTTTGTATAAGTTTTCATATGTCTACAGATTTATATGAAGAGAAATAGCATCCACTCTCCTCTTGCCAACTTCTGTTTCCCGATAAAGTTTGAAGCACAGGGAAAGTATAGTAGGTTTTTAGAGTTTATTGACCTCTAGAGGCTGCTCATGGCCTTTGAACATTTTGTACCCCATTTTTCCCCATAAATTAAGCTAACATATGGTTACAGAAACTCTGCTTACTCAGTAAGATTTTCATTGATTTCTCTTCTAAGTCTATGAAGATCTTTGTATCTCAATTTGCAATTTGGTTCCTCAATGATACTACTATACTATCAATGAAAGTGGTTTTCTTGGTTAAAGTTTTATTGCTGTGAAGAGATACTTTTATCAATAAGGATATGCTTATAACACATACACCCAAACAAACATACAAACAGTGTAAAAACATTTAAATGGGACTGGCTTAATGTTTCAGAGGTTTAGTCTTCTGTAACCAGGGCAGGAAACATGACAGTGTGCAGGCTGACCTGGGTATTGGAGGAGATGCTGAGAATTTTTACATCTTCAGTTGCCAGCTGCTGAAGGAGACTGTCACACTGGGCATAGTTTAAAAGTAGACTTCCAAGCCTGCCCTCACAGTGACACACTTCCTCCAACAAGGCCACAATGAGTCCAACCAGGCCAGACCTTCTAATAGTGCCACACACTATGGGCCAAGTATTCAAACACATGAATCTTTAAGAGCTATGAATATTCAAACCACCACAGTGGTCATCTCAAAAGTTTGCAAAATGTGTTGATATTGGAGCAATTAATAGGTTACTGGAATAAGGGTTTTGAGATGCTGCTGAAATAGTCTTGGTTCACAGAATGATTCCACAATTTCTCAGCTGTGTGGTTTCTACAAAGTCATCACCCAGTTTTTTTCCTCCATTGTAAAATAATGGAAAGTGGGTAGTAATGATGATTAAGGGAGTCATTGTAAGAAAACTGCTAGCTGAAAGTTATCATTGCAATAGAAGCGTTGGATAATGTTGTGGGCTGGACTTTTTCTTTCTTTAAAATGACCATGTTGAAGTCCTAACTCCACTGCAATACTTCTTACAGGTAGTTACTTTTGGCAGATAGTTTATGTCATCATGTGTGCATGTTTCCCTCTCTCCAGGCAACTATTTACTGGGACTTTCTAAATAATGTTGTACGGCAAGAACCTTTTATGGTGCAAAATAACCAGTTTTTGGTTCTCATCAGGATTATTCAATTCTTCAAACTTTCCCAAATTAGTCACTTCTAAGAGAGAAAAGGAGGCCACCCTAGACAAAATATATAAAAGTTCTGATGTAGAGATTAATAAGATTCTGGATCAGGGTCTTTTCCTCACCGGGTCTATCTCTCTATTTATCTCCCCGGCTCTATCACCCACTATCATCCTCTCTACCATCTCTTTATCCTCAATTATCTGTCTTCCATCATCTATTTACCATCTATCTCTGTATTTTAATTATATATCTATTTCTATAATCTATCCATCATCTATGAATTTCTATCAATATCTATCTATCTATCTATCTATCTATCTATCTATCTATCTATCTATCTATCTATCATCTATTTCTGTCATAGCATGTATATGGAGGAGAGAATACTAATTTGTGAAGTAGATTCTCTCCTTCTATCTTTGAATGGACTATAGGAATCAACCATAGGTTGTTAGAACTACACAATAATAACCTTTGTCCACTGAGCCATCTCACCAACCCAACTAATGGTTGTAAGAGATGAGAAAAGGATGAGATACTTAGGGAGTTCCAAGCAGAGATAATGTTTTAATTTCACACTGAAAAATTTAAGCAAGCATTAAAACAAACCTCCCAAAGATATCTTTAAAAATATTGAACTATTAAGAGCTGGAGAGATGGTTCAACAGTTAAGAGTGCACCCTGCTTTTGCACCCATGTTAACTCACAATCACTTGTAACTCTAGCTCTAGGTGATCTAGTGGCCTCTTCATGTCTCTGAGGACATTGCATTCATATGCACCCCATCACCACAAGCCCATATACATAATTAAAACCAATAATAAACTCTTAAAATATTCAACTGAAAGCAAATAAATAAGAGAATCTCAGGACTCAAAGAGAGGGATCTTAGATGAAATGCCCTACATTGGGCAGATGGAACTTGTAGAGCATACCTTCAGCAGAAAGACAGGGACTCAAGTAAGGAATGTGGTTGCCATCCCACAGTCAAAACTCTGACCCTTAATTGTTCCTGTCTGAAAGAACTGCAGAGATGTAAATGGAAAGAAGCCTAAGGAAAAGAAGATCCAGCGACAGACCCAAAGTCCGATCCAGCTCAAGGGGACGCCCCAAGACTTGACACTATTATGGAGGCTATGGAGAGCTCACGAAAAGTGACCTATCATGTCTGCCCCCAGAAAGACACAACAAGCAGCTGAAAGAGTCATATAAAGATATTTGCACCCAACCAATAGACAGAAACTACTGACCCCTGTGGCTGAGTTAGGGGAAAGCTGGAAGAAGCTGAGAAGGAGGACCAGCAGTCTCGATTAACCTGGACCCCGAAGATCTCTCAGATACTGGACCAACAACCAGGCAGTATACACCAGTTGATATGAGGCCACCAAAAATCATATATATATATATATATATATATATATATATATACACACACACACACACACACACACACACACATATGTATCAGAGGACTGCCAGGTCTGGCTTTAGTCAGAGAAGATGCACCTAACACTCAAGAGACTGGAGGCCCCAGGGAGTTTAGAGGTCTGGTGGGGTGGAGGTGGTAGGTGGAGGGTGGGGACATCCTTGTTGAGACAGGGGGGCGGGGAGGAGTTGTGGTTGTGGAACAGTCAGAGGGTGGACCAGTAAGGGAATACAATCTGGAGTTTTAAATATATATATGGTTGTTTGCTAGTAAATAAATTCATACAAAATTTACCTGCTTTTGTATTTTTATAAATATAAATAAACTTCCAACAAAATAGGCCCTATTGTAAAACCATGTCAGACAGTTCATTTGCAAAGATCTGCCAGGGTATAAGAATGAAGCAGAGTGGAGAATTAGGAAAGAGCTGAGACCCAAATCTCCAGGCTCAGACGACAGTTAAGTTAACCAACAGCACAAAGTTGGGAATGGAGGAAATTTCACAATCCCTCCCCCCCCAAAAAAAGTAGCTTGCTCTCCTCAGAGGGTGAACTTTTGGGTAGTCCAATACTTCTAATGAGAAGAGCACACATAGCCCTTAGGCAGAAGTATTTTTCCGACTTGGCAAGTGCTAAGAGCACTCACCCAAATTAGAGTTAGCAGCTGCCAGCTGCTTGATTTTACCAGTTCACTCTAAATGCTGCTGCTAACTCCTACACCCAAGCAAGTCAAGAATAACATATTATACACCACCAAGAACAGGTCTCCAGTCCAGACACCAAGAAGAAAATTGAAAGTACCTAGGGAATATATAGATGAGTCAACCTTCAACCAATGCAGAGAAGTCAACAACCTACTTTCCAGAGGAGTATTAACAGACATAATGGGACAGAGAGAATACACTGCATTTATGAGCACTTGCAGCTCTTTCAAAAAACATAGGTTTAATTTCCAACACCCTCCAATGGCTTACAACCATTTGTAATTCTAGTTCTCTTTTGTACTCTTCATACATGAGGCACAAATGCAATGAACTTACCTATATACAGGCAAAATACTCATGCATATGAAATAAAATAATTTTTAAATATAATAGTTATTATATCTTTTTAGTCACAAGTCAATTACCAAGTACAGACAGCTTTGTATTTCTGAACATGTTGTATAAATGAACACATCAACCAATTAATCAACAAACAAATCATATTTGTAGAAATAAAATCAAATGAAAAATATATGTTAAATTAAGGAAATAGAAGAGAAACCCACTTGTGTACAGAGCTACATTTCTCTCTGTGGGAACCAAAATGGCTCAGTTGACCCAGCTAAGATTGTTGATGAAATTTAGCAACTTGTGAGTAATGGTTCCACATTCTTGCTCTATGTATCTAGGGGTTGGGTTCAGCTTCTGAAGGACAGTTACTTCTGATGGCTAATGCCCCCTTTATCTGTTTTCAAAACCAATAATAATGAGTATAATTGTTATAAATTTTAAATGTCTGTAGTTTTATATTATGCATCATACTGTCTCTTTCTTGCCTGCCTAACCATCTGAATTTGTCTTTTTCTTCAGATTTTGAGGACTTATGTATATTTTGGACCTGACTAGATAGTACAAAATAAAATATGTATTTTAAAGTCAGTTGATTAATGATCTCAACTACATTTCCAAAGCATTTTTGTGACAGCAATGAATTTGTGTGATACTGAAACAGCAATGAATTTGTGTGATACTGAAACTTCAGATTTTGAGGACTTATGTATATTTTGGACCTGACTAGATAGTACAAAAAAAATATGTATTTTAAAGTCAGTTGATTAATGATCTCAACTACATTTCCAAAGCATTTTTGTGACAGCAATGAATTTGTGTGATACTGAAACAAAGGGATGACTATATTGATTTGAGCATCTTAAGAAATATTGGAAAAATTGAGAATTGTTCATTTATTCATTCAACACAAAGGCTGAAAATCCCACAGCAGCTCAGCTGAAAGACTACAGAAAGTAGGGTACAATAATGAGAATCATTGACCCCTTACAAATATGTAGTCTGAAATGAATTTGAGTGTTTAAATATCAGTTTCACATGGAACCACAAATCACAGTTGCCAGCTATGCAGTTTAAAAAAGATAAATCAATACATTCTTGGAGTGATGATAAGTTAGAAGGATCATAAATTGCATGCATGCCTTACGAGAAATGAATGGGAAGACTTGCCCAGTATATTGACTGTTTTCTCTTTGAAATGTAGCCATAAATTATGACAGTCCCTTCTGCAGAGGAAGTCAGATTTATGATGCTGATTGGAAGAAACTGGTACAAGCTTTTATTGAACATTGACTTGGGGCCAGGCATCAGTGAACCACTTTCACAGTCACAGTGTTGTTTGACTTTATGTGAGAGCAGAGTGTATGGCTATATATTTTCTTAAGTTTTGCAGCAAGAGAACCATGGGAGATAAGGAGTCAAGAATGGCTAATGGTCATGAAGTTGATCATCTCAGGAGCTCAGACTGCTGACACAGTCCAAATTTGGAAAAGAAGAACAGTGGTGTTTGTCCTTTCAGCTACTGGACAGACCTTTCTTAATTTCTCAGATCTACAATTCATCTATCAATGTACTGATCTGTCACCCTAATCCCTATTCATCTATATGTGTATCTATCCAGCTATTTTCTATCTATCCATCCATTTTAGAAGAATTCAAGCCAGATCTTCTATATCAAGTATACCAATGTTGTAGATCAATGTATTTGGGAAAAAATTAAAACACCAAGTGTATATGTTAAAACAGTAACTACTGTCACTAGAGAGATGGCTCAGTGGTTAAGAGCACTGACTGCTCTTCCAGAGATCCTGAGTTCAATTACTAGCAACCATATGTTAGCTATCAAGCATCTGTAATGGGATCAAAAGAACCTCTTCTGGTGCTTCTGAAGACAACTACAGTGTACTCATATAAAAAAATAAATCTTAAAAAAATCAAAACAAAATTGGAGCTATTTAAAATTTTCTGAGAAACTGACAGACTGATTTCCAGAGTAGTTCTACCATCATGCAATCCCAGAAGCAGTGAAGGAGTGTTGCTCTTTCTCCACATCCTTGCCTGTATCTGCTGTCATCTGAGATTTTGATCTTAGCCATTCTGATTGGTGTGAGGTGGAATCTCAGAGTGATTTTGATTTTCATTTCTCTGGTGACTAAGGATGCTGAACATTTCTTTAGATTCTTCTCAGCTATTCTAGATCTTTCAGTTGAGAATTCTTTCTTTGGTTCTGTGTCCCATCATTTAATAGGGTTATTTGGTTCTCTGAAGTCTAAATTCTTGGGTCATTTCTTTTTTTTTTTTTTGGTTTTTTGACATTGAGTCATTTCTGTTCAGGAAATTTTCTCATGCCCATGTGCACAAGGTTCTTCCCCACTTTCTCCTCTATTGGTTGATAAAGATCTTTTCCCAATCTATAGGTTGCTGTTTTGCTCTATTAATGGTGTCCTTTGCCTTACAGGAGCTTTTCAATTTATGAGATCCCATTTGCTAATAGTTGATCTTAGAGCCTGAAACATTGGTGTTCTGTTCAGGAAATTTTCCTCTGTGAAAATGTGTTTGACATGCTTTCCCAATTTCTCTTCTATTAGATTCAGTGTATCTGGTTTTATGTGCAAGCCCTTATCCACTTGGACTTGAGCTTTGTTCAAGGAGATAAAAATGGATCAATTTGAATTCTTCCACATGCTGAACACCACTTGAACCAGCACAATTTGTTGAAAATGCTGTCTTTTCCCACTGAATGATTTCGGTTTCTTTGTCAAAGATCAAGTGACCATAGGTTTGTGGGTTTATTTCTGGGTCTTCAATTCTATTCCATTTATCAACTTGTCTGACCCTGGACAAATTACAAATACCATGTTTTTGTTGTTGTTGTTGTTGTTTTTTATCATTGCTCCATAGTACAGCTTGAGAACAGGGATGGAGAGTCCACCAGAAGTTATTTTATTGTTGATAATAGTTTTCACTATCCTAGGTTTTCTATTATTATAAATGAAGTTGAGAATTGTTCTTTCTAAGTCTATGAAGAATTGAGTTGGAATTTTGATGGGGATTTCATTGAATCTGTAGATTGCTTTTGGTAAGATGGCCATTTTTGCTATGTTAATCTTGCCAATACATGATCATGGGAGATCTTTCCATCATCTGAGGTCTTCTTTGATGTCTCTCATCAGAGACTTGAAGTTCTTGTCATACAGATCTTTCACTTGCTTGGTTAGAATCACACTAAGATATTTTGTATTATTTGTGATTATTGTGAAGGGTGTCCTTTCCCTAATTTCTTTCTCAGCCTGTTTATCCTTTGAGTAGATGAAGCTATACCACTCCTGGGAATATACCCAAAAGATGATCCAACAAGAATACATGCTCCACTATGTTTATAACAGCCTTATTTATAATCTCCAGAAGCTGGAAGTAGCTGTACTTCAAAAGAGGAATGGTTACAGAGAATGTGGTACATTTACACAGCAGAGTACTACTTAGCAATTAAAAACAATGACTTCATGAAATTCACAGGCAAATGGATGGAACTTGAAAACATCATCCTGAGTGAGGTAATCCAGTCACAAAGAACACACATGGTATATACTCACATATAAATAGATATTAACCAGAGTATCCATGACACAAACCCCAGACCATATGACACTCAAGAAAGAAGACCAAAGTATGTATGCTTCAGTACTGCTTAGAAATGGGTACAAAATACTAATGGGAGGTAGAGGGAAGGAGGAATCTGGAAGGGAGAGAAAAAGGGGGGAGGAAAGGGAGCAGGATCAGGTGTGGGAGGAGACAGAGGAGAAGTATAGAGGGGTCAGGAAATTGAACAGAGGTGTGTAGCGGTGGGAGATGGAGAACTGGGGGTAACCACTAGAAAGTCCCAGATGCTAGGGAAGCAAGAATTTCCCAGGACTCAACAGGAATGATCTTAGCTGAAATACTGAACAAAGGGGAGCTATAACCTGTATAAGTCATATTCAATGGACAAGCATGGCTCCCAGTTGAGGGATGGGGCCACCCACCCATCTCAAAAATTTTAATATAGAATTGTTCCTGTATAAAGGAAATTCATGGACAAAGAGTGGAGAGAGACTGAAGGAAAGACCATCTAGAGACCACCTTACCTAGGGATACATCCCCTCTGTAGACACTAAACCAGACATTATCACTGTTGCCATGAAGCACTAGATGACAGAAATCTGGTATAGCTGTTTCCTGAGAGGCTCTGCCAGTACCTGACCAATATAGATTTGGATGCTCACAGCCAACTACTGGACTGAGAATGGGGACCCCAACAGAAGATTTAGGGGTAGGACTGAAGGAGCTGAAAGAGATTGCAATCCCATAGGAAGAACAACAATGTCAACTAATCAGATACCCAAGAACTCTCAGGGACTAAACCACCAACCAAAGTGTACACTTGGAGGGACTCGTGACTCCATCTGCATATGTAGCAGAAGATGACCTTATCTGGTATCAATCGGATGGGAGGCCCTTTGTTATGTGGAGGCTCGATGCCCCAGTATAGGATGCTAGGGCAGTGAAGTGGGAGTGGGTTGGTGGGAAGGGGAGCACCCTTATAGAGGCAGAGTGAGGGGTGATGGGATGAGTGT
Organism: Tokudaia tokunoshimensis; assembly: GCA_036184795.1. NCBI lineage: Eukaryota > Metazoa > Chordata > Mammalia > Rodentia > Muridae > Tokudaia > Tokudaia tokunoshimensis. The sequence goes on from BTHU01000002.1 coordinate 99,448,829, forward strand.
TTTGCTGAGTCAAAGCTGGGAAAGGGAACAACATTTGATAAATAAAATAACCTGTAAAAAATATCTAAAAGAAAAATAAGTGTCTAAAGTGTTACTGAGTTATTTTGGTTAGATAGACAAAGACTTCCTTGGTGATGTAGTTAAAAAAAGGAAACTGAAAAATTTCCCTGCTAATTCTTCAAAAGTTTGAGTTGTAGGGTAATATGGCTTTACATTTGGCTGTATCATTGAGTTAAGAGGAAAGGGATTTTTTACTGACTATAAGGACTACAAATTATAAGGAGCATTATCATGAAGAATCTGGCTGTATCTAATCTAATGACATAAATGATTAAAACATTTTTCCTCTGCCTTGAAGAAAGAACACAAATACACACACACACACACACACACACACACACACACACGTACAAACACATAGACAGATTTCCACTTGCATAATACAGACAAGGTCTTTATTGGTGTCAAAGTGTAGGTTTCTAATTTCTTTTACCAGAGTCATGTGCCACATCTTTAACTCAGGTACCACTAGGCATAGCATGTTTCTTCTGGGTACATTAAACAGAAATTTACATTTAAACAGAATCAAGATTTTATGAAACCTTTAGGTACACTTGGTTGTTTTCATTGTAAAATAGGATTCTATTACCTCTGTAGAAGCATAATTCTCTCTCTTGACCTTAGCAGGCTCATGGCTTATTCAATTTTTTTATTATTTATTTCATTTTATTTTTTTAATTTATATTCCAAATCATTTCCCCTTTCCCGTTTCCTCCCTCCCCGAAAGTCCCATAAGCCCCCTTCCCTCTCTCTTTTCTCCATTCAACCCCCTCTTGTTATTCTGTCCTGGCGTTCCCCTACATCCAGTCTTTCCAGGACCAGGGGTCTCTCCTTCCATCTTCTTAGAAATCTATTGATATGCGGATTGTGTCTAGGGTATTCCCAGATTCTGGGTCAATATCCCTTTATCAGTGACTGCATACCATGTGTGTTCTTTTGTGATTGGGTTACCTCACTAAGGATGATATTTTCAAGTTCTGACCATTTGCCTAGGAATTTCGTGAATTCATTGTTTTGAATTGCAGAGTAGTATTCCATTGTGTAGATATACCACATCTTCTGAATCCATTCCTCCGTTGAGGGACATCTGGGTTCTTTCCAGTTTCTGGCTATTATAAATAAGGCTGCTATGAACATAGTGGAGCATGTGTCCTTATTGCATGCAGGTAAAGCCTCTGGGTATATGCCCAGGAGTGGTATAGCCGGATCCTCCGGGAGTGTCATGCCCAGTTTTCTGAGGAACCGCCAGACTGCTTTCCAGAGTGGTTGTACCAGCTTGCAATTCCACCAGCAGTGGAGGAGTGTTCCTCTTTCTCCACATCCTCGCCAACAACTGCTGTCTCCTGTGTTTTTGATCTTAGCCATCCTGACTGGTGTGAGATGGAATCTCAGGGTTGTTTTGATTTGCATTTCCCTAATGACTAAGGATGATGAACATCTCTTTAGGTGCTTCTCAGCCATTAGATATTCTTCAGGTGAGAACTCTTTGTTTAGCTCTGTACCCCATTTTTTAATAGGGTTACTTGCCTCTCTGGAGTTTAACTTCTTGAGTTCTTTGTATATATTGGATATTAATCCTTTGTCGGATGTAAGGTTGGTAAAGATCATTTCCCAGTTAGTTGGTTGCCACTTTGTCTTTTTGAAAGTGTCTTTTCCTTGCAAAAACTTTGTAATTTAATGAGGTCCCATTTGTCTATTCTTTTTTTTATTATTTTTTTTATTTTATTTTATTTTTTTAATTTACATTCCAAATTACTTCCCCTTTCCCGTTTCCTCCCTCCCCGAAAGTCCCATAAGCCCCCTTCCCTCCCTATTTTCTCCATTCAACCCCCTCTCGTTACTCTGTCCTGGCGTTCCCCTATAGGATCCGGCTATACCACTCCTGGGCATATACCCAGAGACTTTACCTGCATGCAATAAGGACACATGCTCCACTATGTTCATAGCAGCCTTATTTATAATAGCCAGAAGCTGGAAAGAACCCAGATGTCCCTCAACGGAGGAATGGATTCAGAAGATGTGGTATATCTACACAAAGGAATACTACTCTGCAATTAAAAACAATGAATTCAGGAAATTCCTAGGCAAATGGTCAGATCTTGAAAATATCATCCATTTGTCTATTCTTGATCTTAGAGTATAAGCTATTGGAGTTCTGTTCAGGAAATTCTCCCCTGTGCCCATATGTTCAAGGTTCTTCCCTAGTTTCCCTTCTATTAGTTTCAGTATGTGTGGTTTTATGTGGAGATCTTTGATCCACTTAGAATTGAGCTTAGTGCAAGGAGATAAGAATGGGTCAATTTGCATTCTTCTGCATGTTGACCTCCAGCTGAGCCAGCACCATTTGTTGAAAAGGCTATCTTTTTTCCACTGGATGGTTTTAGCTCCTTTGTCAAAGATCAAGTGACCATAGGAGTGTGGATTCATTTCTGGGTCTTCAATTCTGTTCCATTGATCTACATGTCTGTTACTGTACCAATACCATGCGGTTTTTAACACTATTGCTCTGTAGTACAGCTTGAGGTCCGGGATACTGATTCACCCGGAGGTTCTTTTACTCTTGAGAATAGTTTTAGCTATTCTGGGTTTTCTGTTATTCCAGATGAATTTTTGAATTGCTCTTTCTAACTCTATGAAGAATTGAGTTGGGATTTTGATGGGGATTGCATTGAATCTGTGTATTACTTTTGGTAAGATGCTCATTTTTACTATATTAATCCTGCCAATCCATGAGCATGGCAGATTTTTCCATCTTCTGAGGTCTTCTTCAATTTCTTTCTTCAGAGACTTGAAGTTCTTGTCATACAGATCTTTCACTTGTTTGGTTAGAGTCACGCCAAGATACTTAATATGGTTTGTGGCTATCATGAAGGGTATTATTTCTCTTACTTCTTTCTCAGCCTGCTTATCCTTTGAGTATAGGAAGGCTTCTGACTTGCTTGAGTTGATTTTATATCCGGCCACTTTGCTGAAGTCGTTTATCAGCTGTAGGAGTTCTCTGGTGGAGTTCTTTGGGTCGCTTAAGTGCAAATTGACCCATCCTTATCTCCTTGCACTAAGCTCAATTCTAAGTGGATCAAAGATCTCCACATAAAACCAGACACACTGAAACTAATAGAAGGGAAACTAGGGAAGAACCTTGAACATATGGGCACAGGGGAGAATTTCCTGAACAGAACTCCAATAGCTTATACTCTAAGATCAAGAATAGACAAATGGGACCTCATTAAATTACAAAGTTTTTGCAAGGCAAAAGACACCGTCAAAAAGACAAAGCGGCAACCAACTAACTGGGAAATGATCTTTACCAACCTTACATCTGACAGAGGGCTAATATCCAAGATATACAAAGAACTCAAGAAGTTAAACTCCAGAGAGGCAAGTAACCCTATTAAAAAATGGGGTACAGAGCTACACAAAGAGTTCTCACCTGAAGAATATCTAATGGCTGAGAAGCACCTAAAGAGATGTTCATCATCCTTAGTCATTAGGGAAATGCAAATCAAAACAACCCTGAGATTCCATCTCACACCAGTCAGGATGGCTAAGATCAAAAACACAGGAGACAGCAGTTGTTGGCGAGGATGTGGAGAAAGAGGAACACTCCTCCACTGCTGGTGGAATTGCAGGCTGGTACAACCACTCTGGAAAGCAGTCTGGCGGCTCCTCAGAAAACTGGGCATGACACTTCCGGAGGATCCGGCTATACCACTCCTGGGCATATACCCAGAGACTTTACCTGCATGCAATAAGGACACATGCTCCACTATATTCATAGCAGCCTTATTTATAATAGCCAGAAGCTGGAAAGAACCCAGATGTCCCTCAACGGAGGAATGGATTCAGAAGATGTGGTATATTTACACAATGGAATACTACTCTGCAATTAAAAACAATGAATTCACGAAATTCCTAGGCAAATGGTCAGAACTTGAAAATATCATCCTTAGTGAGGTAACCCAATCACAAAAGATCACACATGGTATGAAGTCACTGATAAGGGGATATTGACCCAGAATCTCAGAATACCCTAGACACAATCATCATATCAATAGATTTCTAAAAAGATGGAAGGAGAGACCCCTGGTCCTGGAAAGACTGGATGTAGGGGAACGCCAGGACAGAGCAATGAGGGGGGGTTGAACAGAGAAAAGAGGGAGGGAAGGGGGCTTATGGGACTTTCGGGGAGGGAGGAAACGGGAAAGGGGAAGTGATTTGGAATGTAAATTAAAAAAAATAAAATAAAATTAAATTAAAAAAAAAGTATACTATCATATCGTCTGCAAATAGTGATAGTTTGACTTCTTCCTTTCCAATTTGTATTCCTTTGACCTCTTTTTGTTGTCTAATTGCTCTAACTAGAACTTCAAGTACTATATTGAAAAGATATGGAGAGAGAGGGCAGCCTTGTCTAGTCCCTGATTTTAGTGGGATTGCTTCAAGTTTCTCTCCCTTTAGATTGATGCTGGCTACCAGTTTGCTGTAAATTGCTTTTATTATGTTTAGATATGGACTTTGAATTCCTGATCTTTCCAAGACCTTTAGCATGAAAGGATGCTGAATTTTGTCAAATGCTTTCTCAGCATCTAATGAGATGTCCAAGTGGTTTTCTTCTTTGAGATTGTTTATGTAGTGGATTACATTGATGGATTTCCTTATATTGAACCATCCCTGCATCCCTGGGATGAAGCCTACTTGATCGTGGTGAATGATCGTTTTGATGTGTTCTTGGATTCGGTTGGCAAGAATTTTATTGAGTATTTTTGCATCGATATTCATAAGAGACATTGGCCTGAGATTCTGTTTCTTTGTCGGATCTTTGTGTGCTTTTGGTATTAGTGTAATTGTGGCTTCATAGAACGAGTTGGGTAGTGTTCCTTCTGTTTCTATTTTGTAGAACAGTTTGAAGAGTATGGGTGTTAGGTCTTCTTTGAAGGTCTGATAGAATTCTGCACTAAAACCATCTGGACCTGTGCTTTTTTTGGTTGGAAGACTTCCAATGACAACTTCTATTTCTTCAGGGGTTATTGGACGGTTTAGATGGTCTATTTGATCCTGACTTAATTTTGGTACTTGGTATCTGTCAAGGAAATTGTCCATTTCCTCAAGATTTTCTAGTTGTGTTGAATACAGGTTTTTGTAGTAGGATCTGATGATTTTTTGAATATCCTCAGTTTCTGTTGTTATCTCTCCCTTTTCGTTTCTGATTTTATTAATTTGGATACTATCTCTGTGCCCTCTGGTTAGTCTGGCTAAGGGCTTATCTATCTTCTTGATTTTCTCAAAGAACCAACTCCTCGTTTTGTTGATTCTTTGTATGGTTTTATTTGTTTCTACTTGATTGATTTCAGCCCTGAGTTTGATGATTTCCTGCCTTCTACTCCTCTTTGGTGTATTTGCTTCTTTTTGTTCCAGGACTTTCAGGTGTGCCATTAAGCTGTTAGTGTTTGCTGTCTCCCGTTTCTTTTTGGCGGCACTCAGGGCTATGAATTTTCCTCTTAGCACTGCTTTCATTGTGTCCCATAAATTAGGGTATGTTGTGCCTTCATTTTCATTAACTTTCAAAAAGTCTTTGATTTCTTTCTTTATTTCCACCTTGACCAAGTTATCTTTGAGTAGAGCATTGTTCAGCCTCCATGTGTACGTGGGTTTTCTTTTGTTTTTGTTGCCATTGAAGACCACCCTTATTCCATAGTGATCTGATAGGAGGCATGGGATTATTTCTATCTTCTTAAATCTGTTGAGGTCTGATTTGTGACCAATTATATGGTCAATTTTGGAGAAGGTACCATGAGGTGCTGAGAAGAAGGTGTATTCTTTAGCTCTAGGATGAAATGTTCTATATATATCAGTTAGTTCCATTTGGTCCAAGGCTTCAATTAGATTCACTGTGTCCCTGTTTAGTTTCTGTTTCCTGAAGGATCCATTTCAGAGAGCGGGGTGTTGAAGTCACCCACTATTATTGTGTGCGGTGCGATGTGTGCTTTGAGTTTTAGTAAAGTTTCTTTTACGAATGAGGGTGCCCTTGCATTTGGAGCATAGATATTCAGAATTGAGAGTTCTTGATGGTGGATTTTTCCCTTGATCAGTATGTAGTGTCCTTCTGTGTCTTTTTTGATGACTTTAGGTTGAAAATCAATTTTATCTGATATTAGGATGGCTACTCCACCTCGTTTCTTGGGGTCATTTGCTTGTAAAATTGTTTTCCAGCCTTTTACTCTGAGGTAGTGTTTGTGTTTGACACTGAGGTGCGTTTCCTGCATGCAGCAAAATGCTGGGTCCTGTTTATGTATCCAGTCTGCTAGTCTATGTCTTTTAATTGGGGAATTGAGACCATTGATATTAAGAGAGATTAAGGCATTGTGATTATTGCCATCTGCCATACTTGACGCTATCTTTATGTTTGAGTGGTTATCTACTTTTGGGTTTGATTCAAGAAGGTTATTATCTCATTTTTTCCAGGGTGTTGTTTCTCTCCCTGTATTCGAGGTTTCCACCTATTATCCGTTGCAGGCCAGGATTTGTGGAAAGATATTGTGAAAATTTGGTTTTATCATGGAATATCTTGGTCTCTCCATCTATGGTGATTGAGAGTTTTGCTAGGTATAGTAGTTTAGGTTGGCATTTGTGCTCTCTTAGTGTCTGCATGAGATCTGCCCAGGATCTTCTGGCTTTCATAGTCTCTGGTGAGAAGTCTGATGTGATTCGGGTAGGTCTTCCTTTGTATGTTACTTGGCCCTTTTCTCTTACTGCTTTTAGTATTCTTTCTTTGTTTAGAACATTCGGTGTTTTGATTATTATGTGACGGGAGGTATTTCTGTTCTGGTCCAGTCTGTTTGGAGTTCTGTAGGCTCCTTGTACGTTCATCGGCATCTCTCTCTTTAAGTTAGGGAAGTTTTCCTCCATAATTTTGTTGAAGATGTTTACTGGCCCTTTAAGTTGCAAATCTTCACTCTCATCTATACCTATAATCCTTAGGTTTGGTTTTCTCATTGTGTCCTGGATTTCCTGGATGTTTTGGGTTACACGTTTTTTGCATTTTGCATTTTCTTTGACTGTTGAGTCGATGCTTTCTATGGAATCTTCAGCACCTGAGATTCTTTCTTCCATCTCTTGTATTCTATTGTTGATGTTTGCATCTATGACTCCTGATTTCTTCCCAAGGTTTTCTATCTCCAAAGTTGTCTCCCTTTGTGATTTCTTAGTTGTTTCTACTTCCTTTTTTAGTTCCTGGATGGATTTGCTGAGATCCTTCACTTGTTTGTTTGTATTTTCCTGTATTTCTTTAAGGTATTTTTGCATTACCTCTTTTAGGATTTCTTCCTGATGACCCACGTTCTCCTGCATTTCTCTGAGTGATTTTGATGTTTCTTCCTCATGGGAATCCATCTGTTGATCCATTGTCTCCTGCATTTCTTTAAGCAGTTCTCGTGTTTCCTTTGTAATGGCATCTATCCGTTGATTCATTTCTTTAAGCAATTTTTGTGTTGCCTCCTTATGGGCATCTGTCTGTTGACCCATATTCTTCTGCATTTCTTTATGCAAATTTTGTGATTCCTTTGTGAGTGCATCTACCCGTTGATTCATCTCGTTAAGCGATTTTTGTGTTGTCTCCTTGTGCGCCTCCATCTTTTGATCCATGTTCTCCTGCATTTCTCTAAGCGATTTTTGTGTTTCCTTTGTAAGGGCTTCTAACCGTTGATTCATGGTCTCCTGTAACTCTTTATGAGATTTATTTGTGTCCTTCTTGTGCTCCTCTAATAGCATCATGAGAAGTGATTTTAAATCCAGATCTTGTCTTTCGGGTGTGGTGGGGTATCCAGGACTTGCTGCTGTTGGAGAGTTGGGTTCGGATGGTCCCACATTACTTTGATTTCTGTTAGTAACATTCCTACGTTTGCCTTTTGCCATCTGGATACCTCTGATGTTAGTTGGTCCTGCTGCCACTGGCTGTTGGTTGGACCTCCTGTGAGCCTGCAAAGCTATTTCTGTCCCCCCCTGGATTACCAGGATTCCCCTGGCACCGATTTCTGGGGCCTGCCTGCTCCTGAGTGACTTTGGAGCCCTAATGTGCCTTGCCCCAAGTGATCTTATATTGGGGAGGCCTTGCACCTCCAAAGGCTCAGCCTAGTGGATTCCTGGAGCAGAGGTCGCCAAAGGGAGGCTGGTAGGCTCCTGCCCTGTGCAGGGGTGTGTGATCTCTCCTGGGGGGGGGGAAGGGGCATCCCTCTGGCAGGCAGAAGTCCCACAGCAGAGCTAGCACGCTGGTTACTGCAGATCTGCCCAGCTCTTGGGAGCCACGTGCACACAATCCGCCCAAGACCCAAGTGATATTATGCCTGTCTGTCTCAGAACCTGGCTGTCCCAACTTCCCAGTCACTGGAGCAAAGATGGCGGAGTGCACTCTGCACACTCTCTGTGGCGCAGCTCACCCTGCAGATGCGATGGCCTGCCGATCTGGCACCCAGACGACCACAGAGCTGACCTGTTCTTGGGCGCAGATGGAAGTCCCAACAGGCCGTGTCTCAAGTGATGTTATATTGGGGAGAGTGCCTGGGTACCTGTCTCTTCAGTGCAGTCTGCGGGAACAGAGGTCGCGGAAGGAAGGCTCATGGCTTATTCTTACATGATCTTTGTTGACTGCTGCTTGTCATGTTCTTTTGTATATATATATATATATATATATATATATATATATATATGGAGGATGTTTTCTGTATGGTAGCTTCCTACACTCAGAAAGAGTGCATAGAATCTTTCATCTTGACATTTCCCTCTGTCATGTCTCTCATGCTTTTCACTTCTGCTCTTCTCCTTCTTCACAGTCACTCTTTTCTATCTTTAAACTTTGAGATAATTAATTAGATTCAGCCAATGTAGAAGCTGCGTGACAATGTGCCTTATTAGTGTTCATTATATTAATGGCATCTGTCATGTTCCCTTTGTCATTTAACCCAATGATACAATGCAGGTAGCTAGAGCTTATACTTTTGAGGAAATAAGACAAGGATGTCTTTGTGTTTCCATATTCTCCTCACACTATCAATGCCTCACTCTGTCTTAACTGAACTGATCAACTAAAGACAGGAAGCATAAACAATTGTGGCTTAATGTATATAAGTTAATGTGCCTTTCTCCAAACATATTGCTGCATAATATGGTTGTAATTGATATGGAGGATCTGTCTTAGATCCTTTCAGGAGCATCATGTAATATGCTATTATATTACCTTTTATTGCAAATGTTCACAGTGTCACAACATGTCTGGTTCTGAGAGGGCTGACTTGGATTTCAATGAATGAAGATTCCACGTATTTATTCTTTTCTTCAGATGCATATACATGTTATTTCCATTCATTTTCCATCATTAAAACTCTGTCAATGGATTATCTTCAACATAATTAATTTTAGATGCAAATAATCGCATTTGTGGAATAAATATTGGGAAAGAAATTTCTAGGGCAAAAGGAACACACATTTTTAATTTTGATAAATATAATCAAATTGCCCTTACAGATTAAGTATGACACCAATTTGTCTGCCCTCCTTTCATGTATATGAATTCTATTTCCCAGAAATTCTCCTCACACAGTTTGTAATTAGACCTCTAGACCTTTCCCAGTATGACAGATTCAGCACAGTTTTATGTGAGTTAATAGACTGTTTCCTAATGTTATAGGTTTATAGTAAAATGGAACAGAAAAACAGAATATTTCTTTATGTTTCAACATGCATAATTTGATTTGCAATAATTATTTATTATGAAATCTATGATATAAATATATTAACAACCTGACCAGCATTTTATATGTTCAAAAGAATATATTTCATTTACCATTGTTCATATGTTCACATTATCTGCAATGTTATCCTGCTGAGTTGCTAGTTTCTTTAAATTGATTTTAAGTAAATAATTATATAATGAGTATATGTTGGTTATAAATTATAATGTATGCTTCCAGTCTTGCCTTAGGAGCTTTTGTATTTTTCAAATTGTTTTTTTTTACTTTATTTTTAGAAAACATATTATTAGTGTTTTATTGTTTCATGTATGGATTTTGCATTATTCTTTTTTTTTCTTTTTAATTTAATTTAATTTTATTTTTTTAATTTACATTCCAAATCACTTCCCCTTTCCCGTTTCCTCCCTCCCCGAAAGTCCCATAAGCCCCCTTCCCTCCCTCTTTTCTCCGTTCAACCCCCTCTCATTACTCTGTCCTGGCATTCCCCTACATCCAGTCTTTCCAGGACCAGGGGTCTCTCCTTCCATCTTTTTAGAAATCTATTGATATGCTGATTGTGTCTAGGGTATTCTGAGATTCTGGGTCAATATCCCCTTATCAGTGACTTCATACCATGTGTGATCTTTTGTGATTGGGTTACCTCACTAAGGATGATATTTTCAAGTTCTGACCATTTGCCTAGGAATTTCGTGAATTCATTGTTTTTAATTGCAGAGTAGTATTCCATTGTGTAAATATACCACATCTTCTGAATCCATTCCTCCGTTGAGGGACATCTGGGTTCTTTCCAGCTTCTGGCTATTATAAATAAGGCTGCTATGAATATAGTGGAGCATGTGTCCTTATTGCATGCAGGTAAAGTCTCTGGGTATATGCCCAGGAGTGGTATAGCCGGATCCTCCGGAAGTGTCATGCCCAGTTTTCTGAGGAGCCGCCAGACTGCTTTCCAGAGTGGTTGTACCAGCCTGCAATTCCACCAGCAGTGGAGGAGTGTTCCTCTTTCTCCACATCCTCGCCAACAACTGCTGTCTCCTGTGTTTTTGATCTTAGCCATCCTGACTGGTGTGAGATGGAATCTCAGGGTTGTTTTGATTTGCATTTCCCTAATGACTAAGGATGATGAACATCTCTTTAGGTGCTTCTCAGCCATTAGATATTCTTCAGGTGAGAACTCTTTGTGTAGCTCTGTACCCCATTTTTTAATAGGGTTACTTGCCTCTCTGGAGTTTAACTTCTTGAGTTCTTTGTATATCTTGGATATTAGCCCTCTGTCGGATGTAAGGTTGGTAAAGATCATTTCCCAGTTAGTTGGTTGCCGCTTTGTCTTTTTGACGGTGTCTTTTGCCTTGCAAAAACTTTGTAATTTAATGAGGTCCCATTTGTCTATTCTTGATCTTAGAGTATAAGCTATTGGAGTTCTGTTCAGGAAATTCTCCCCTGTGCCCATATGTTCAAGGTTCTTCCCTAGTTTCCCTTCTATTAGTTTCAGTGTGTCTGGTTTTATGTGGAGATCTTTGATCCACTTAGAATATTCTTAAAGACCTTTGACTATATGGATGAATTATCAATCTAATTTCTAATTTTCACCACACCATCTTATCAGTAAGAAAAAGTACAGTGGTTTCTCACCTCCAATGGAGGCCTCCATGTCCTGTATGGATCTGTGTGAAGGATAAGATGTAAAATCCTTTGGCCAGTGTATCCACAAATGCAATATTCAAAAGGATGAAAGTAGCAAAAAAAATCATGAGTGACAGTGAGATACAGAGCCATGAGATTAGTGCTCAGCAAACATTGAGTTCCTGAAGCTGGGTAGCATTTCTTTATATTTAATGGATATGCCCATCACTGTGGTGTTCCTTGTGCCACCGATGAGTCTCAGTGCTCATGTACTCAGGTGAGATCTCCTGTTTTCTGTTCGATTATTCAGTCATCTATAAGCAGCTGCAAAAATATAAATGGAACAATATTTAAAAAGTGAATTTGAGAGACATTTATATTTCAAAACTTTATAGTACAATGCTAATAATGATGTATAAGAATCAGTGTACATTGAAGCAGGAACAAAGGAAAAACTTAGTTGAAAATAAGTAACAGATGTCATAAAAAGAAAATAAGAAATGTAATAGCTAAGAATGGAGAGTAATTCTGGGGGATCATGTTATATTGATATAAGAGGACGAAAAGGGTGGGTAAAACTTAGGAGAATTTGCTATCATAAATTAGCACATGGGAGAATATCTTAGAACTATAACTTAGAATTTAGAATTAGATTAAAATGTGAAATGCTACCAGGGCTTTCTACTGAGATTTCACCCATGACCCTCAGACTGGCCAAGGACTTGTGCATGAATAGGAGCTGTGGTTATTGACCTATACTGAATATCATCAATAAAATTAGGATTTTGAGCTTTTCATTTTTAAGTTGAACTGTTGTTTTCAAACTTGGACCAGGCTCCAATAAGTAACTTTTTTTCTTAAACCTGAATTATTTTTATGAATGTGGACATTAAAACTACACACAAAACAATAAGCATCATTCAAAATCTTGATTTAGAAAAAAAAATATTGTTCTATAAAACAGAGATGAAGATTGACTCCTTGGCCAGAGAATCAGTTTCATGATTTTCACTATCATTCCTATTCTCTAATTCCAATTATATATTTTCCCAAGTCCTGTAGCAGTCTACCTTCTGATATCCCCTATTATGTCTAGTCCTATTACCATGGGCCTACACAGATCTTGGTTATACATATCTTTGCTCCCCAACAAGGACCCTATAGCGCAACCTTTTCCTCTAGCCTATACTTTTTTCTTAGTGTCATCTATCAATACATGGGACCTCTAGAGGCCACACATAGAAGATTCTCAGAAGCAGGTAGCCCACAACCATCACATTCTCTAGATGACATAACAGAAACTAAGGAATAGAATATCTATCCTAACACACAAAAGACTAGATATCACTACTTAGTGCTACAATAATCTAAAACCGTATGTCTAGATGACTGTGTAAAATCAAAATCAACAACATCAAGGTCATTTTAAGTTTGCTAGAGCCCATCAACCCTAGTAGAGTAGGCCCTGAGAGATGCAACATAAATGAAGCACAAGACCAGGACTTCAAAAATATCTATTATGAAGATGCTGAAAGACTTAAAGAACATGTAAATAAGTCCATGAAAGAAATCTGGAAGAACATACAAAGAAAAGAATAAAATGAAAAAAAAATGTTCAAGGTACAAATGTAGAAGTAAATTCACTAAAGAAAACTCAAACTTTGGTAAAATTGAAAAGAAAAAATTAGAAAGAATCAACAAAAAAATAGATGGTCATTTGATAAAATAAGATTGACAAACCCTTAGCCAAATTAACTAAAAAGCAGAGAAAGCAAATACAACCTAACAAAATTAGTGACTAAGATGGGAATGAAAACAACAGATACAAAGGAAATCCAGTGAATCACAAGGACATACTTTACAAAACCTTTACTCTACAAAATGGAAATCTAAAAGAAATGGATAATTTTCTTGTTGTGTTAATCCAACAAAGTTAAAGAAAGATCAGATAACTGAAAGAGACCTAGATACCCTAGTGAAATATAAGTGATAATTTTAGATCTCTCTCCCTCAAAAGTCTGAGCTAGATGGTTTTAAGTATTAGCACCAATACTCCATCAATTAATCCACAAAATAAGAACAGAAGTAACAATACCTATACTCAATTCATTTTACAAGGCCACAGTTACTCAAACCACACAAAGACCTAATAAAGAAATAACTTTAGACCAATTTTCCTTAGAAACACACACATAAGTATTAATAAAATATTTGTAAACTAAATCCAATAACACACAAAAGACCATTTACCATGGTCAAGTAGTCTTCCCAGAGATGCAGGAATAGTTCAACATAAATAAATCAGTAAATATAATCTACAATATAAACAGAACAGAAATAAAGCTACATTATTGAGTTGTTATATGCAGAAAAGGCATATGACAGAAATCCAGCAACACTTGGTGATAAAGGTTATGGATCGAATAGGATTACAAGGAATCTACCTCAAAGTAATAGAGGAAATTTATAGCAAGCTCACAGCAAATATCAACCTAAGCAGAGAGAAACTCAAAGCATTATCACTAAGTTCAGGAGAAGGACAAAATTGTTCACTCTCCATACCTATTAATATTGTATTTTAAGTCTATTTAGAGTATTAAGAAAACCAAAGGAGAAGAAGGGTACGCAAATTGGAAAGGAATAGATTAAAATAAGTGTATTTACAGATGATATGCTAGTATGCATAAGTTATGATATAATTACACCAGGAAACTCCTATAGCTTATTATCACTTTCAGGAAATGTAGCAAACAAAACAAATCAAAAACTGAGAAATGCTCTTCACAATAGCCTTAAAAATAATTTGGTATAGTTCTAACTAAGCAAGTGGAAGACTTGTATGATAAAAAACTTAAGACATTGAAAAAAGATTTAGATATCAGAAGATGGAATGAATTCACATATTCAGTCATAGATTGGTAAGTTTAACATAGTAAGAATGGCCATCTCACTAAAAGCAATCTACAGATTCTATGCAATACTTATCAAAATTCCAACATAATTCTCCACAGAACTTGAAAGAACAATATTCAGCTAGTAGTAGGATTGTCAGAAGAAACTAAGGGGCATTTTAGGATTAGAATGGAAAACTAATATCTTATATCTTCTGAAAAAATATACATATATTTAGGGAATCTAAATAAAACCACTGAATGAAAGAGGGAACAGAACCTCAACAGACATTTCTTGAGACCAAAACTTCCAGTATCAGGAATATGTTATATCTAATTGAATTATTTGCCAATGAGGCCCATAGTTACCATCAAAAGGCTATTGGTTGCTCTTCAAAAAACTGACAGTGAGCCATTATTACTTAATTCTACACCTACACAATTCACTGAATAGAGAAAAGTTAAACTAGTGTCTGCCTAGAGCCCTAAACCTGTGGACTCATGTTCATTGTACTTTGAAGTACTCTGCATGTTACCAAAGGAGAAAGACAAACACCAACAAAGCAACAAACCCTTTGATCTATAAGATGACAAGCTTGCAAGATGTACTAATGCAATAGTGTCACAAGGCTTGTGAGAGTAATCATCCAATAACTGATTAGATTTAAGACCACTCCATGAGATTGAACCCATATTTGATACTGCTTAGGTGGATGAGAATCCAAAACTAGATAGACTAGGGAACTGGGAGAAAACCAAATACTTCTGCTAAAGGAATATAGCAATAAAATGACTCCTAAAGATATTCTTCTATACTTTATAGATCAATGCCTTACTCAGCCATAATCAGAGGAGATTTTTCTTGCATTCTATGGAAACAACGGAGACCTAGAACAAACAATGTACAGAGAGTGAGAAATATTGGAACACACAGTCCTAAATGGCTCTATAAAATTCCTTCCCTCAGGGTTCAGAGAACCTTGTGAAAGAGGAGGTGGAAAGAGTGTAAGACAGAGTGAATGGAAGACACCAAGGAGAGTTCATCCCAACACACCATGTCCCTGACACATATGAATGCACAGAGACTGAGGCAGGATATATAGAGCCTGCATGGGTCTATGCTAGATGAGTTCCCAGAAGTGTGTCAAGAAGTGGACACAAGCCTCCATTACTAACTCAGAGTTTAGCTCCAATTGATAACAACTTACAAATGAAACATTAGAAACTAATTTTCTCCTATAGAGTCTTACTTAAAATAAAAACCACTCTTAAGGTAAGACCTCATGCCTAGCAGTAGATGGCCAACAGAAAACAAGCTCAGTGGTATCTTTGGAGATGCTTTGTCTGTCAATGCTTTGTCAAGGTTATTTGTTTACTTGTTTATTATACTGGTTCTTTGTGCATACATTAGATATTCTTCTTTTTTGTTTTTATGGGACTCCTGTGTGTATGAATGTGTATCTTTGCATCCTTGTTTCTTGTGCTTTTTCTTTGTCTCTTTTGCTTCTGTTTGTCTTGTTCTATTGCAGTTTGTTTGTCTTTGCTTATTTTACCTGATTATTATTTATTTAGATGTCTATTTTCTGATGAAAGACAGAAAGGATATGGATACGTGTGGGAGGGGTCTGGAGAGGATCTTGGAGTAGCAGAGGGAGAGGAAACCATAATCAGAAAATATCATATGAAAATGTATTCTCAATAAAACAAAAATAGAAAAAAATCTATTTTCAATACAAAAATTATATACTCTTATTTTGTTATTTCTTACTTTTTTCCCCTTTATTTCTCTTGAAAAAATACAAAGATGCAAGCTAGGCTTAGTGACACTGGTTTATTATACCTGCTATTGAGGACAAAGGCAAGAGGATCACAAATTTTTAGTCAGCCTGAGAACTGAGTGAAACTCTGTCTCAAATGTAAATAGTACAATGAAGTCTGGGTGTTTTCCTGGGTGTGTCAGTGCTTGTCTGGCATGTGTGAGCCCCTGTCCAGCTTAAGAAGGATGATAATATTCAATCACCTCTAACTTTAGATTGTTCATTGTACAATAATTCATAATGAAAGGAAAAGCAGCATGGTCAAGAAAGTACTTACTATACTTGTTTTTATCTCCCACCAAAAGGTACATTTTCAAAAGTACAGAGTTAGGCTTACTTGAGGTAAGCATTTAATATTGCACATAGTTTTCTCTAAAATAAAAATTAACAATTGGCAACACCATTATAAAATATATAATTGTAGTTGTTTTCCATGCATTACAGTGAACATGATACAATATGGAACATGTTTAATGTGTGACTTTGAAATCAGGTAGAGTTGACACCATGTTCTGATAAAGACTTTATTGGCCCTAATAATGACAAAGGTCATGAGATAGGAAGAGTTAAACGACTGCCTGTGACTGCCCCAATTCCAGCAATTGATGTCAACATTCCAGTTCTTTACTAGCTTTGCTTATTGGTTTCAGGGATTTTGAAATCTATTACTCAATCTTATTTTACATGGAGCATATAACCTCATTTTATCTCTGTCACTTTTCCAATCACCTTAAAATGAAATGAAAAGCCTAAAGTAATGCACTGGACATAAGATTACTTTATCTTAAAGCAAGGTGTTTTTACTGGTTCATGTTCAATAAGAACCAGCTCAAGGCTATTTTTGACGTGGGGCCTTATACAACATCTTCCAGTAAGTCTCCACATATGCCATGCTTGGAACAAGGATCCTGGGCTCTTGATAAAGGGAAAATTTCCCACTCATATTCTAAATATAATTACATGAAGCCATCCAAATATTTTTTGACACAGGAGAAAAGATAGATAAAACGTACAAAGGGGATATCTTATCTTCTGACAGAGGACTGATTAAAACTTAGCTTTGGTCATTCCAAGAACCAGGATTCCTTTCTTGCCAAGAAATAAACTGTAAATATCCCAAGGCCAACTCAGTAAGCAGAGAAATTGAACAACTTTTCATGTCTAGCTAGTCAGCAGTGAAACAAAGGTTTTACATTGCAGTTAGAGTTAGTATAGTCCAAAGTTTTATTACAAGTATTACATTATTTCAATTAAAGACAAAATTTAATGGAGGTTTTATTTAATTATTGTTACATTTTTTGAGAGTAATTGCAGCTGGGCTGAATGAACTCTCACAGAAGGACATGAACATCAATGTCAGGGGAAGAAACAACTGTGTATACTGTTTTACATATATTTATACATTTTCTTTTGATATATTTAAATTATTATTATATGATTCCACATATTAAATATAACTCAGTCCTGTAATTTTTTTATTTATCAAAGTGGTAGGAAAGCTACATTTGTTATCATTGAATAGGAGCTTGTATAGTAAATTAGAATATTCTCATTTACACAATAGAGTACTATTCAGCTATTAAGAATGATGAATTCATCTCACACCAGTCAGGATGGCTAAGATCAAAAACACAGGAGACAGCAGTTGTTGGCGAGGATGTGGAGAAAGAGGAACACTCCTCCACTGCTGGTGGAATTGCAAGCTGGTACAACCACTCTGGAAAGCAGTTTGGATGTTCCTCAGAAAACTGGGCATGACACTCCCAGAGGATCCGGCTATACCACTCCTGGGCATATACCCAGAGGCTTTCCCTGCATGCAATAAGGACACATGCTCCACTATGTTCATAGCAGCCTTATTTATAATAGCCAGAAGCTGGAAAGAACCCAGATGTCCCTCAACGGAGGAATGGATTCAGAAGACGTGGTATATCTACACAATGGAATACTACTCTGCAATTAAAAACAATGAATTCACGAAATTCCTAGGCAAATGGTCAGAACTTGAAAATATCATCCTTAGTGAGGTAACCCAATCACAAAAGAACACACATGGTATGCAGTCATTGATAAGGGGATATTAACCCAGACTCTCGGAATACCCTAGACACAATTCGCATATCAATAGATTTCTAAGAAGATGGAAGGAGAGACCCCTGGTCCTGGTAAGACTGGATGTAGGGGAACGCCAGGACAGAGAAACGAGAGGGGGTTGAATGGAGAAAAGAGGGAGGGAAGGGGGCTTATGGGACTTTCGGGGAGGGAGGAAACGGGAAAGGGAAAATGATTTGGAATGTAAATAAAAAAAAATAATGATGAATTCGCTGGGCGGTGGTGGCCCACGCCTTTAATCCTAGCACTTGGGAGGCAGAGGCAGGCAGATTTCTGAGTTCGAGGCCAGCCTGGTCTACAGAGCGAGTTCCAGGACAGCCAGGGCTATACAGAGAAACCCTGTCTCAAAAAACCAAAAAAAAAAAAAAAAAAAAAAAGAATGATGAATTCATGAAATTCTTAGGCAAATGGATGGAACTAGAAAATATCTTCCTGAGTAAGATAAGCCAATCACAAAAGAACACACATTGTATGCACTCACTGATAAGTGGATATTAGCCCAAAAGCTCTGAATACCCAAGATACAATTCACAGACCACATGAAGCTTAAGAAGAACTAAGACAAAAGTGTGCATGCTTTGGTTCTTCTGAGAACGGGAACAAAATACTCACATGAGCAAATATGTAGATAAAGTGTAGAGCAGAGACTGAAGGAAATGCTATCCAAAGACTGTCTCACCTAGGAATTCATCCCATATATAATCATCAAACCCTGACACTATCGTGGATGCCAAGAAATGCTTGCTGAAAGGAGCCTGATATGGCTGTCTCCTGAGAGGCCCTGCCAGAGCCTTACAAATACAGAGTCAGATGCTCACAGCCAACCTTTGGACTGGGTGTGGGGTCCCCAATGGAGAAGTTAGAGAAAGGACTACAGGAGCTGAAGGGGTTTGCAACCTCATAGGAAGAACAACAATTTCAACCAACCAGACCACCTAGAGCTCCTAGGGACTAAGCCAAGGGGTACACATGGTTCCAGCTGCACATGTAGCAGAGGATTGTCTTCTCAGGCATCAATGGAAGGAGAGGTCCTTGGTCCTATGGAGGCTTGATAGATGTCTCATTGTAGGGTAATCAAGGTGGGAGTGAGGTGGGTGGAGGAACACCCTCATAGAAGTATGGGGAGGGAGGATGGAATAGGGGCTATCTGGGAGGGGAGAACTGGGAAAGGGGATAACATTTGTAATGTAAATAAAGAATATATCCAATAAAAAAAAGAATGTTTTCTTAGGAGAATTTCAAACATACAATAAAGTAGAAATCATGTGTAAATGCTCTCATGTCTACTTTTCGGATTATTACTTTTTAAAATTCAGTATATTTGTTTTGTTTCTCTATTCTCAGCCCAACACTGTCTCTTTTGTCTTGAACTGTTTGAAAGCCAAATATATGCTTTTATGCTTTTTACCCTAAATATCTAAAATATAAGATATTTGAAAATAAGTATGAAATATTATTTTAATCATAAAATCCATAGTACAAGAAATTTTCTCTCTATATAGCTATGTATATCCCATATATTCAAATATATATGGATTATATATCTCCCTCCACCGTCCACACACACACACGTGTGTGTATATATATATATATATATATATATATATATATATATAAATTATGGCATGAAAAGATGAGAACATGTTCTAAAGTCAGTGGGTGTATGTGTGTGTGTGTATGTGTGTGTGTGTGCATATGTATGTGTGTAAGTTGGAGGACGATGTTGTGTGGGATGGTCAGTTATTAAGATGCAACTCATCAGAAGGCAAACTAGCCAGTGCTTCTATACACTAGCAGTTTTGCACACTTACAAACCTTATGTTTGGACAAATTAATCACAACAGAGAAAATTTAAAATTTTTCATAACTAAATATTTGTATATACTCATAGTTGTTTAGTTGATCTCCAGAAGACATTTTATTAAATAAAATCGAGTAAGTTTTCTTATTAGATTTTGTTTTCGTATTTTTCAAGTCTTTTTGGTGATTGTACATTCATATGTCTGTGTAGTTTTGTGTGAACCTGAATGCACATGCCTGCAGTGGCCATTGGCTAGTCTTTTGGGTTTTTTAAGTGTCACACCATCATTAGCCTTGTTTTTCTGGCAGGGATTGGACAGGGACTCGCACGTGCTAGGCTAGCACTGAAGGACTCAAGAAAAACATTCAGTTTCCAAAAAGTGTTGTCTGAATATGGAACTTCAGAGATCCAACTTGTCTCTGCCTCCTTCGTCCTATCACAGGACTTACAAGCGAACATCCCCAGTCCAGCTTCTTTTTTTTCTTTTTTTCTTATATATTTTCTTTTTTAACATTTCAAATGTTAACCCCTTTCCACGTTACCCCACAAAAACCCCTATCCCATCTCCCCTCCCGGTGCTCACTCCCCACTCCCCCACCCCCGCCAATTTCCTGACTTGCATTCCCCTATTCTGGGAAATCAAGACTTCACAAGGCCAATGGTTTCTCCTCTCATTGATGTCTGAAATGGTCATCTGCTACATATGTAGCTGGAGCTGTGGGACCCTCCATGTGCATTCTTTGGTTGATAGTTTAATCCCTGGGAGCTCTGGGGACTACTGGTTGGTACATAATATTGTTCCTCCTGTGGAGCTGCAAACCTTTTCATCACCTTTGGTCATCTCTCTAGCTGCTCCATTGTGGACTCTGGGATCATTTTATCGGTTGTCTGTGAGCCATGGGTGTTTTGATCCACTTTCCAATAAGGATCAAAGTATCTACACTTTGGTCTTCCTTCTTGAACTTCATGTGGTCTGTGAGTTGTATCTTGGGTATTCTGAGCTTTGGGCTAATATCCACTTATCGGCAATTACATACCGTATGTGTTCTTTTGTGATTAAGTTACCTCACTCAGGATGATAGTTTCTAGCTTCATCCATTTACCTAAGAATTTCATGAATTCATTATTTTTAATAGCTGAGTAGTACTCCACTGTGTAAATGTACCACAGTTTCTGAATCCATTCCTTTGTTGAGGGGCATCTGGGTTCTTTCCAGCTTTTGGCTATTATAAATAAAACTGCTATGAACATAGTTGAGCATGTGTCCTTGTTGCATGTTGGAGCATCTTCTGGGTATATGCCCAAGAGTGGCATAGCTGGGTCCTCAGGTAGTGCTATGTCCAGTTTTCTGAGGAACCTCCAAACTGATTTCCAGAGTGGTTTTACTAGCTTGCAATTCCACCAGCAATGGAGAAGTGTTCCTCTTTCTCCACATCCTCTCCATTATTTGCTGTCCCCCAAGTTTTTGATCTTAGTCATTCTGACTGGTGTGAAGTGGAATCTCAGGGTTGTTTTGATTGCATTTCCCTGATGATTAAGGATGTTGAACATTTCTTTAGGTGTTTCTCAGCCATCCAGTGTTCCTCAGTTGAAAATTCTCTGTTTAGCTCTGCTCCCCATCTTTTTTTAATAGGGTTATTTGTTTCTCTGGAGTCTAACTTGAGTTCTTTGTATATATTGGATATTATCCCTCTATCAGATGTAGGATTGGTAAAGCTCTTTTCCCAATCTGTTGGTTGCCATTTTATCCTATTGACAGTGTCCTTTGCCTTACAGAAACTTTGCAATTTTATGAGATTGCATTTGACAATTCTTGATCTTAAAACATAAGCTACTGGTGTTCTATTCAGGAAATCTTCCCCCGTGCCCATGGCTGTCCCCTGAGAGGTTCTGTCAGCATCTGACTATTATTACAAATGCTTATCCTCACAGGCAAACATTGGACTGAGCCTGGGGACCCAAATGGAAGAGCTAGTGGAAAGAATCAAGGAGCTGAAGGCAATTGCAAACCCATAGTAAGAACAGTATCATCTAACCAGACCATCCAGAGCTCCCAGGGACTAAATCACCAAGTAAAGAGTATACATAGACTCTATGTATACTCCAAAGAATATACATAGATCCACGACTCCATATAAGTATGCAGCAGAGGATGGTCTTATCTGGCATCAACAGAACAGGAGACCCTTTGTCTTGTGGAGGTTTGGTGCCCCAGTGTAGGGGGATGCTAGAGTGGTAAGGCAAGAGTGCATAAGTGGGTAGAGGAGCACTCTCATAGAGGCAAAGGGGACCTCTCCCCTTTAGGAGGTAGGATGGGGAGGTTGCGGAGGGGAAAGTGGAAAGTGAGATATCATTTGAAATCTAAATGAATAAAATGATTAATAAAAATGCATTTATTCTTTTAGGAAAAGTATATGATGTCTATACTTCTGATTAAATGACTTGAAGAGGATCTGTGGACTTTATAGTCTAGAGTCCATAAATTATGAGCTTAAAGTTATAGCATCACTACAGATGTCTACCTTTATTCATAACCTCCATTAGCAATAACAGTGTGAGGGTCAAATTCAATAGACATCCCAGTATAACCAAACCAAATCAAAAGAAACCAAAGAAAACACATGTCCCCTCTCATTTAAGCACATCTACATGTTCCTGACTATTTTCTTAGTGAAAATGAGGTGGTAAGGATTTTAATCCTTGACAAATGACCTTTTGCAAGAGAGCTCAAAATAGACCTCAGAGCACTATGTTTTGCTGAAGTAGAGATGTGCTTTATAAGGAGTGAAACCTTGTGTTAGATTTTGTATTGTGCTAGCTCTGACATTTCTTTGGTCTCTATTCATTTTTCCCTCCTTATATATCATTTCACTGTAGCCCCATTAAGTGTTAAGTTCTCTGGGTACCTCTTTTCTGACCATTTTGTCATTATGCCATTATTCAACAGAGACAGTATACTAGGTTCAGAAGGCATACTTGACTCTTCATGCCTGCTCTAAATCTTAGTTTCTTATATAGCATTAAATGTTGGTACTAATTTTAATTCAATTGCTCAACTACACTTAAGACACAAAATTTTACATAAAGCCATTATAGAGTTTAATCATATTAGCTAAATTAAATATATTCTTGAGATAATCTAGAAGCAATTTAATTTTATATGAGCTTTGAATATCTAGTATAAGAATGGCTATCACAGATAGACAACCAATAAGGAAGGAGCTAAGGAAAAAAATCCTCCCTGAACTTGGAAAAAACTGATATGCCCACTGGAAAGAAGTATTCTTAACAAGCCAAATCCAAGGGTCATGTAAATTTTCTGGAAGCAATGACAAACCCTACCCATTGCCTTATCATATGAATTCCTGTCATGCACATAAGTGCCCTTTCCTTACATACTCTTATGAAATTGCAATATCTATTTTCTGGCACTACCAACTAGTGTAGATGACAACTGACAGATTTAAGGGAGATGAGAAAAATGAAAATCCCAGAAGACAGTACAGCATCTATGGTAGAGGATAAAAGTGGCATCATTATCAGGGAATATGAGTAGTCTCCATTAGTTCTCTAACTACTGACATCTGTCTGTAACGTAATAGTTCTCTAACAACAATTTCTGATGTTGGATTTCTCAGTGGAAGCAGAGAGTGTAAATACTCTATTAATACTAGGAAAACTAAAAGGAAGATGTAAGAAGAAACAGATTAAACACAGGCTATAGGCAAGAGATAGTGGGGAGTTTGAATATCTTCTTTATGATCACATTCCTTTTAGTGACTCTGCTTCCCACAGCTATGGTACTGAATCCTATGCATCCTAGGAATATTTCCAGCAGGTTGTTCAGTGCTGCTTTTGTGAATTATACATCTATGTCAGGGGAAAATTAGGTTTCTCTCTTGGTGTTACTGCTCTCCTTGAGAATGTTCAGAGCAGGGGAATGTTCTTAAGACTCTCATGTGGTAATGATAAGAAATTTTCCATGCAAGAAAACTCTCTCCAAGTGTATTATCCAGTCTTCTTCTACATTCACTATCAATGGGAAGTAGCATAGTGTCCCATCCTCAGAAACTTCTCATTTATGTCAGTGGGTAGGTTGAAGTGACATAGTGTGAAAATGTGAAACAGGAAAGGCAGTATAGCAACATTTAGCTCTAGAATGAGGTAGAAGAGGGAAGTGTAAAATACTTTCTTATGAAGTAAGCCTATTTAATGAATAAGAATATCCGAGAGAGAAATAATGAGAGATGGTCAAGATTTTAGACACAATCCCAAAATACAAAACCCGTAAATGTTTTCTAAACGTACATCTCCACCAAATGTCCACTTTCCTTTTGACCATTCCCATACTTTTCTCCCATCACTGTAGGTGAAGACTCTGAGAAAGAACTGCCCTCTCCATACATAAGCTACACCAATGATCCCAAGGCCAATGGCTCCTGCCATTATACTTTGTTTAGTAGATTAAATCTTAGTTCACTGCAGATGTTGAGGGCTGAGAACATGTTTATGGTAGAGCAGAAGTGGAGGTAGGGATATTGTGAAGTATTTGTCAAACACAATGGAAGAGCTCTTCAGTTTCTGTGATTAACTTGGGATCATCCTGAAAACACATTTTTTTTTCTTTTTGTAACCCACTCCCTTTACTTCTTTTAAAAAAGAGAAGAGCTCTC
This sequence comes from Tokudaia tokunoshimensis, assembly GCA_036184795.1. NCBI lineage: Eukaryota > Metazoa > Chordata > Mammalia > Rodentia > Muridae > Tokudaia > Tokudaia tokunoshimensis. The sequence continues at coordinate 99,473,546 of BTHU01000002.1, forward strand.
CGCCTGTTCTCTCCCGGCCCTCTTCTTAGTCTATTTCTCTGTCTTCTCCCCTTTCCACATGGTCATGGCTTTTCTTATCTATTTTCTCTTCTTTCTTTATCTTTCTATCTCTTTTCTCTTTCTATTTTCTTAATAATAAAACATCAAAGCTGAAAATAAAAATAAAAAGGAGAAGAATAAGAGAATGTGACCTGCCATGGCAAATGGAAGAAGCCTGTGGGACATGTACTATCTCTACTCAACAGAGATGAGACTTCTATAATGTCCTTCATGGTGATGAATTGTCTCCAACTGCCAGCACATCTGAATAAATCTCCATGATGTCATCCTGATGTTATTACATCCTCTCTACTTACTATCAATTGCTATTGCTGCCCAGGCACACTTTCTGTGCCTCCCACAGAAGAACCTCAGAGGACACTGAGCTCAAGTGATGGGTGAAATCGTCATTAAAAGGAAGTACACATTGCCAACTGAGATGCTGAGATCTGTGATCATCCTCTTCTTTAGACAAAGTGTATGTGTCTATACTTTTGGTTTATATATTTCTCATGTGAGATCTGAGAAATCTCTACTTTAATCTTCCATGGCTGCATGGTGGGTTCCCAGTGAACTCATGTGGAGATAAGATCTACAATTTCTATTTAGATGTTAATTTTCCAGTTGCAAAGGAAATCATGTATACAGAATATATATTGTTTAGGGTGAAACATAAATATCAATATCTTCCAATTACTTATAGTAACTTTTTTTGGGATTTGGTAATGAGAGTGAATAGCATGTAAGTGAGTAGACTAAGCTATATGAAGGTGAAGAGAGAACCCAGTTTTCCAGCTAAAGGCATCATTAAACAGAGAGCCTAATGGAAACTCTCTTCAGATAAATCCATAAGTTCAAAAAGGTAAAGAATTAGTAAAAGTGGATGAAAAGGCAGTAACTTGAGTATACTGAGTTACTTCAAACAGGAGAGGAATCGTTCTGTTGGCCCAGACCATGGTTATTGAAGAAGTGTGTCAAAACACTCATGTAAGCAACAGGAAATGTCTGAGTTGTGCTTTCTATTTTTTTTGCCTCAGTTTGAGGTCTTAGCATTTGAAATTACATCTATGAAATTACTTGTTGCTTTGCTCTTGTCTCATCTCTTTTCTTTCTGCTTGTCCTGTGCTAGGACTTGGATCATAATCAAAGACACATCTTTTCTGGGTTCACACAATCCACTTCCTCCATCTATACTTTGTATTCTCTATGATTTCTGAAATGGAGAGATTACATGTGTGAGGTAATGCAAATATGAGGGATAGTAAGATGAGGAGTCAGGAACCAAAAATTTTCAATAAGCTTCTCATAAAGGGACAAATACGAAGCCTCATATTTCTGATTCCTATTCTGCATTTCCCCATCCTACTCCTCTTAATTCTTCTGTCTTTCTCTTTGTGTGTGGTGGCTTGAGTTCCCAGAGAGCAAAAATAAATATTTTAACTCCTACACTTGTGCTTTTGTGCTATATTTTTATAGTAAGGGTCTCTAGGGGAGCTAATTATGAACTGAAGAGTATTTCTCAGTTCCACCCAGGCAAAAGAGGAAATGCCTAAAGATACAAGCTTAACCTTAGATTGTGTTGTGTGAAGCCAGCTCATGGACAGCTATGATGAGTTGAAGACATTGCCCCTTCTGGGAAAAGTCATTTTCTTCCTTTATTTACTATCTACCTTTGAAAAAGATTTATGTAAAAGGTAACTTAGCCATATAGTTAGTGCTGATATGGTGAGTCTTAGAAATTATTGTATTATTAGTTAAAAAATATTTGAACATCCTTCATGCAAATAGATTTTATTTAGGCTAATTAGAAATTTGAAGTGAACAAGTAAATAATCCATTTGATATTTGGGGAACCACCAAGAGCTATTAGTTTCTGCTTATTTATTGCAACCTCCAGTATTACTTACTATTCCTTATTATTACAAACTAATTTTAATGCATAATATTCAGTATTCAGATTACTAACGGTAGATTTAAAAATTTTGAAAGATGTCAGCCCACTTTGGGAATAGCTTATATGTAGAGGAAGTACGGTAATCAAGGCTTTCAAAAAGAAAATCCAATACGATTACTTAGGAAATGTGATGGCAGAGAAAAACAAATAAAATGTTGGATTTTTATTTGCAGAAATATTATCTTCAAAGAAGAAATAAAGACTTTTTGTGGCAAAGCTTTTCAGAATTGATTTTCATCAATTGTATCCCACCAGAAACGTTAAGGATCTCCAGGGTAAAGAGGAATGGCAGAGATCCAGGGACACGGCTCTTTCAAGAAAAGTTTTGGAAAGCCATGAAGAAGACACAATTATTTTTCTATTCTTCACCAAGAGTAAGTAAAATATTTTCTTTTTTTAATTTATTTTCTATATTCTTTATTTACATTCCAAATGATTTCCCCTTTCCCAGTTCTCCCCTCCCTGAAAATCCCATAAGCCCTCTTCCCCCCCTTTTCCCCATTTACCTAAGAATTTCATAAATTCATTGTTTTTAATTGCTGAGTAGTATTCAATTGTGTAAATATACGTAGAAAATATCTCTGATAAAATTGAAGAAATATATAGAAAAACATGTTAAGATTGTCTATTTCATGCAAAAATTATACAGATAGAATGGTAGGCATAAAAATATTCCTAAGTTGATTGAAAGTGGAATTATAAACATTTTCTGATAAAATTGAAAAGCTACAAGGAAAATATTTCTGATAAAACTCAAGAAATATATAGAAAAACATGTTAAAACTATTTCTTGAAAAATTATACAGATAAGATAGTAGGCATAAAAATATTCCTAAATTGATTGAAAGTAGAAATAAAAACATTTTCTGATAAAATTGAAGATTTACATGAAAAATATCTCTGATAAAATTGAAGAAATATATAAAAAACGCATTAAGATTGAGTATTTCATGGAAACATTATACAGATAAAATGATAGGCATAAAAATATTCCTATGTTTTTTGAAAGTGGAATTATAAACACTTTCTGATAAAATTGAAGGTCTACAAGGATAATATTCCTTCACAGCACACTACATTCTTTTTTAATCAATTAACAATTTATTTATTCAATTTATATCATGACAACAGCTTTCCCCTTCTCCCAGTCCTATCCTTACCAATCCCTTCTCTCATGACCACTTCACTTCTTCTGTTGTTTTGTTTGTTTGTTTGTTTGTTTTTCAAGACAGGTTTCTCTGTGCATTCCTGGCTGTCCTGGAACTCCTTCTGTATACCAGGCTATCTCGAACTCAGAAATCTGCCTGCCTCTGCCTCCCAAGTGCTGGGATTAAAGGCGTGTACCACCACTGCCCGGCCACTTCACTTCTTCTAAGAGAGCAAGAACACCTCCTTGAGTATCAATTTGTCTTGGGATGGGACTTTCTCATGGGATAAGTCCCTTTGGGCTAGTTATTGGTTGGGTGTTTCCTCAATCACTGCTCCATGCTTATCCCTGCACACAGTGAAGGCCGGACAAATTTTGAGTTGAAGTTTTTGTGGATGGGTTGATGTTCCCTCCAATGTCAGTCTCTTCGGGCTATAGGAAGTGGCCACTTCAGTCTCCATATCGCCAACTGGTATGTTTATCAGCTAGGGTTACCCCCATATACTCCTAGGAATTTCCCCATCTTCCCAGATCTCTAGCTAGTTCCTGAGATTTCCCCCCTCCCCATTCTCCCAGCCTTCTCTTCTCCCCCTCTCCACACCTGACCCCAATCCCCATTCACCTTCTTACCTTATCTCCCAACTAGATCCGTCCCTCCAACCACCTCCAATGACTATTTTGGTCTTGTTCTGTGTGACATTCAAGCAACTTCCCTTGAACCCTCATTACTTAATTTCTTTGGGTCTGTAGATTGTAGCATGATTATCCTGAACTTTATGTCTAATATCCACAAATAAGTGTACACACTATGCATGTATTTCTGGGTCTGGGTCACTGCACTCAGGATGATAGTCTCAGCTTCCATCCATTTGCCTGCAAATTTTATAATGTCTTTCTTTTTAATAGCGGAATATTATTCCATGTGTAAAATTATGTAGAAAATGTGCCACATTTTCTTTATGCATTCTTCAGTTGAGGGACATGGAGGCTGTTTCCAGTTTCTGGCTATTACAATTAAAGATGATATGAAAATAGTTGGGCATGTGTTCTTGTGGTATGGTGAGGTATCTTTGGGGTCTATGCACAGGAGTGTTATAGATGGGTCTTGGGGTAGATCTGTTCTCAATTTTGACAAATTGAATGTCAAAGTGATTGTACAAGTTTTAACTCCTATCAGCAATCCAGTAGTCTTCCCCTTGCTCCACATCCTTGCTAGCATGTGCTGTCACTTGAGTTTTTTTATCCTAGTATAATCTGATAGACTAAAATGGATTCTCAAAGTTGTTTTGGTTTGTATTTACCTCATGAATAAGGATATTGAAAGATTTTAAGTGCTTCTATGTCATTCAAGATTCCTCTGTTGAGAATTCTCTGTTTATCTCTGTACCTCATTTTTAATTGGAATTTTGATTTTTCATGTCTAAATTTCTTGAGTTCATTATCTGTTTTGCACAATAATCATTTCTAGGTTAGTGAAGATATTTCCCCATTCTGTAGGAATCAAAGACCTGGAAATAAACCCACGTACCAATGGACACTTGGCTTTTGACAAAACAAAAACAAAAACAAACAAAAAAAAAACAAAAAAAGGAAAAGAAAGAGAAATGAAGCCAAATCTATACAATAAAAAAGAGAATTTTCAACAAATGGTGCTGGTCTAACTAGATGTATTCATATAGAAGAATGTAAATAGATGCATATCTATCACCCTGCACAAAAGTCAAGTATAAGTAGATCAAAGACCTTAAGATAAAACCAGACATACTTAATTAGGTAGAAAAGATGGTGTGGAAGTACATTGAACATATTGGCACAGGAAACAAATTTCCTGAACAGAGCACTAATAGCTCAGGCACTAAGATCAACAATTAATAAATGAGATCTCATGAAACTGAAAAACTTTTGAAGATTAACAACACTATCAGTAGGATAAAAAGGTATTTCTAAAAGTTATCAAGGGTCCAAATTCTATTTTCCTAATGAATTGTTCAAAGTTCAATGATGGGGCAATTTAAAAGTATGTATTTACTAATTTGCACTGATCACTTTTATTATATGTTAATAAATTTCACAGGTGAAGAACTGATGTTTTTCATCTTGCTTTTCAGGTGAAAAGCAAGTACCTTACACAAAATAGTTAGTTATGTTGGTATTACAGGCTTTTTCTTCCTAGAAAGCAATGGCTGTACTTCAGTCTGCAGGGTTTCCGGTTAGTCATAAAGACTATCAAACAAATGCACACAGGATTTTGTATTCAGTTCAGTGAACTGATTTTCTTTTAATCCAATCCAAATGTATTTCAAAGTCATGATGTCTTCTTCAAGTGCATGTGCTACTGCAGATGCACCCCAAGGCTTTGCACACTGTAGGCAAGTGCTTATGTCTACAGACCTCTTTCTACTTTTTGCTTTGAGATAGGCTTTTAGTAAGATACTCAGATTGGTCTTGAACTTATTCTGCAGCATGGACAGGTCATCCTTGCACTTGCAACCCTTTGACCTCAGCATCCTGAGTAGTTTGGTTTGCAAATCTGTCCCACAGAGCCTGACTAACAGTGGCTATTTGCTACTTACAAGTATAAAAGTACACAAGAAGAACACAGGCTGGTGACCTGGACTTAACCAAAGCTATGGAACTAGAGCCTTTCTTTGATACCATGAGTGTAGATGTCACAGTGTGAAAACAGAAAATGAACACTCACTATGAAATAAAGAGTACATACAGAGCTATTGTAAAAAGGTCCACAAGATGCCTGTAATTGTGAGATCTTAGTCTGTGGATAAAAAATTTATCAGGTTAGAATACAATGAACTTAGGCTTATTGCTAACCTTAGAGGAGTGCATGCAGGGTAAGTTTGTTGAGGTGATTTTATTTTTAAGTTTTGTACAAGAATAGTTACTTATTAAAAGCTGAGTTTACATAATGATATGAAGCATTACCAACATATCTAAAAATCATCATTTCTTCTTTAGTATGAATTTATCACTTTTAATCAATTAATTTACACCTACAATTATTAATCTGCTCAGTTCTTACTAATTTTTAGACTTCCAGATGAATATTAAGAAATCTCTATACACATGAGGTTTTCCAAATTAATTCTAAGTACTCTCATATTTATTTTCCTTAGCTAAATAGTTTTATTTTCCTTAACTGATGGGGTAGTAATACTTTGCAAGCTATATCATAGCTTAGTTTGTGTCCCAATCCTGCCATTGTTTGCTCATGTTTCCCAGAACAGAATATCTGGAAGAGGGTGTGGTTGGTTCAAACTTCATTCACACCTGATGTAAAATATGGCTGCTAACTGGAAGGAGGTAATATGTATGACAATTATCAGTTGTTACCAGAAGAGTTGCCTGCTTTTTTCTTGGAAACTCTTTGAGTGCATGCCAAATGCTACCCACCATCCTAACCTACATCAGGGTTCCAGTTACTCACTATAATGCTCCTCCCTCAAATTCTGTTATAAAAGGACAGTCATCTCTCTCCTGACAAACCATTCAGAGCTCTGAAATACAGGTAAGGGGGAGCTGAAAGATCATGAGAGGTAGACATATGTTCATTTCTCACACACATGACAGGTGTCTCTGTCCTCAGACAACACAGAACTTTGTAACTTGGGCTATTTAGGAAGCTCTCAGGGAGAGGAAAACACATCAATTTCCACTTAATTCCTGTATTACAGGAGAAAGAAAGGATGATATAAATTTCCCTTGAGAGTTAATCAAGGAAGGGGAGGGATGGTTCTCTCTGAATGTCCTCACTAACCACACTACCTGGAGTTATTCTGTCTGTTCCTCTGTCACAGACAAGATGCTGCCTCGCATGGCCCTCCCCATCATGTCCTGGGTGCTGCTCTCCTGTCTGATGCTCTTATTTCAGGTGCAAGGTAAGAAAGACTGCTCTGCCTGTATCAATGAGTCCTTGCAAGTGTTTGAGACAAGAAAGTCTCATGTAATTAGGAGGAAAACTACCTGTAACTTCTCTACTATACAGTCTTTCTCCAGGCCATTAGTTGTAGAAGGTATCATAGTGGTCTGTCACTGAGGAAAGACAAGACTCCTCATTTTGTCAGGATGCTGTAATTTATGTTGCTAAGTTTAAAGGGGAAAATATGATGGTTAATAATGAACTCGATGGAAGAAGAAAGATGGACAACTGAATTTAAGCCTCTCTTTCCAGAGTTGGTGGAGTCATGGACTAATGTGTAGAAAAGAGAAAAATGAAGCTGCACCATCTACTATGTCTGTTCATCCCAAATTTTTTTTCAGAGACCTTTGGAAGGCTTGATATTGATTTTCTTCCAAAAGATAATCTACAAAAATATCCCTGTTTTGATCTTCCATCTAAGTCTCATTTTTCATCTCACCTCATTTCTCTGTTTATTTCACTCCACCCCAGGTGAAGACTCACTGGAGAAAATACCCTCTGCACGCATTAATTGCCCCAAGGGCTCCCGGGCTTATGGTTCCTACTGCTATGCCTTGTTTCAGATACCACAGACCTGGTTTGATGCAGAAGTAAGTGCTAGAAAGAAGAACGTCCACAAGAAACATGGGGGAATGTTAGGTTCCATTTTCCCTAGTTCCTTCTATCTGAGAATAGCTGACTTTAATGATAACCTCTCCTTTCACATATCTATGTCTTCCAGTGAAGTCTAAATCTCTTTTTTATTTTGATCCTCACATAGTTGGCCTGCCAGAAGAGGCCCGAAGGACACCTCGTATCTGTGCTTAATGGAGCTGAAGCTTCATTCCTGTCCTCCCTGGTGAAGAGCACAGGGAACAGCTACCAATATACTTGGATTGGGCTCCATGACCCCACTCTGGTATGGTACCCTCTTCTCTGCTTCCTCTCAATGTTATTATCATGTGGGCATAAACTATCTATGTCTCCCATGAGTGAACCCTGAAAGACAGCGATCAGACCCCACATGATATTGGGACCTGGGAAACTATCAGAAACAGTTGTAGAGCTGAGCTCTGTGAGGGTCATAGACTTCAGATGAAGTTCATGTGTTTATTAATGAATTCTACAGATGCCTATATGAGGATTTGGAATCATTCTCATTCAGTTCCAGGAAGTATGCACACAATCAGTCAAGAGGCACAGAAATAAAGAGGCAATCTATATTTTCTCTTAATAGAATAACCACCTTCCTTCCATTTTAAAGTAAATTGCTGATTTAACACCATTTATGTTTTGAAAAAAATTTCAGGGGCTACTAATTCCATCAGTAGCTTTTGTGTTTATAAATAGATATGAAGACAAGAATAATTTCTATTGGTCTGCTCTTGAAAGCTGCATATGATAACCCAAATTCTGGGAAGCTGTGAGGGAATGCAGGGTTTCATTGATGGTTGTACACATGCAGAGTTTTGGACCCTTCCTTTCATCTGCATACCTCCTCAATAGGGTGCAGAACCCAATGGAGGCGGATGGGAGTGGAGTAACAATGATGTGATGAATTACCTTAACTGGGAGAGGAACCCATCTACTGCCTTAGACCGTGGTTTCTGTGGCAGCTTGTCAAGAGCTTCTGGTAAGAAAGAGAAGAACCACATTTCCTAAATATATGCCCCTCTTCTCACATCCCTGGTTAGCTCTGAGCTGGGAAATGGAATGTGTTCTTGCTCTCTCTCATATTCTTTCTTGGCTTCCTGGGTGTCTCCTTCCCCTAGATTGTAACACTGGTGAGCACGAGGGAGTGACTTTCAAATTGAGGCCATACATTGAGGTGTTCCTTCTTTAAGTTTCCCAATATTCATGGTACTCAATTACTTAACCTCCCTTTCTTCCCAGGATTTCTAAAATGGAGAGATACTACTTGTGAAGTGAAGTTGCCCTATGTTTGCAAATTCACGGGTTAAGTTTACCAGACAACAAGCATCCAGAATTTGTCCTAAAGTTCATTGTGCACAAGGGAAAAAATGTGAAGACTTGCCTAGAAAAAGTATGTTCTATCTACGTTCCAGCATTGGTGTCTTAATCTTTCTTTAGCCAATTTTGTATAGGTTGTGGCCTCAAGGCTCAGAAAACAATAATAAACCTCAGTCACTATTTGAATTTTTGTGTTCCATTAATAATGTTATCACTGTTTGTGTTATGAGTGCTTGTAAGTGTGTATGAATGTTACAGAGTGTCCAAGAAGATCAGAGGATAACTTTAAGAAATAAGTTGTTGCCTTCTATCTATTGATATAGGGATTATCATATTTTTGCCACACAGTAAACTAACAAGCATCAAAGAAAGTGTCTTATCTCCTCTCAATCTTTCCATATTAGTATGGAATTTATGAATGGGTATAGCTACATTCAGCTAATTTGAAGATCACTGAGAGCAAACTAACTCAATACTTATGGCTCAAGAAACATTTTTACTTATGAAGCCATCTTGTTAGCCATGTGCACCATTTTTTAATTGAATTTATAAATGTGAAACAGATATACTCTGATCAGTTTCCCCTCCCTCAACTTCTGATCTTCTCTCCACTCTTATCTACACAACTCCATTCCCCTAATTTCTTTCTCTCTTGAAAAAACAAACAACAAAAATGAGACACAAACAATGATATGAAAATTGAAACACAAATATTAAAACAAAGGACCAATGGCAAAGATAGTCCAGATGACAGAGGAGACATGACAGTTGATTCTCAATTCTGTATGTATAGACGGTGCCTTATGGTGTTTGCTTAACACTCCACCACAGTCATTTCTCAAGGTGGAGTCAGATGGTTGACATTTATATCAGATCAGTTATCATCTTTGAAGCTTGATATTAAAATTCAATCTATATGATATTAAGTTTTGTTGACAATGGGGAAAATTATATTACTAGAACAGTGCAGACATAAAGACTCTAGAACATTCTTATTCACTCTCAACAAGACAAAAAGAAAATCTGAAAATATTAGAACATATGCTCTTTAGACTAATGAGAAAATTAAAGCAGCAGGGAACATCCCTTTCCTAGTGTTTACAGAAGAATAAAAGGTATAGCTCATTATCTATACACCTATAAGCTGTGTGGGGAGAGGCTCAGTGCTAAGTTTGGATCATTAGGGAGAGAAAAATACTCCTGTAGGCCCTATTTCTAGGGAAAAACTAATATTCCTATTGGATAATTTTCCTCACTTCTCACATCAGAGTCTCATGATAAAAGTCAAAAGTAATCAAGACCCTGTCAGACAGAAGAGATAAATAATCCTTTGATGTCAGCCTTAAAACACTTAAGTCTTGTCATAGCTTGGGCAAAGTATTTACACACATTCTCCATCCATTATACTTCTTCCTTTTTCTAAAGTGGGGGAACATAATAAACTGCTTTGCAAGTTTTGACTTGGTATGTAGGACCACATAAACACTAATATTTATATCTTATTTATTTATTTGTTTGGGTTTTTTTTGTGTGTGAGAGAGTGTGCATGTTCACTTGTATGAGTGATCACCTGTGTGTTTTTCATGAAATGTTAGTCTTCCAACTTTGTCTTCTTCGTTTTATAAAGCAGATGTCTCAGTTGCCTGAAGTGTCTCAGTTCACTCTGAAAGCTGGCATCCATCAGTCTTTGCTTCCCTGCACTAAGATTATTGACATAAGCCACAGAACAGAATTGAAGACCCAGAAAAGAATCCACACTCCTATGATCACTTGATCTTTGACAAAGGAGCTAAAACCATCCAGTGGAAAAAAAGATAGCCTTTTCCACAAATGGTGTTGGCTCAACTGGAGGTCAACATGCAGAAGAATGCAAATTGACCCATTCTTATCTCCTTGCACTAAGCTCAATTCCAAGTGGATCAAGGACCTCCACATAAAACCAGACACACTGAAACTAATAGAAAGGAAACTAGGGAAGAATCATGATCATATGGGCACAGGGGAGAATTTCCTGAATAGAACTCCAGTAGCTTATGCTCTAAGATCAAGAATTGCCAAATGGGACCTCATTAAATTACAAAGTTTCTGTAAGGCAAAAGACACTGTCAAAAAGACAAAGCGGCAACCAACTAACAGGGAAATGATCTTTACCAACCCTACATCCAACAGAGGGCTAATATCCAATATATACAAAGAACTCAAGAAGTTAGACTCCAGAGAGGCAAGTAACCCTATTAAAAAGTGGGGTACAGAGCTAAACAAAGAGTTCTCACTTGAAGAATATCTAATGGCTGAGAAGCACCTAAAGAGATGTTCATCATCCTTAGTCATTAGGGAAATGCAAATCAAAACAACCCTGAGATTCCATCTCACACCAGTCAGAATGGCTAAGATCAAAAACACAGGAGACAGAAGTTGTTGGCGAGGATGTGGAGAAAGAGGAACACTCCTCCACTGCTGGTGGGATTGCAAGCTGGTACAACCACTCTGGAAAGCAGTCTGGCGGTTCCTCCGAAAACTGGGCATAACACTCCCAGAGGATCTGGCTATACCACTCCTGGGCATATACCCAGAGGCTTTCCCTGCATGCAATAAGGACACATGCTCCACTATGTTCATAGCAGCCTTATTTATAATAGCCAGAAGCTGGAAAGAACCCAGATGTCCCTCAACGGAGGAATGGATTCAGAAGATGTGGTATATTTACACAATGGAATACTACTCTGCAATTAAAAACAATGAATTCAAAAAATTCCTAGGCAAATGGACAGAACTGGAAAATATCATCCTTAGTGAGGTAACCCAATCACAAAAGAACACATATGGTATGCAGTCACTGATAAGGGGATATTAGTGCAGAATCTCGAAATACCCTAGACACAATTTGCATATCAATAGATTTCCAAGAAGATGGAAGGAGAGACCCCTGGTCCTGGAAAGACTGGATGTAGGTGAATTCCAGGACAGAGAAGGGAGAGGGGGTTGAATGGGGAAAAGAGGGAGGGAAGGGGGCTTATGGGACTTTTGGGGAGGGAGGAAACTGGAAAGGGGAAATGATTTTGAATGTAAATAAAAAAAAAACTTAGAAAAAAAATATAAATCTACCATGTCACCTAGCAAAAAAAAAAAGTCACTTCAAGACAGATCCAGCACAAGGCAATAGTGAATAACTTGTCCAGTTATGAGGTACCTAGTCTATTAAAAGAAGAACTCCCAGGGAATTCCAACAGGTATATGAAGCACAGGCTATTAAATTTCCTACTGGTTCATCATACATTGAAAACAATGGAAACTGGCACAATTATTAGAGAAACTTCTTTATTCTCAGCACATTTCAAATAATATTTTGTGCACAAGCATCAGAACATATTATAAATTGTGCTTGATAGCTCAACTAAATATGATCATCAGAGCTAGACTCAGATATGGCACAATTGGTGGACCAGTATATAACAGGTTATTTAATTATGTTTGTACAGAGAAGTGTATACAAGAAGGGTAACTAGAAGCATTCAGGACTTGCCTGCTTCTCCATAAGGCAGAATTAAGATGAGAACTGCTTATTGAGACTAGATTTACCAGTAAATAGAATGAGACTTAAAGAAACAGAGATTTCATGACCATAAACCTGTGGAGGAAACAGTCCTTGAACTGAGCAGATGGAGGCAAGGAAGAATGAAATGAGGATCTGAGTCTTCCTTTAATGGTTAGTTATATTGTTAATATGCCACAGTGTGGATTCAAGTGTGAAGAGAGTCTCTATGAGGAACTGGCTACCTCAGGTTGGCCTATGGGAATATCTGTGGGAGATTGTCTTGATAGTTAATTGATATATTAAGACCCAGTCCATTTCAGTTGGCATCATTCTCTAAGCAAGTATTCCTGAACTTTTGAGCTGAGCACAAACCAGCAGGCAAGTCAGCAGGCACACATTCATTTCCTTCTGTTCTTGACTATATGGTACAACTGGCTGTCTCGAGCTACCACTTCTATGACTTCATCCCAATGATGGACTCTAGCTAGGATCAGAAGCTGAAATAAACCTTTTCTCACCCATGCTGCATTTTTTTTCAGGATATTTTATCACAGGAATAGGAATGTAACTAGAACTCTGGCTAAAGGTGAGAAAGGGACAGTCACTGTGAGCCTGAGCTTCCCAGGAACAAGCAAATTCAGAAATAGTCTGAGGTGATCATGGAGGCAATCTGGTACTAGACAACATATTTGACTTTATTTAATTACTCTTAAGGTGTTGAACTGGGAGACAACTTAAGAGAGGTTGATCTTATCTGAGTTCAGAGCTCCTAGGTTGAATGGTCTGATCACATCACTGCACTGATATAGAGGGTGGCTCCTTCAGAATCATTTTGACCAGGGAAAGATAGACACAAATCAACCAGGAATTGTTTGTGATGAGAATGCAAACTACTTTTGGCAAGAGAATGGAATATGTTTAGGACTGACAATCTGACAGCCTAACTTCCCTGGTCTAAATGATTGACTGGTGTTAATTTCACATTGAAGCCAAATGTAGGAATATCAGGATTATAGAGAAAAGATTGCTAGGAAGCTGATCCTTGTTCTGTGACTTGGTGAAATCTGTGACCTTGGAACACTCAACAAAGTTGTCTTTTATGATACCTGCCCTGGGAGTGTGAAACATAAAACCTGAAGAGAATCTATAGGGAATTTCATATTTACAGTAACTCCTTGATGTGCAGAATTTCTCATGTGACTGCAGCTCAGATGGCCCAGTCAGTGTAGAATGAACTCATTCTCACTATTATTATCTTTTTCTTCACTTCTTTACCTTTCTTCTGACACCATTATTTTCCATTTAGAATTTTGAGATTTTTCTGGTAATTACATGGAAGTTATTGTTTATAATTTATAACAGGTTTACTGTTCAAGTAGATTGCATTTTGCTAAAAGTTATGCTTCAAAAATGATATTTGCAGAGAATAGCTTAAGTAACATCAGGCTCTATGTGTCCCAACATGAAGGGCAGGTACTGACAACCAGTGTGAAGTGAGGGCAATGCCTTCATCTGTTCACATTATCTTCTACAAGCCCTGTTCCCAGATTCATTATTGTATGCCAGTGGATGCATCATTAGACACTGTTTCATAGAACAATGGGTAGAACTAAGATTTCCCTTAACACTTGCCAGAGGTTCCTTTGGTAACTATTCTGAATGACTTCATGCCTTATTGTAAAAATGGAGCACAATATTGCAAAGTGTTGACTACATTTTATTATTCTCTAAATCCTTAGACCACAGTCCTCACAGAATGTACTGATGGAATAACAGGGGAGATGAGATGAGGGACTGGGTGTGGGAATGTGGGAAGGGCATGCTTTTTCTGGATCAGCCATCATACTTGCTCCTTTCCCTATGTGAGCTTCAGAATACTTTAGGCAGTTAAAATCAGAACTGACCTAACCCTTGAATTTGCAGACACAGAAAAATATTGTGTCACTTTAATAATCTCTCTACTTCTGATAAGCTGCAGAGAGACAAGAGGTGAAGGGAATGGGTCTGCTAAATTTGTGACTGTAAAAAAGGACAACTCAATCCTCTGCTCTGGAATTAGATGTCTCTTTTGCACACTCATCACTTTTGCATCTTCAATGGAAGAAGACACATAGGGAAGAAAGAACCAAAACAAATGGCTGATCACCAGTCTACACTGTATTTGCCAGCTCAGGACTGTACCCTGGAGGTCAAACTGGATGTGGATAAATGAGTTAAGTTAGAGAAGGCTTTTCTCTATCTTACCTGAGGCCTGAGACAAAGCTGCACAATAACCACAGTCTGCAGACAGAGAAGGCTTCCTCTCCCAGTTGTAGTAGGTCAGAGGGTCAGAGCTGCTCTACCTCCATCCACTTTTATCAGGCATTATTCCCTGTAAGTGGGAAGCAGTATGAAGCAAAGGTTCATTAGCACTCCTCATGACATCTTCACTGAAAAACCTGATTTCCTGCTTAGTCTCCCCAAACTTGTTATGATCATACACAGTTGCTTTGGGATAGAATAATATTCAAGAATCCCTCAATCCTATTTACAAACTTCATGAACTATAGGATGAAATTAGGGTTACTGAAATGTATCTCTTCTTCCTAAGCTCAACTGGTGCTATACTTGAGAGTTCTTCAGAAACGTGTTGACAAAATCTATTCTATAAAGAAATTACAGATGTGGAACTTTTCTTTGTCTAGCATTTACTGAAAATTTTATGTGCAGACTCTTTGAAGAAGAAGAAAAAGTTATCCAAGGTCTCAATAAGAATTTAGTAAAAGTCAACAACAGTCAAATGAACTTCGTGTGAAGTCTCAGACTTCTACAAAGCTCAGCTCTTCAGCTGGCATTTCCCTTATTCTAATGCTACCCAGCAATGAAGATCTAAGGCCCATTTGGTTTTTCAAGGGGAGTTCCAGGTACTCATCCACAAGGACAAAATGCACTAAGGGGAACAATCAAGGTAAAGATAGGATCACACATGTGAGAGATCTGGAGTCCAATTCAGATGTATGGGGACATGGTCAAACTGTTTTTCACCAGAAAAGACATGAAGATAATTTCACCATAGGTGAGCAGAAATGCAAGGTGTCCTGATAAATGCTTCTGGCAGTGCAGTTGTGTGAAGAATAGAATGAGAGAAAGATTGAAACCTTATTAGAAAATGGTAAATAATGTGTGAGTAATTGTATACGTCTTACTCGGCTATACCATAGAGGTTGGAATCCAACACTCCCTCTTGACCCACAAGTATTTTCATCTATTGCTTCCAAATCTGCCTGTCTGCACTTACTTCTGCATTAGTCCATGTCTGTGGTTTCAGATTCAGTATACAGCAATAGGAGCCATAGGCTTGGTATTCTTGGGGGCAGCTGATACATGGGGAGGGCAGCTCCTCCTGGGATTTTTCACCTGTTTAGAGGGGGATACAGACAGTGATGAGTGAATAGGAGAGTGGAGTAGAGAGAAGAAGGTCAACATAAAAAATGATTCTGAAGCCTTATTTGAAATTATGACTGCAATACTGAGTGCTCACTCTTAGTACTTTCCTAGTTGTTGATTCTCTCTCTCTCTCTCTCTCTCTCTCTCTCTCTCTCTCTCTCTCTCTCTCTCTCTCTCTCTCTCTCTCTCTCTGTGTGTGTGTGTGTGTGTGTGTGTGTGAGTGAGTGTGTGTGTTTATGGGGGGATATGTGCTGGGCTATACATGAGTATGTGGACATGGCGCTAGAGGTCATTTCTTGGTCTGTATTTATATAGGACTTTTAAAAAGGGATTTCTCACTGACTTAACCCAGTTTATGGATTTTGCTAGATTGGCCCTCCATTAATCCCCACAGAAACTCCTTTCCTCTCATC
The DNA here is from genome assembly GCA_036184795.1 of Tokudaia tokunoshimensis. Lineage (NCBI taxonomy): Eukaryota > Metazoa > Chordata > Mammalia > Rodentia > Muridae > Tokudaia > Tokudaia tokunoshimensis. The sequence continues at coordinate 99,489,944 of BTHU01000002.1, forward strand.
CCCAGCATTTGGATTAAGATCATCTACCACCATGTCAAGTTTAATTTACATGGGTTCTAGGCATTCAACTTGGCTTCTCATGCTTGCTTGACAAGTACTTCACTGGCTAAGATATCATATGCTCAATAATAGATTATTAATTTTGCAAAACATTTTAATGTAGAGAAGGATGACGTTTTTATTCTACCCTGCCTGCATAGTCATTTATTTTCCCTTCTCTGGGATAAAAATGGTGGGCTTCATCTTCAGTCCTCTGTCTCCTTCCTTAGAGTTCATTACTGACCTTTTTTTCCTGTTGTTTTTTTTTTTTTACATTCCAAATGATTTCCCCTTTCCCATTTCCCCCCCCCAAAAGCCCCATAAGCCCCCTTCCCTCCCTCTGTTCCCCATTCAACCCCCTCTCGCTTCTCTGTCCTGGCGTTCCCCTACATCCAGTCTTTCCAGGACCAGGGGTCTCTCCTTCCATCTTCTTAGAAATCTATTGATATGCGGATTGTGTCTAGGGTATTCAGAGATTCTGGGTCAGTATCCCCTTATCAGTGACTGCATACCATGTGTGTTCTTTTGTGATTGGGTTACCTCACTAAGGATGATATTTTCAAGTTCTAACCATTTGCCTAGGAATTTTGTGAATTCATTGTTTTTAATTGCAGAGTAGTATTCCATTGTGTAAATATAGCACATCTTCTGAATCCATTCCTCTGTTGAGGGACATCTGGGTTCTTTCCAGCTTCTGGCTATTATAATTAAGGCTGCTATGAACATAGTGGAGCATGTGTCCTTATTGCATGCAGGGGAAGCCTCTGGGTATATGCCCAGGAGTGGTATAACAGGATCCTCTAGGAGTGTCATGCCCAGTTTTCTGAGGAACCACCAGACTGTTGTACCATTACTGACCTTTAATCTTTTTTTTTGTCAACCTTTCAACATAATTAGAGTTTGCTGGTACCATGGGGAAGCTTTCATCCTCTAACAATGAATGCTGTGGTATATTCTGCCCCCCTTCCAATAATCCAGAGGAAAGAAAGATATGGAAAATATTTCTGTGTGAATACTCCTCATACTTAACACATGAGACTCTGATTATTTTTTTCTCCTTGGTTCTTAATATTCACAGGAAATCCAGTGGTAGACACACAACAACTTTACCTGGTACCCAAGAAAGGGGCATCAGGCAAGATAGCAGCATCCAGGACATGCTATGGAGGGTCACGAGAAGCATCATGGTATCTGTGAGGTAGAAGGAATAAGCCCCTGAAGAGAGCATGGTCAGGAGTGACATAAAAGGAGATCGCACCCACTTTAATTCCATTTATGTTGCTCTGAAAGGAAGATCTAATTTGGGTCTGGTCCCCCTGTTTCTCTGATTCCAGACCAAAGTGGACAATACATGTTTACCCTTCAGGTCCTAGTTCTTCTGAATTTTAGATGTTTGCCTTGTGAGGTCAGAGAAAGTTCTACATCTTCTACTGCAGTGTGGGAGTCAAATACCTGTCAGCTTTGTATTATCTTTTAGCTCCACTTACCTGTATTTACATACATCTGTTATGGTTTGACAGAACAAAGTGGACTTCACTTTTAAAACAAGATCTGAGGTAGCGCCGTGCAAGTGAATAAGTGATAGCTCATGTGGCTTTCTGTGGCAAGTAGTGCTTGGCAAGGGTTATTGGAGTTTTCCTGTAAGAATACAGGACTACTCATGGCAGGTAGTGAGAACTGCCACACATGTTCCTTTTCTGTTGATCCAGTTCTGCCCTCAGATGCTGGTCATGTTTGAAAACTGCTACCCTCTACCAGGTGTCAAGTGCTGGGAAACTTAAGTAGTCACAGGCAATCTCATGCTACCGATTATGTGGTTTTATAAAAATAATTACAATTTATAAAACTTACAGTGTTCATTTTTAAAAGAAATGTATATAGTTGGGTAAAACCAAGAATGTGTCTTTAGTTGTATTGAAGAACTGACTTCTGTAGATATTCATCCATTATCTGATAAGATTTTAGGTACATCAAAAGTGCTGAATTTTGTGTTTTAAAATTTGATTTGTTGAGTGTAGAGAACAAGTATATAATACGAAGTAGAATTACCTGTTCAATGGCTACTTCAACATTTTGATAGCAGGACATAATAAGCAACCCATGAGACAACATTTTAGCCAGGATTTTAAGGAAATTAAGAGATTTGCTTCTTAGCTAACTCCATGTATGAACATTAAGAGAGCTTGCTGGTGCTTACTCAGCTCTGAATTATACTTAAGAATAGCATACTTAGTTTAGTCGTAAGAGCCTGAGGCTCAGGACAAAGTCACAGAGGAGCAGAGGTCTGCAACAATAAAGGGGTTACTCTTCTATCAGAGCTACTCCAGTTCCACGATCTTCTTCCTATGACCACATATTCAAAGGGATTCAAAGGGTTTTTCAGAAATGATTCTAGCTTTTTTCACTTAAAAATTTGTTCTTTTAAATATGCCCATGAATATGTCTATGTGTAGATGTATTTGAGTATGTGTATCGTTGTGAGAGAATATACAAGTTCATTTAGGTGCTCAAGAAGGCCAAAAGAGAGAATCATACCTTCTGGAGCTGGTTATAAATGGCTATGAACTGCCTGATTTGTATGCTAGGTACCAAACCAGTCCTCTGGAAGAATGCTATGCACTATACCTATTGACCCATCTCTCCAGCCTCCTAAGTTTTATATGTTAAATATTATTAGCTGTTCTAGATGTTAAATATTATTAGACATTTGTACCCATAGAAGCAAAGAAAAGATGGCTAAAAATGTAATTCTTTAATGTTCAATGTGTCAGTATCATCAGCATGTGTCAATTTCATCTATGCATTTGTATTTAGCAGAAGACTTTATTTTTCTAAATGCCCTTGAACTTGATGACTCCGTGGAATAAATAGTTGAAGTGAAGACTTGCGTTTAAGAACATCTTTTCACAGTCTGTGTGGCTGTGTGGGAAGTTTAAAATTAAAACTCAATGGTCACAATATCTAAGACAAAATGTCATTCAGTTATGTTGTAAGTCACAATTTTCATGCATTTAAAAAAAATGAGTAGACAAAGAAATTTCAGCTATTCATCTATAGGAAATATGGTCAAATGTTCCAAAGTAATAATGCTTATGAAATAGAATATTTTTGCCATTTTACTGTCAATTGCAGAATTTCAGACATCACCAGCAACTGAGAACAGAGCATGTTTGCTAATAGGAAATAGCCCCATGTGTGTTAGTTCCTATCTTTGCCAGGAAGTGTACTGCCATTTTTGCTGGGAAACTTTCTGAATGTATGCCAAGCACTATCCATTACCCTGACTTACATAAGCATTCACTTATTCACTTTGATGCTCCTCCTTCAAACCCTATCATAAAAGCAGTCATCTTTGTCCTGATGAACCATTTCAGATCTCTGCAAGACAGGTAAGTGGGAGCTGAATGTTGGTGAGAGCCTTGCAAGGAGATTATCTCTCATACTATAGAGAGAAGATACAGGAGTCTCTCTGTCTTACCAGAAATTAGAGATTCTTCATTACATTCCAGACATAGAAAAGCAGGGATGGGGCTAAGACTAGTGCAGCCCTGCAAATCTAGGCAAAAGTGAAGGGAGGAATGGACCTCTTTGCTTTATTCTCTCTGACTATAATCTTTTTAGTGCTCTGTTTGTTGCTCCCTCAAAGACAAGATGCTGCCTCACCTGGCCCTCAACAGTATTTCCTGGATGCTGCTCTCCTGCCTGTTGTTCCTATTTCAGGTACAAGGTAAGTCCTCTCTGTGCTAGTACAGAATTATCTGTGAGTGTTAAAAGAGGCAAGAAGCAAAGGAGTGTTCCTAGAAGTCTCATGTGGTAGTTGTAAGAGATATTTTCACAGAAAAGTCACCTGCTCATCCATCCTCCTCCATGTTGCTGGTGATAAAAAGTATCACAGTGTTCCATCGGCACCAGAGTCAGAGGGTTTCCATTTTGCTAGAAGGCTTTCAATTGTGATAGTATATATGTTGGAGAAAGGAAGAAGTATGTGGTTCACCAAGGAAGCATACAAATAGACCCTGCAGAGAATGGAATGTCACAGCAGTGGAATGTGTAGAAAGTGTCAAATGAAAGAATATTTAAAAAAAAAAAAAGGTACCTAGCTAATTTTAGTGGTGTATACCTTGAAAACCAGCATTTAAGAAGGAGTTGCAGGAGGGTATCTGTGACCTCAAGGGCAACTTCATATGCATAGAAAATTCCAGGACATCCAGGGATACAGAAAGACTTTGTCACAAAGAAAACAAAGGCAAACAATCAAGCAAGAGGATCACAAGAAGGAAAGTTTAGTGAGGCTGTCACTGTCTTAATTGTAGCCACCCACTCTGTGAAACAGCCTTTGCAATATTCCCTTTTTTCCTCCCCATCTCACTCCCACTATCCAGCTCATGTTACCTCTCTCTTTTTAACTCTCTCCATCCCCAGGTGAAGACTCCCAGAAGGAACTGCCTTCTCCACGTACCAGCTGCCCCATGGGCTCCAAGGCTTATCGCTCCCACTGCTATGCCTTAGTTATGACACTTAAATCCTGGTTTCAAGCAGATGTGAGTAGTGAAAGGTGGGGTTGAAGATACCAGCACAAAGTACAAGTTGGTGACAGGAAAAGAGGCCTCAAGTTTCCATGATTCCATGGGGGCAGGGGGTAGTCAGAATAACTGTTCTTTTATGTAATCGTTTTACTCATGAACATTTACCCCACCACTAGACAATGGAATCTCAGTCTTTCTCTCCTTCTGTCCCTCACGTAGCTGGCCTGCCAGAAGAGGCCCTCAGGACACCTCGTGTCTATTCTTAGTGGAGGTGAGGCTTCCTTTGTGTCCTCCCTGGTGAACAGCAGAGTGAACAATTTCCAAGACATATGGATTGGGCTCCATGATCCAACAATGGTGAGATTCTATTTTTCTCTGTTTGATCTCTAGAAGCTAATCTCTTCCAAACACAATTGTCTGTGCCTTCTCTCTGTGTTTAATGTAAGGTGAATCCAGCACTCAATTTCGGTGACATTAGGCTAAGGAACATCCTCAACAGCAGAATGAAAGGAAGAATTCTATGGTGGTTCCTCATATTCAGATCAATTTGTTTGCCTATTGTTAGCTTTTTCAGTTTTCTTTTATTTAAGAAAGCCAATTGGTGACTTCTTTCTTTTGTCTTCAAGGAACGTTCACAAAAATTTCTGAGAGCATTGTAAATTAAGATAAGATTTACATTTATTCATTAAAAAATAGACATTTTTTTTATTTGTATGTTTTCTCTAAATGTATGTGTGTGCACCATGAGCTTGCCTGGTGCTTGAAGAGGTCAGAAACGAGCTTCAGATCCCTTAGAACTGAAGTTATGGATGGTTGTGATCCTCTGTATGGGTACTGGAAGCCAATCTGTAGGAGCAGACAATATGTTTATCTGTTGAGCCATCTACCTTTGTTTGTTTATTGAGAAGATACTGTGATATCCAGAGGCTATTCTACAATGTATCATTACTCATTGTGTACCAAGCACCTTGTTACTTTTGTTCTTGTGATTATTGGCAAGGAGGAACCTGTAGGAGATAGACATTAGGTCAGAACTTCAAAGTGAAAAGGTGCCTGAACGGCATGGTGGAATGGAATAAATTCCCTGAAGAGCTCTTTCTCTCTCTCTCTCTCTCTCTCTCTCTCTCTCTCTCTCTCTCTCTCTCTCTCTCTCTCTCTCTCTCTCTCCATACCTCTACTGTGCAGGGTCAACAACCCAATGGAGGTGGATGGGAGTGGAGTAACTCTGACGTGCTGAATTATAATAACTGGGATGGGGATCCTTCCTCTACTGTCAACCGTGGTCATTGTGGGATTCTGACAGCAGCCTCGGGTAAGAAATGGAGGAAGCACCATCTTTTGCCCAATATGTTCACTCCTCTCCTCTACCACAGAGTCTGACCTTATGGTTATCCTCTTTAAGTAGGAAAAACAGTATACATTTGTGTCCTTCTAATGCTCATGTCTCTACCTAGAGGATGAGTGCAGCTGAATGAAAAACTCTGAGCATAGTACAGATTATAAGGCGGACCACCATGATAGCTGCAAGAGCAAAGGTGTTTCCTCTCTCTCTCTCTCCAGGGTTTCTGAAGTGGGGAGACCATCACTGTGATGGGGAATTACCCTTTGTCTGCAAGTTCAAGCAGTAGACAAGCAGCATCCTAAGTTTATCATAACAAGGGATGAAATACAAGAATTCAACTGGAGAGGCATGCTTGCTCCACAGTCATGCATCAGATTTCTTATTCTTGTTTTATGACTTCTTTCATCCAGCTCCTTCCCTGAATTTCAGGCTTTTTGGTATAGTTCCTGCTTTGAAATCTTGCAGACAAACAATAAATAAAACCTTTTGGTTTTACTTTTGTGTTTTATTCTCATAGTAAGACTTGGCCGAGTTTTGGAGAGTGTTTGGGACAGGAAACTACAATTCCACTACAGTTCAATGTGTCCCACTCAGTGTGCTATGTTGACTGTGAACTCTATAGAGTGTTCTCTTATAGATAGATAAAGATACTATGCTCTCACACCCTCATTGCTTGTCAAAAGAAGGGTAAAACTAGCCTCCACATCTCCTCAGGGCAGTAATAGTAGGGTAACCATGTTAAATCCAGTGCTGAGATTCCTTTAGTTTGTATCCATGGAGTGAGCCCTCAGGCCCACTCCTCATGTCCTTTCTGTTCTTTTAGCCTAGGTCCTGGAAGCTACTACATGCTTTGGCTCTAAGCTTGCCCTCATGACCACCAAGGATGTGTTCAGGGAGTTAAGATGTGTATACAATCAGCTAATCCTCATCCTTTTAATTCAGGTTCCATCAGGCCTTACTGTCTCAATCACTATGTCCCCTTATCCCATATTCATGCTAGACTCTGTAGTTATATACTCCAAGCCATACCCATGGACCTAGCCACCAGGCAAGGACTCGTAGATACATATTGTAGGAATGTTGATCACCTTGCCAGTCTTTTCTCTGTCATCAGCCTATGGCTTTGCCTCTAGGCTATCTCTCATGGCTACAGGAACTAGTCTAGTTCAGTAATGCTCGCACATTCAAACTCCCACAAAGTTGTGGATCAAATTAATCCCCACAGACATAGATTTCCAGTCTATCCATTGGCAAGGCTATCTACTAATATGTAGTTGAAAGCTGTGAAAATACAAAACAAAGGATAATATTAAATGACAGGATCACATTTTCCATTAATTGATTAAACAAAAATTACACACACACATGCATTTGTATTCATATACATTTCACATATCCACACTCAATTGATACCCACATGCAGAAATATGAGCACTTAAATCAAAGCTTATAAAAGTTAGCTCAAAGACCAGAGAGATGGGTCCTTGTGTAAAAGCCCTGACTGTCAATGTTGAGGACAGGAGTTCACTATAGTATCCAAGTGAAATTGGTAGAGAACCCCAAATCCACATACATGCAGCACACACATACCTCCTTTAACACACACATGTGCACAAAATAAACAAAACTAATATTTAAACTAAGTAAAATAAAAATTAACTCAAAATAGATTCAAGTTTTCATCAGCTTTACCAAGATCAGGAAGAAATAAATGGTGAGACTTTAATGATATATTATTCTGAGCAATAATTTTTCAGCTGAATACGAAAGGACAGGAAATGAAGACAAATAAGAGAAAATGACTGTGTCAAAAATAAAAACCTGTCTGAAAACCTACATACAAGATACAAGTAGGGCAATACAGAGTGAAAAGGATATATATATATATATATATATATATATATATATATATATATATATGCAATAAAAGAGGCCTAGAATATGTAGGAGAATGGAGAGGGGGTATATTAGAGGGATTAGAGGAAGGAAATCAAAGGGGGAATTGCTATACTTACATTATAAATTCAAAAATAAAAACAGGTAAAAATGTGTGTGTGTGTCAAGCAGTGTAGCAGTTAATATAATGGAAAGCAGAGCTGTAGAACAGGAGAAAATAGCGGTTGTATATGAGGCCAATGGCTCACACACAAAGTGTACAAGGAGCACAGACAATTCCACTATGTAAAAAGAATTAGCCCATTCAAAAGCAGGCAAAAGGAAGTGAATACAGACCACTTAAAGGGGTTTATAAATGGCCACAGTTGTATTTAAAGACAAGGCTTAACATCATGAATTGTCAGCCATATGCAAATTAGATGCATCACATGGACTCTTCTTTGCACCTGTTACCCTGACCATTCACAGCAGATGAAAGACAAGTGCTGGGGAAGATGCAGAGAAAAGGGAGTCTTTGTATATATTTAATACAAAGGTAATTTTACAGCCATTATGTAAAGTATGGGGCTTCCTCAAAGAAATAGATCTTGTCATGTGATGCAGCAGACCCCAGTTAATAAATACATGAAAGAAAAAACTTCTGTATGAGAAGGAACTTCTTTAGCCTAGGCATTTCTTTCAGCATTGCTCAAAATTGAAAAGATATAGATGTCCAGATTTTTAAAAATTGATTCATTTTGTTTTAATTATGTAAGTGTGGGTGGGGGAGGGTGACATAAATATGAGTCATGTTCCTGTGGAAACCAGAAAATATATTAGGAACACTGAATCTGGAGTTCTAGACATGTGAGCCAATGGACATGGGTGTTGGGAACAGAACTTAAGGCTTCTGCAACAGCTTCTCTCCAAGCCTTGATTTTCTTTAAATGGTATGTTCGTGGTAGAGCCCTTTAGATGCAAGAAAAGTCTACCATCTTTTTCACATCAGTGAACCTGGTTGACATTAATCCAAACTGTCTTAGTCAGGGTTTCTATTCCTGCACAAACATCATGAACAAGAAACATGTTGGGGAGGAAAGGGTTTATTCAGCTTATAGTTCCAAATTGCTATTTATCACAAAAGGAGGTCAGGACTGGAAATCAAGCAGGTCAGAAAGCAGGAGCTGATGCAGAAGCCATGGAGGGATGTTTCTTATTGACTTGCTTCCCCTGCCTTGCTCAGCCTGCTCTCTTATAGAACCCAAGAATACCAGCCCAGAGATGGTACCACCTGCAAGGGGCTCTTCCCCCTTGATCACTAATTGAGAAAATGCCCCACAGCTAGATCTCATAGAGGCACTTCCCCAGCCATAGCTCCTTTCTCTGTGATAACCCCAGCCTGTGTCAAGTTGACACACAAAACCAGAGAGTACAGAAATTATACAGACATAGAACATCAAATAGTGTGTGTGAGGAGCCTTAAAATTGCAACAAGGAAATTTTTGGAATCAACTGTCCTATAACTCTAGCAGCAAGGTTATGTATTTCTTCTGAGCTCAAATGCCATTTCTGTGGGTCAGGAGTTGCCTGAGCTCTTCCTCATTTACATTTTTTTTCCTGCTTCTTGCTTCCTTTAACAGCTTAATATGGTGGCAAGCAGCAACTAGGACTACCCATTCCCTAGCCCTCCCCATAAGGGAAAATTCAGTTTTTTTCTTTGATTTATAAAATTAATTATTCAGGCAAACAACAGATCTTGATTACATGTGATGCTGTAATCAAACAAAATACAAGGTTCTGTAAATTGATTGAAGACCCTTTCATCTGATAATCTTTTTTCCCCCAAATTTCTAAAGCTTTATTTTATTTTAATTTTTTTTCCTTTTTTACTGGCTATTTTCTTTATTTATATTTCAAATGTTATCCCCTTTCCTGCACCCCAAAACCCCTTATCCCATCCCCTCCCCCTGTTTCTATGAGGATGTTTCCCCACCTACCCACTCCCACCTCCCCGCCCTGACATTACCCTACACTGTGGCACTGAGCCTTCACAGGACCAAGGGCCTCTCCTTCCAGTGATGCCATCTTCTGCTCCATATGCAGCTGAAGCCATGGGTCCCTCCATGCATACTCTTTGGTTGGTGGTTTAGTACCTGTGAGCTCTGGTTGGTTGATATTGTTTTTCTTCCTATGGAGTTGCAAACCTCTTCAGCTTCTTTAGTTCTTTCTCTAACTCCTCCATTGGGGACCCCATACTCATTTCAATGGTTGACTAAGAGCATCTGCCTCTGTATTTGTTAGTCTCTGGCAGAGCCCCTCAGGAGCCAGCTATATCAGGCTCCTGTCAGCATGTACTTCTTGGCATCCACAATAGTGTCTGAATTGGTGACTGTATATGGGATGGATCCCCAGGTGGGGCAGTTTCTGGATGGCCTTTCCTTCAGTTTCTGCTCCACAGTTTGTCTCTGTCATTCTTCCTGTAATCTTCAATTTACTACTGCACTCCAAAGAAACAAGGTGAAGACAGGAGATGACTAGCCTCTCATCAATTTAGAAGCTGAGGCAGGACAATTGCTATGAGTTTGAGGCCATCCTTGACAACAGAGTTGGCTGTCATCCTAACTTACAAAAAAGGATTCTTTTAACATGAGGAAGGTCAGGGACCTGGCTGTCCTTAAAATTTCTATTGTACAACTATGGAGATCTGTGTTCTGTTCCCAGCACCCACTTAAAAACCTGAAGGTGGAGGTATTACACCTGTAATGCTGAGGGAGGGAGTCAGTGACAGAGACGGTTGGATTCTTAAAGCTCATTGGCTAGCCATCCTTGTAAAGTAAATGAGCTATACGTTTAGCTAGAGACTCTAAAATTAGATGAAGCATGATTGAGGAAGACACCCAGAGTCAATCTTCGGCTTTCACACTCATGGCTATATATGTGGAAACTCATACACACACATCAATGCTAACAAAAAAAAATTAGCAACACACACGCACACACACACACACACACACACACACACACACACGAACATCACACAGAATTTAAGGATAAATAAAGAAATGCAACAAGCCAATTAAAGAAGACACAGGCATGTCCATAGGAAGTATCCTGCTATAGGAGCCTCAGATAATCAAGAACCCAATTTCACAATGTCCTTTCAGTACTGACACTTGGTAGCTATAAAATACCCTTTCCTTCACCAAGTGTGGTGATACATAGCTTTAATTTCCCTGTATTCCCACCACTCAGATAATGGAGCAAGGTACCATGAGTTCATAGACAGCTTAGGGGTACATACTGTTAGTCTGTCTTAAATCCTTCTTTTCTGTTTCCCATTCATTTTGAAATTTGTCCCTTAAAATTTTTTTGGACTAGAATATTTTGGTAACTGAATCTTGACTATACTTAGCCTCCTGAGAGTAACTAACCTCAATGATATTGAAATTTTGATGATATGAGTTTCATATATAAAGCTGCTGATGTCTATTTTAGGAAAGGAGGTAGTGAGAGAACCAAATCATCAAACTCAGGGCTGAAATCAATCAAGTAGAAACAAATAAAATGAAACAAAGAATCAACAAAACTAAGAGCTGGTTCTTTGAGAAAATCAACAAGATAGATAAGCCCTTAGGGCACAGAGACAGTATCCAAATTAACAAAATCAGAAACGAAAAGGGGAATATAACAACAGAAACTGAGGAAATTCCAAAAAATCATCAGATCCTACTACAAAAGCCTGTATTCACCACAACTAGAAAATCTGGAGGAAATGGACAATTTCCTAGACAGATAACAAGTACCAAAATTATATCAGGATCAAATAGACCATCTAAACCGTCCTATAACACCTGAAGAAATAGAAATGGTCATTGGAAGTCTTCCAACCAAAAAAAAAAAAAAAAAAAAAAACACAGGTCCAGATGGTTTTAGTGCAGAATTCTATCAGACCTTCAAAGAAGACCTAACACCAATACTCTTCAAACTATTCCACAAAATAGAAACAGAAGGAACATGACCCAACTCGTTCTATGAAGCCACAATTACGCTGATACCAAAATCACAAAAAGATCTGACTAAGAAAGAGTATCTCAGGCCAATTTCTCTTATGAATATCGATGCAAAAATACTCAATAAAATCCTTGCCAACAGAATCCAAGAACACATCAAAATGATCATTCACCACGATCAAGTAGGCTTCATCCCAGGGATTCAGGGATGGTTTAATATAAGGAAATCCATCAATGTAATCCACTACATAAACAATCTCAAAGAAAAAAAACACATGGTCATTTCATTAGATGCTGAAAAAGCATTTGACAAAATTCAGCATCCTTTCATGCTAAAGGTCTTGGAAAGATCAGGAATTCAAGGCACATATCTAAACATTGTCAAAGCAATTTATGGCCAACCAGTAGCCAACATCAAACTTAAAGGAGAGAAACTTGAAGCAATCCCACTAAAATCAGGGACTAGACAAGGCTGCCCTCTCTCTCCATATCTTTTCAATATAGTACTTGAAGTTCTAGCTAGAGCAATTAGACAACAAAAGGAGGTCAATGGGATAAAAATTGGAAAGGAAGAAGTCAAACTATCACTATTTGTAGATGATAACATAGTATAATTAAGTGACCCAAAGAAATCCACCTGAGAACTCCTATAACTGATAAACAACTTCAGCGAAGAGGATGAAAATAAAATCAACTCAAGCAAATGAGTAGCCTTCCTATACTCAAAGGATAAGCAGGCTGAGAAAGAAGTAAGAGAAATGATACCCTTCACGATAGCCACAAACAATATAAAGTATCTTGGTGAGACTCTAACCAAACAAGAGAAAGATCTGTATGACAAGAACTTCAAGTCTCTGAAGAAAGAAATTGAAGAAGACCTCAGAAGATGGAAAAATCTGCCATGCTCATGGATAGGCAGGATTAATATAGTAAAAATAACCATCTTGCCAAAAGCAATATACAGATTTAATGCAATCCCCATCAAAATCCCAACGCAATTTTTCATAGAGTTAGAAAGAGCAATTCTCAAATTCATCTTGAATAAACAAAACCCAGGATAGCTAAAACTATTCTCAAGAGTAAAAGAACATCTGGGGGAATCAGTATCCCGGACCTCAAGCTGTACTACAGAGCAATTGTGTTAAAAACTGCATGGTATTTTTACAGTGTCAGACATGTAGATCAGTGGAACAGAATTGAAGATCCAGAAATGAATGCACACTCCTATGGTCACTTGATCTTTGACAGAAGGAACTAAATCCATCCAGTGGAAAAAAGATAGACTTTTCGAGAAATGATGCTGGCTCAACTGGAGGTCAACATGCAGAAGAATGCAAATTGATCCACTCTTATCTCCTTGAACTAAGCTCAATTCCAAATGGATCAAGGACCTCCACATAAAACCAGACACACTGAAACTAATAGAAAGGAAACTACTAGGGAATAACCTTGAACATATGGGCACAGGGGAAAATTTCCTGAACAGAACACCCATAGCTTATGCTCTAAGATCAAGAATTGACAAATGGGACCTCATAAAATTACAAAGTTTCTGTAAGGCAAAGGACACTGTCAAAAGGACAAAGCGGAAACCAACAACCTGGGAAAAGATCTTTACCAACCCTACATCTGACAGAGGGCTAATATCCAATAAATATAAAGAACTCAAGAGGTTAGACTCCAGAGAGCCAAATAACCCTATTAAAAAATGGGGTACAGAGCTAAACAAAGAGTTCTCACCTGAAGAATATTTAATGGCTGAGAAGCACCTAAAGAAATGTTCAACATCCTTAGTCATGAGGGAAATGCAAATCCAAACAACCCTGAGATTCCACCTCGCACCAGTCAGAATGGCTAAGATCAAAAACACAGGAGACAGCAGTTGTTGGCAAGGATGTGGAGAAAGAGGAACACTCCTCCACTGCTGGTGGGATTGCAAGCTGATACAACCACTCTGGAAAGCAGTCTGGTGGTTCCTCAGAAAACTGGGCATGACTCTCCTGGAGGATCCTGTTATACCACTCCTGGGCATATACCCAGTGGCTTCCCCTGCATTCAATAAGGACACATGCTCCACTATGTTCATAGCAGCCTTATTTATAATAGCCAGAAGTTGGAAAGAACCCAGATGTCCCTCAATGGAGGAATGGACTCAGAAGATGTGGTATATTTATACAATGGAATACTACTCTGCAATTAAAAACAATGAATTCATGAAATTCTTAGACAAATGAACAGAACTGGAAAATATCCTTAGTGAGGTAACCCAATCACAAAAGAACACACATGGTATGCAGTCACTGATAAGCGGGTATTAACCTAGAATCTCAGAATACCCAAGACACAATTCACATATCAATAGATTTCCAAGAAGATGGAAGGAGAGACCCCTGATCCTGGAAAGACTTGATGTAGGGGAATACCAGGACAGTGAAGGGAGAGGGGGTTGAATGAGGAACAGGGGGATGGAATGGGGCTTATGGAACTTTTGGGGAGGGAGGAAATGGGAAGGGGGAAATCATTTCAAATGTAAATAGAAAAAATATAGAAAATAATAAAAAAAAGAATATAAGAAAATGAAACATCTAATTTGTAACAACTTTTATGTTGCCCTGTCCTATGATGATACACTATTCTTGATAAAAGCATGATTTAGAACTAAAAAATAAAAATAAAAAATTAGAAACTTTAATAAAAAATTATAACCTGTTGTCAGGAGTATTGAATGGTAAGCGAAGATTTATGATATTATGGCTTAATAATGTTTTTGATCATTAGTTTCTCTAAGTCAGTTTTAGATTGGACACTGCTTCTCTTTGAAGAGAGAATACATATGAAAAAAATTAACATAAAGTTCCAGTGAGGTTCCTTGGAATTCCCAGTCTACAGGATATTTGACTACATATGTGATTCCATAAGAATACAGAGAAACAACACACAATTCTATGCTGTGAGGCATTGTTGGAAACACCTGTATTTTGTGTTAGTATGATAAAAACACATCATTGTTTCTATCACATGAACTTGAAATTATATTTTAGTATATTTTATAATAATATGAATATATAATATTTTTATATTGGTTTTTCACATTGAATATTTGGTTCTTAATTTTTTTTAATATGAGTGTGCAGACTAAAGAGATGGCTCAGTAGGTTGAGTGTATATTACTTTGGGAGAGGACCCTACTTTTGTTCCAAGTATCCACCTTGGCAAGCAGCTCAAAACTATCTGTAGCTCTAGCTCTAGGGCATCTAACGTCTTCTCCTGGATTGCACAGGCATGTGCACTCATGGGAAAGATGTCCCCGTCCCTGACACAGAAATACATAATTAAAAATCAAATAAGTCCTTTAAAAAAAAGGAAAAGGCATTTAGCAAAATAGACAAATTTAAGAAAATCAGGGCTCTTAGCTCATGTCTACTACCAATAGTAGTAGTCAAGACTGAGGCAAAAGAACCATTGTGAGTTTGCTAAAAGCCTAGGCTACAAAGTGAGTTACAAAATGATCTTAGATAAAGTGTGAGAGACCCTGTCTCAAGAAGGAAAATGCCAGTAGTGGTATAGCTGGGTCCTCCGGTAGTATTATGCCAAGTTTTCTGAGGAACCACCGGACTGATTTCCAGAGTGGTTGTACCAGCTTGCAATCCCACCAGCAGTGGAGGAGTGTTCCTCTTTCTCCACATCCCTGCCAGCACTCGATGTGGCAGTGTAGGGGAATACCAGGAAGGGGAGTCAGGCGTGGGTTGGTTGGGGAGCAGGGGGAGGGAAGAAGGTGTATGGGACTTTTGGGGAGGGGGGAACCAGTAAGAGGGAAATCATTTGAAATGTAAATAAAGAATATACCTAATAAAAACATTTTAAAAAAATTAAAAAAATAAAAAAAAGAGATAGAACTGAAAACAAGGCAAAGGGAAATGCAGTGAAACTGTTGACCTGAACAGACCATTCGTAGCAGTGATCATGAATTTTGTGTTTGTTCAATTATGAAAGGTACATATGAGAGCAAAATTGAATGCACTTTTTACAGTCTCATATAGGGTTCATTTCCTACCAGAGCACACAGGAAAGACCTATTATAAATTATGCAAAGCAGAAATCAGTGCACAGCCAATGAATGATGCACTAGAAAACATTGTGAAAGGGGTTATCGTGCAGCCCATGACACTGAAAGTTGCACAGAACAGCCCAGACAAGACTAAGAATAGACACAAAAGTAAATAGGTCAGGGACATTTCTGGCACGCTGAAACACTCTTCCAGGCATAGGTAAGATAACCTAATCAAAACAAACTTTCTTTCAGACAATGATGCAGTTTCACTGCTTTGGGGGATATACGCAGATGCTAAATTCCCACAGTCTTGAGATGAGAAGGGACAAGCAAAGATCTTCCAGGAAAGTGTGTATACTAATGGTACAGTAGCCAAGAATACAGAGTATAGGGAATAATAAAGACAAATAAGGAGAGAGCAGATGAAGAAAAGGGTATCAGAAAAGAGGGGATAGAATTTATTTTATTATACTCTATCATTTACCCCAATAAATTAAAAATGATAAGTTTAAACTTATGTAGAATCTGATGGCTACACAATTCCAGGCCTTCTTCCTCATCCACTGGCTCTTGCACTCTCTCTACCCATTCTTCCCTGATGTTCCTTGAGCTATAGAAGCAGAAGCTATGATGTGATGGTACAACAAAATAGACTATATATATGTATATATGCATATATAGCCTATTTTTTATTATATGTATAATATAAATACATACATATCCACATGCATAAATATGCATACACACACATATAAATATAATCAAAGAATAAGAAACTATTAACTTGAATGAGGCATAGGAGGATTTCCAGGGAGAGTAGCTTGGAAGATCCTGAGGGAGAAACATAATTAAATAAATAATTGGAGATAAAATTAAGCTAATTTTTAATATTCAACTAAGTCAAATCAAGAAAGACAAAGATCATGTACTTCCTCACATCCTCACTTGTGAAACCTAGCCTATACACACACACATACACACACACACACACACACAAACACCCACACACTCACACACATAGAGCATGTACATACACACACGAAAACAAGCATACAACTAAACTCACATGTATAAATGCATGTGAGTGCAAATGCTGATGTTGACATGAAAAGAGAAAAGAGATAACCAGAGAAGAGAATGAAGATTATCAGGAAAGGGCACTGTTAAATTATGTGATGTAGTGACACACTAAAACCAAACAAAGCAAAAAATATCATGGGGAAACGCTTTGAATGATAACTGGTTTATTATGTATATAAGATACATATTATTTGAAGTTGGGGAATATCATTTAGAAAAATGTTGAGAAAGGATGGCCTCTGAAGGATCTGTCTGGTTCTTAGGCACATGCACAAATGTATCACAAGGATGATGAAATTATTCCAGTTGTATAACCGAATGTTGATGTGGGCTTCACTTCAATTCCAATGTTTTAGACATTTTCTTTTTTCTTTTTTTTTGTTTGTTTATTTTATTTTCTATATTCTTTATTTACATTCCAAATGATTTCCCCTTTCCCAGTTCCCCCCTCCCCAAAAGTCCCATAAGCCCTCTTCCCTCCCCCTGTTCCCCATTCAACCCCCTCCACTTTCTCTGTCCTGGTATTCCTCTACACTGCTGCAAGGAGTCTTTCCAGCACCAGGGGCCTCTCCTTCCTTCCCTCTTGGGAGTCAATTGAAATATGAATTGTGTTTTGGGTATTATGAGCTTCTGGGCTAATATCCACTTATCAGTGACTGCATACCAT
The DNA here is from genome assembly GCA_036184795.1 of Tokudaia tokunoshimensis. Taxonomy (NCBI): domain Eukaryota; kingdom Metazoa; phylum Chordata; class Mammalia; order Rodentia; family Muridae; genus Tokudaia; species Tokudaia tokunoshimensis. The sequence continues at coordinate 99,507,534 of BTHU01000002.1, forward strand.
GTATGTTCTTTTGTTACTTACACAATGAAATACTACTCAGCTATCAAAAACAATGAATTCATGAAATTCTTAGACAATTGCTTGGAACTGGAAAATATCATCCTAAGTGAGGTATCCCAATCGCAAAAGAACACACATGGTATGCACTCACTGATAAGTAGACATTTTCAAAGATTCACTCTTCACTGTCACTGTCCACAGACACTCCTCCATAATATTCTGCAATTAAAAACAATGAATTCACGAAATTCCTAGGCAAATGGTCAGAACTTGAAAATATCATCCTTAGTGAGGTAACCCAATCACAAAAGATCACACATGGTATGAAGTCACTGATAAGGGGATATTGACCCAGAATCTCAGAATACCCTAGACACAATCAGCATATCAATAGATCTCTAAAAAGATGGAAGGAGAGACCCCTGGTCCTGGAAAGACTGGATGTAGGGGAACACCAGGACAGAGTAATGAGAGGGGGTTGAACGGAGAAAAGAGGGAGGGAAGAGGGCTTATGGGACTTTCGGGGAGGGAGGAAACGGGAAAGGGGAAGTGATTTGGAATGTAAATTAAAAAAATAAAATAAAATTAATTTAAAAAAAAATCCCAAGCTGAAAGAATATTTGTCTAGCAAATATTAAGCAATCCTAAAATTATATTCTTGGAAAAGCCTCTAATTTGTTTCAGATTACTGATTAACTATATTATAAATAAGTGAAACTCATAAGTAATTTAAACTAAAATATCTTTTGAAGAGAGAAGTGATGACATCCCCATCTAAAGCAGTAGTTCTCAACCTGTGGGCCACAAATCACTTGGTACTCAAATAACCTCTTCACTGGGGTCTCCTACGACCATTAGAAAAAAAATATTTGCATTATGATTCATAACAGTTGCAAAATTATAGTTATAAAGTAGCATTGAAAATAATTTTATGGTTGGAGGTCACCATAACATGAAGAACTGTATTAGAGTGTTGCAACATTAGGAAGGTTGAGGACCACTGGTCTAAACTGTTTTTCAGAATTTTTGAAGGTAAAGATGATGAGGTTATCCCCTAAATCAAGAGGGAAGGTGCGTGCATAATCTCAAAGAGAATGAAAGGCATGCTTTTTCTCTAATAAAGATTTTCATGTAAAGTTCTAATTGCCCATTATATATTGTTTAGCTTTTCTCAACTAACATACAATACTCACAGGGTCAAGTTCTTTCCTGTGCTGTAACCCCTTGGGTGTGGAGACATCCATGCATGTGACTCTCTTGGAACAAAAGGTTAAGAACAAAAGTGTTAAGAACTATACCCCTGCCAATAATAGCATAATTTTCTTTTAATCAATAAAACTACAGAAGAATAACTTATTTTAAAAACTGGGTAAAATCTCAGAGCTTTTAATGATTCCTGAAATATAAATAAGTACATCTATCATGTAATATACTAGAAGAAGAAAATCTTATCTGAAGGGATTTGAGTCTGTTAATTTCCACGGCTGACTTCAATGCACTCTCCTTCCTGAAAGGTGCATATTCCTTGTTTATTTCTTAACTACAGCTACCAGTCATGCTATAATTTCCTGACCCTCTGGCATCCTTATCACATTCACCTCACCATGGAATAGTAATGCCCAAGAATCTATCTGTTTTGAAACTGAGGAAATTACTTTTGCCTTCCCTAATGAACAGCTCAGAATCCTAGGGCAGCTGACTCTTACACAAAAATACTTGCAGAACATCTGAAAGTACTATATCTCTGCTACCAAAGCAGATAATGCTTTAGGGTATCATATAAAAAAGTAAACATGGCAGCAGACATTAAGAACACTATTAAAGCTGGGGGTTAGGTTATTTATGGTTCTTTTGTTTTTCCACTAATATTCCTAACACATTCCACCACCTAATTCTACCCTTATAAATTCCTTTCTCTTTTATCTCCTTCCCTTTTCCTCAGAGAAGCAGAATCCCCCCTTGGGTACCACTCTGCACTGAGACATTAAGTCCCAGCATGACTAAATGCATCTTCTTCTACTAAGTTCCAACTAGGCAGTCCAGGTAGGGGAAGATGATCCAAATGCAGATAAAAATTGTAGGCAGCAAAGACAGACAATAGAAGCAGAGACAGCCTTCATTCCAATTGTTGGGGGACCCACATGAAGACCAAGCTGGACATCTGCTACAACTATGTAGTAGGCCTAGGTCTATCCCATGCATACTCTTTTGTTGGTGGTTCAGTCTCTTCGAGCCTCCATGGGTTCAGGTTAGTTGACTCTGTGGGTCTTCTTGTACTGTACCTAAGCCCCCTGGCTTGCTTAATCCTATAACCTATACTTCAACAAGACTCTCCAAGCACCACCTAATGTTTGGCTGTGTGTCTCTGCATCTGTTTTCATCTTCTGCTGGATGAAGCTTCTAAGGACACCGCACTGGTAAGTTCCTGTCTGGAAGCAAAGCAGAGTATCATTAATAGTGCCAAGGGTTACTAATGATCTTATTAGCCAGTTCTGAAAAATGCTTAAGGAAAGACATTTTGAAAAATTCCTATTTTAGAGTTTTAAATATTTCTAAAACTGTTCTCTGAATATTTGTATTTGAACTATCTATAACTTTGGATCATAAGGTACCATGTGGTAAAATGTCTTATTCACAACTCAGACTCTTCTTGGGATGTTACAATTCTGACTTGTCCCTGGAATGGTCTTACATTAGCTTCAAGTGCTTATCTCTATTGGTATTACAATCTTTATTCATATTAAATGACACAGTTCATGCCTGGTGTTCATAGAATGACTGCAGGTGCTCATTAAAAAATGATTAAAAAAGTGATTTCCTTAACCTTATAATTTCACTTGTTCTGAGAATTCTGAATCGTGAAATATATCAACGTTTTATATGAAGAGCAAAGAATAGACAGTGAAGGCTTAAGAGGTAGTTCACTAGCAGAAAGTACAAGGAACCTAACGAGAGACCTGTCTGTGCCTCCAAGAATCTGAGATGGGGGGGGGGTTACCAGTATCATGAAAGCAGTACAGTAGAGCACACTGCAACTCTGTGTGCAAGGCCGTGTAATACATGCTGGAAGTGTATTAAACAAAGATCTACTTAAATAAGGTGCTCTGTCTCTGTCTATAGTCTCTCTAAATTTCATTTTTACTTTTTAAGTGTGTGTATAAATGTGTGTTTGTTTGTGTGTATTTGTGTGTGTTTGCATGTGGATATTTACATTTGAGTGCAGGTGCCCACAGAGGCCAGAGAGGACACCTGATCCCATAGTGAATGAATAAGAAAGAGAAAGGACATTGTAACTTAGAAGAGAAGGATCATACTCTATAAAATTTAGTGTGGAACATGAGTTGAGTTTCATAAGTTTTCATTGACCAATGGCTTGGTTTAGCTGATCACTAGCTATAACCTGAACAATGTGAATTTCCTTAAAATATGTTCAGAGAATAATTTAGAGCTAAAGATGGTGTCAGTTGTAGAATAGGGAAATTAACCAAGTGGCAATGATCTACAAATAGGAAGAAGATCCCAGGTTGAAAGTTCTTTCACATGTGTGTTATGTGAATTCTAATTGAATCCCAGAAAGTCTCAATCAGATACAGTGAACATTCTTTGAGTACAGACAGAACTTACAAAAACTATGGGATATAAACTATCAATGCTATATCCTACAGAAAATGAAATTCTGGAAGATAAAACAGTCACCAGCATTCAACTGACTTTGATTCCATAAGAATGGAGATGTCATGTGACTTTGGAATGAATCTGTCCTTATTATGAGATCTTTTTAAAAGTAGATCTCCTCTGTTTGGCAGTATGAGGAAACATGCATTCAAAGTAGCAAAAGTATCCATTAAATCATTGTCTCAGAAGATAGAAATGATCTTGTTCCAAGGACTATAGTCTAGACTGCCAGAGAGGAAATGGGGACCTCAGTGGTATACACGTGCAACTCAGGAAGTGAGTTGAGTGCTGCACCAGAATGAGAGTAGGAATTTATCACAAAGCAGTAATAAAACAATGCACATAGTTGCTAGTAGTTGCTAGAGGAGTATATGAAGCATAGGTAGAATCAATAGTCTATAGAGAGTCATAAATACTTTCTCCAAATATTAAGGTCTAAAAAATTAGAAACTCTTATTTCAAAAATGTATTTCTTTAATTTTTATATATGTGTATGTATTTGCATGTTTCTACAGATATGAACAGGTTACTGTGCAAGCAAGAAGAGGCCATTGGATCCCCTGGAGTTGGAGTAACAGGATGTTATGAGCTGCTTGATATGGATAATAAGAACTGTACTCAGGTCTTCTGCAAGAGCAGCACATAGTCTTAATTGCTAAGCCATTTCCCCAGCCCCTGAAAATTTGACTGACAGATTCTAAGTCTTGTTCAGGTGTATCCTAAGGCTACTTGAGTGCTTGATTTAGGAACAGAAGAAGGATATTTTTTCCTGGTGCATTATTTAACTTAAAAAGAAAAATACATATTACTACCAGGAAAAATCAATACAAAATTCAACCAGTTAGCAGAATCCAAAGGTGGACCAGCAGATGCAATGAAGGAAAGTATGAGTGTGTATGAAAGCTGTATTGTATAAGATGAATTATAATATTCATTGCTCTTAAAGCTCACTGAAGAGAAGGATGGCAGCATGGATTTTGTTTGTTAGACAGATGAAGTGCTCCTAAGCAGTTTAGGAAGAGGGGAAGATCAAGAGATGAGTAAGTATGCTACATGGACAGCTGACATCTGGAGAAGGGTATAAGACAGCCTGAATATTAATCTGTAAGTGGTAAATTTTAGAGGAAAAAAAGAGTATGAGATATGAAGTTAAAGAGAGAGATAGAAGAGGGAAAATATCAGAATAGAAAAAAATTGAGTTTACCCTTTTCTTATATAGTGGCATTGTAGAGACAGCACCTACATTGTCTATATTTTAAACTACTTTTGCTTGCTGTCTCAAGCAGATGTGTGCCCTGTTGTGTGTGACTGCTCCAGACCCCACAAATTGTCCTGTTCCAGGGTCATAGATCTCCTTTGAGTGCTCTTGCTGCTTTCCCTCTCTCATTGGCTATCCTGAGCTACTGGAAGGGCTCTGTTTCTGGTCAGTGACAAAGAAACTAGGAATATGGATTCTGTTATGCAAGAAAATAATTTTTTCACTGAGAAGTTTAACAACTGGGAGTATGAAGAGTTCATCACCTGTGATCATTCACATGATGTTCCAGAAAGTTTTGACTCCTACTGCCTGAATTCCTGTATGCTCTCTGTGCCAAAAGGAAGTCTTTTGAACTCCTGGTCCCTCTCTTTGATCATTTGTCATGACCCATCTGCCCTATCCTGTTGCATATAAAAGACCTACCATTTTATAGCTGGGTAATATTCGTTATTCCCAGCTCACAGGTAAGAGTGTTTACAAGAGGAAGACTCCTCTAACACATGCTATTCTGCTTCAATCTTGGAAAAGAGACATAGGAATATTATACAGATGTTCTAGAAGTACTGGTCTACCACTGAACTCTCAAATTGCTTTTAAATTACTAGGCCTATATATTTGTAAAGTGTCAAGAGAAGTTGAGGATATGGGGATGCAAAGGATCCTTCTCACACTATGAATTTAAGAAATAGGAGGACTTGTGTAGGATCAAGTTTGTGGAGTACACCTTTCCTAGAGTTTTGTTATTTTTGTTCTTCAATAGAAATTGTTGATTTGGAATTTAAACCAAAGACTCTCTGCTGATCACCATGGGTCAGAACAATGTATTCCTTATCCTGTACCTATGCCTGATGTTCCTGTCATGCAGCCAAGGTAAGCTTGTTGAACGTCAACCCTTATAGACCTGTAAACTTTGCTCCATCCATATACATGCTCATGCCCTTTTGATAAATATTGGAGGTTAACCAGTATTCTTATTGATTCACTGATCACAGACCTTCCCAACCACCAGAGAATTTGAGGTAGAGTATTAAATTATCTCTTATTCACAACAATTAATTTACAATTTATTTGTTTATTTTATAAACAAAAATTTACCTTATTTGATCTGGTAAATGTAGATAACTTTATTAATTTGGGGAGGCTTGTATGCAAAAATATAAAATTATGGAGAATCATGTAGGAAAAGCTGTAAGATGCACAAAAAGGTAAGAGCTTCAGAAAAATAAGTGAACAACTGTGGAGAAATAGCCTCAGGAATTAATAGCGAGGTTTTGTCTCAAGGAAAGAAAGCCTGGAAGAGAAAATCAAGAATGTAGAGCAGGCTGTGCTACATCCTTGCATACCTACAGAAGAGATAACAATGGCTATTTCATCTTCCAGACTTCGTCACATCCTCATCATCTCCTTCTCTTTCCTCTCCTTTTCTAGGCTGGGAAGCTGAAGAAGACTTGCCCTCGGCCGAAAAAGACCTTCCTTCTGCCAAAATCAACTGCCCAGAGGGTGCCAATGCTTATGGTTCCTACTGTTATTACTTAATTGAAGATCGTTTGACCTGGGGAGAGGCTGATGTAAGTAAATAGTGATATATGGTGGTGGGTGTTATCTGAAGCTAGAGACACTTACCCTTACCTAGTGGCTTCATAAGATAGGGCAGATAGCAAATTTTCCCCATTAACAATCTAAGATTTTCCTTTTGACTTTTACTTTGAATCTTCCCAGAAGGGACCTTGGTGCTGAATCACAGTATCATCATGAACATTTCTGCACTGTCCCTTTTTTTCATACATTCCTTAGGAAGACTAGTATATTGTTCAAAACTCATTTTTCCATTGAGTAATCTATTTTTTCTCAAACACCCACAGCTCTTTTGCCAGAACATGAATACAGGCCACCTGGTATCAATCCTCAGCCAGGCTGAGAATAACTTTGTAGCCTCGCTGGTTAAGGAGAGTGGTACCACAGCTACCAATATCTGGATTGGACTTCATGACCCCAAAAGTGTGAGTGCTTGGTCTCTTTATCATCTCATTATCAGGTGAAAGAGAAGTGGGAGAAACATCTCTATCCTGTGAAAACTCACCTTTACAACACTCATAGAAAAGCAATATGTTTTGCAGAGAAAGAGAGAGCCACTGAATATATGGTCATGCTGTGGTTCACTGAAGGTAGATGTAGAGATAGCTGGGGTTCAACTTCTTTATAGTTTTATACATTCATGCTCAATGTATTTTATTACATGTGTAGCATTTATTATATTCAGATTATTATTTATTATGTATCTTGATGACTAATGACTTAGAAGAGAATCTTGCTCAAATGACAGAAAACAATTTATTGCTTGTTTTGGCAAATCTTTTGTTATAATAACCCATCTAGTACATATAGAGGTTTGCTGACCTAGGCAAGGTTTAAGCACACAGAAAGACTCTGGGAGTAGCTTTCTGTGTTAAAAGTTTATGGGTTTTGTAAAATTTAGAATAATTACTTCTCTGAAAGAGATTGGAAGGAGTTGAATTACTCAGGAAAGTTCAAGAACAAAAACAAATCAAAAACAAAAAAAATTACTATGATTTGCAATATGTCTGTGACATTTTTTTCTATATTTGGGCCCCTTCTGAACATTTACATGGTCCAGGTATTTCTGCCACTTGGAATGACATTGGCTCAATTTGACTTTTTCACTGTAGAACCGTCGTTGGCATTGGAGCAGTGGCTCTCTCTTTCTCTACAAGTCATGGGCCACTGGAGCACCGAGCACTGCCAATCGTGGTTATTGTGTTACACTGACTTCAAACACAGGTATGAAGCAAAGTCTCACATTGTTGTTGGTTTCTGCTCAGATCTGGGGATGTACCTGGGACTGCTGATAGAGGAAGGGTCATTTATGCAGGTATAGAAGAGTCTTCCCTTACTTTCTTGTCCCAAAGAGACTTAGAACTAGGTGAGACCACATTACCTTAAGCTGACTTTTTTTCATTGACTTGTAGCATACAAGAAATGGAAGGATGAAAACTGTGAGGCACAGTACTCCTTTGTTTGCAAGTTCAAAGCCTAAAGTCACCTGAAGAACAGATGTCCAAAACTCTGTTACTATGAAGTAGAAAATGAAAGAAGACAATCAATTTGCAAAATAAATAAATAAATGCTCTTTCCTGTACAACTTACAACAGACTGGCAGTATGTTTTTCTCTTTTTTTCCATTGAAAATAATTTTCATATAATATATGCTGATTATGGTTTCCCTGCTCATATCCTCCAAGATCTTCACCATCTCTCCAACTATTCAACTCCATGCATTCTTTCTCTTTCATCAAAAAGAAAAATAACAAGCAGTCCAAAAGGAAAAAAAAACAAGCAAACCATTATAAAACCACAGAACATACAAAGAAAATATACTAAAACATAAAAAGAAAGCAGAAAGCAAGAGACACATATAAACAATAAAACCCTCAAAGAAATGAATAGTTGATAGATGTTAATCAGAAAACATACTTGCTGTATTTTTATCTCCTCCCTTTTTTAAAACCATGACCTAGTGAAGATAAGATTGCGTTCCCAAATTGTCCTTTCTTTTGTATTTGTTATGTCAGTTGCCAATGGCTGAGTACCTAGGATGAAAGGGATCATAACTTGTCAAGCTTGCTCTGACATAGCTTTCTCTGGTGTAACCAATGTTATATTTTTATCCTTCATGAACTGTTTTTGCCTTTGCAACATTTAAAGTGCAGGTACTCATTGAATTTACTTAGACTGTGATTTGTAGAAATGGTTAGGTTGTTGGCTCATGAATGACATAGGTATTTTGTTACTCTATGGGATTTCACAATCTTTAGTTCTAAGGAAGCCACTTTTGTGCTCAGAGAAACAATTTAAAGCCATAATTGTTTTGAGATTTTTAAGGAAAGTTGCTAGTTCTAAAATACTGAATAAACTGATAAGAGACTAGAAGTTTATAGGCCAGCATAGTTTGATAAATGTCATTCTTTGAATGCACCAATAAATAAATCATGATTTAAGTGAACATAATGTATAGAAATAGTTGATGGACACTTTAAAAACCCTATCTCCAAATGCAGTCAATAGAAATTTTTCCAATAATTTATTTTTTATACACTTTACATTCTGATCACAACTCCCTCTCTCTTTTCCTCCCAGTTATGTCCTTACAAATCCCTTTCATTATTTCCTCCTCCCCTTTTCAGAGAAGGGGAGAACCCCTAGGGTACCACCCCAACCTGAGACATCAGGTCCCAAGAGGTCTAACCATATTCTTTCCCACCGAGACCCAAGTAGACAGTCCAGGTAGAAGAATAGACTCAAATGACAGAAAACAAGTCAGAGACAGCACCTCCACCCCCACCTCACTCAGGTTGTTAGGAGACCTACATGAAGATCAAACTGCATATATGCTGCAAATGTGTACAGGGCCTAGACCAAGACCTTGCATGATCTTTAGTTGGTGATTCAGTCTCTGTGAATGCCCATGGGCCCAGGTTATTTGACATTGTAGGTCTTCTTGTGGTGTTTTTGCAAACTCTGGTTTGCTCAATCCTGTCCTCCATACTTCCGCAAGACTTCACTTGATGTTTGGCTGTAAGTCTTTGCATCCTGTAGCCAGAAGGGAATTCCAGTGGAGCGAGTGGGACACCAACCCACCTTCAAATCCTTCAACCAAAACTTGTTCCTGCCTATAAGATGGGCAGGGATAGTAATGGAGAAGAGAATGAGGGAAAGGACAACCATTGATTGCCCCAACTTGAGACCAATCCTGTGAGAGATGCCAGCCCCTGACACTGTTAATAATATTTGCTGATGCTTGCATACAGGGACCTAGAATAACTGTCTCCTGAGAGGCTTCATCTAGCAATGGGTAAGAGATAGGAATTTTAATAAATTTAGGACTATAAATTTTCCCCAAGCTCTAAATATATGAATGACAATATTAAATAAAATTTGATAAAACAATCCAATCTAATCATAGGTCACACCTTGTCAATTTGAATTATGACTATAACCACACAGTATGAAATACATGTGAAGATGCTATTTGGATATTCACATATCCACAGTATACATAGAATATATTAGTTATATTGACATATACAAATGGTTTCAAAAGAACTTATGGAATAGATATGATAGAAATAAGCACAAAAGGATTGAAATGTATTGATGTAAGATTTCCTAAGATGTTATAAATGGAACATTAGCACACGAGCAGCCAAGTCAGGAAGAAAAAGTCTATGACAGAACTATGGCTATAATATATAATATAAAATAAAATTTAATATAAAAATAAAAAGTATGTAATGATTGTCAAATAAAACGCAGGCTACCAGAGTCCATGTCTCAAAATCAAGCAAATTTCTAGGACTTATGAACTACGAGGTGAAATAAAGGGAGGAATCCATAAATTGATCTTGAGATATACCATAATGTGCACCTTATTTTTATATATCTTTGTCAAATTTGACAGATTTGCCTCAATTTTATATGGAAGTTAAACATGAGTAAAACATATTGAGACCAAAGTTTCTTTGACGTTTTTCTTTGCTACCATCCCCTTTATTTTCAGGTCTTGTCTTATTATTCTAGCTAGCATGTGAAACAACACATTGAGTAAGAGTGGAGCAAGTGGTTGCCCTTCACTTGTTCCTAGTTTTATTGTAAATGATCCCCATGTCCCATATTATTGACTATGTGTAGTATTGTTTGTTTCATGTAACCTACATTATGTTGAAATACTCCCCTAAGGTTTCTTTAGAGTTTTTATCACAAAGAGATATTGGGTATTTTGAAAACCTAACTATACATTAATTGACATAATCATGAGGCTTTTATCTATAATCCATTTATGTCTTCTTTACGTTTATTAACTTGTGTGTTGAACCACACCAGCACCACTGGAAAGAATTATACTTGATTATTGTAAATGTTCATTTTGATATATTTTTGAATTCTCTTGTAAATATTTTGTTGAGACTCTTGTATTTGTTTTCACCAGCTATATTCACCTCTCTCTCTCTCTCTCTCTCTCTCTCTCTCTCTGTGTGTGTGTGTGTGTGTGTGTGTGTATGTGTGTGTGTGTATGTGCATTTGTGTGTGTGTGAGTGAGAGTGAGAGAGAGAATTTATATGATTAATTTTATTTTATTGCCTTTTATATATGCAATGTATTTATTCTCATCTTATTTAGTGTGATTGTATAGATTTACACATTAATACATTTATTTTAAATATTTTAATTTGGCATAAGAAGTTGTTCAGCTATACATTAATGAGTTTTAAAAATTTAGCACCTTTGTTAATTTATAATTCAAGAACTATAGTTGTAAAGTCATTATAGTGCCTGTACAAATACAGTCATAACCAGGAACATAACAGGCTACTCAAGAATAAACACATGTATCAATACCCACCTGGGTCTTGGGAAAAATGTTCAAAATATACATTGGAGAAATGACTACCCCTTCAACCAGGGTGTTTATAAACTGGACTTCCAAAAATAGAAGAATAGAAATAGAGCTCCATGTCCTGTATTGTATGAAAATAAATTCTAAATGGATCGAAGACCTTAAGTTAGGACTTGAAATCTTAATCTGGAGAGAGGAACAAGTATAGAGAAAAGGCAAGACCATTCTAATCATGACTCCAATTGCTCAGAAGATGGTGCAACAATTAACAAATGAGATTTCTTGAAACTGAATGATTAATGCATAGCAAAGGAACACTCCACTTGCCAGAGTGTAGAGAAAACCTACATAAAAGGAGAATATTTACTACTTATACACCTAAGATTTTATATCAAATTGTTGTATATCTAATAGAAAGGATTAGTAACTACAACATGCAAAGAGTTTTTCAAAATGTAGACATACACACTCACAAACACTCACATACACACACTCACACACATGTGCAGACACTAACACTTTAGTTAACAAGTGGGGCAATTAAAGCAACAGACAGTTCTTAAATGAAATACAAATATCCAATAAACATGAAAATTTTTCACTACTTTAGTCATCAGAAAAATGCGAATGAAGACCACATTGACATACAACTGTAACCTAGTGAGAGTGGAAGTCTTAAAGAAAAATACAAATATAAATACTAGTGTAGATTGAAAAATAAAAGTTTCAGATCACCTAAATAGAATTAACATAGTTAAAATTTAACAATCCTACCTGATAAATTCATTAGATATAGAATGAACCATCTGATTTCAACATAATCAAGACCTATCTTATGGAATAGGGACAGATTGAAAATATCTACTCTAAAAAAAAGAAAGAAAGACAATATCTACTCTAAGCTGAAGAACATCTCAAGAGAGTCTATTCTTGAGACACTAATTAAATGTAAGAATTCTCGCCAAACCCTTTGGGCAGGTAAAATAAAAACAAGTTACAAATAGGAAATGTTGAATTCAAATTATTTGTGTGGGTTGATAAGATGCAATAATCAGAATCTAGAAACTAAAATGAAAGTTATGTCAGGATAGAAACCTTCAACATACAAACTTAAGTGGCTTTCCTGTATCACAATAAATGACCTCATTGTAAAATAATAACCAGATTCCCATTAAAATTCTAACACAATTCTTTATAGACCATGAATGGACAACTCTTAACTTCATATGGAAAAAAAGCAAGAGAGCTAAAACAATCATGAACAATGAAAGAACTTCCAGAGATATCACCATCCAGGATTTCAAGCTGTACACTATAGAGCTAAAGTAATAAAAACCGCATGGTGTTGGCATAAAAACAGACATGTTGATCACTGGAACTAAACTGGAAATCCAGACATAAATCCACAAAGTTATGGACAGGTGATTTGTGGTAAAAAAGTCAGAAATACACATAAGAAAAAATGACAGCATCTTTAATAAATGGTACTGGTCCAACTTTATGCCTGCATGTAGAAGAAAACAAATAGGTCTATATCATCCTACACAATACTGAAGTCCAAGAGTGTCAAAGACCTCAACATAAAACCAGACACACTAAACTTGATAGAAGAGAAACTGAGAAGTAGCCATGAACACACATTTGCACAAAAGAAAGCTTTCTGAACAGAATACCAATAGTGGATGCAGTAAGATAAACAATTAATAAATGGGGGTCTCATGAAAATAAAAAGCTTTCTTCAGAGACTTGAAGTTCTTGTCATACAGATCTTTCACTTGTTTGGTTAGAGTCACACCAAGATATATTATTTTGTTTGTGGCTATTGTGAAGGGTATTATTTCTCTTATTTCTTTCTCAGCCTGCTTATCCTTTGAGTATAGGAAGGCTACTGGCTTGCTTGAGTTGATTTTATATCCGGCCACTTTGCTGAAGTCGTTTATCAGCTGTAAGAGTTCTCTGGTGGAATTCTTTGGGTCGCTTAAATATACTATCATATCGTCTGCAAATGGTGATAGTTTGACTTCTTCCTTTCCAATTTATATCCCTTTGACCTCCTTTTGTTGTCTAATTGCTCTAGCTAGAACTTCAAGTACTATATTGAAAAGATATGGAGAGAGAGGGCAGCCTTGTCTAGTCCCTGATTTTAGTGGGATTGCTTCAAGTTTCTCTCCATTTAGATTGATGTTGGCTACCGGTTTGCTGTAAATTGCTTTTACTATGTTTAGATATGGACCTCGAATTCCTGATCTTTCCAAGACCTTTAGCATGAAAGGATGCTGAATTTTGTCAAATGCTTTTTCAGCATCTAATGAAATGACCATGTGTTTTTTTTTCTTTGAGATTGTTTATGTAGTGGATTACATTCATGGATTTCCTTATATTGAACCATCCCTGCATCCCTGGGATGAAGCCTACTTGATCGTGGTGAATGATCGTTTTGATGTGTTCTTGGATTCTGTTGGCAAGGATTTTATTGAGTATTTTTGCATCGATATTCATAAGAGAAATTGGCCTGAGATTCTCTTTCTTTGTCAGATCTTTGTGTGATTTTGGTATTAGCGTAATTGTGGCCTGGTCCTGGAAAGACTGGATGTAAGGGAATACCAGGACAGAGAAGCAAGAGGGGGTTGAATGGGGAAAAGAGGGAGGGAAGGGGGCTTGTTGGACTTTTGGGGAGGGAGGAAACGGGAAAGGGGAAATGATTTGGAATGTAAATAAAAAAACAGAAAATAAAAAAAATAAATTAAAAAAAAGAAAAGAAAAAGCTTCTGTAATGTAAAGTACAATAGGATGAAGCAGGAACCTATATCATGGGAAAATCCTTTATTTTTTTTTGCCAATTTCATATCTGAAAAAATATTAATATCCAAAATATATTAAGAGCTGAAGAAACTATATATCAAAAAACCAAATATTCCAGTCAAAAAAGAGGTAGAAATCTAAACAGAGAATTCTCAATAGAGTAATCACAAATGGTTGAGAAACATTTAAAGAATGTTTATTATTCTTAGCCACTAGGCCAATGCAAACTAAAACCATTTTGAGATTTCATCTTATACTTGTCTCAATGGTTAACATCAATAGCCAGACCATGTTAGAGAGGATGTGGAACAAGAGGAATAAATCTCCATTATTTGTGGGAGTACAAGCTTGTATAACCACTATAGCATCAATATGATAGTTCATTAGTAAACTGGGAATTGACCTCTCATGTATCATCTGTACTACTCTTGACCATACACCCAAAAGACACTCCATTTCACCACAAGGACAGTTCCTCAACTATGTTCATAGTGGTTTTATTCATAATAGCCAGAAAATGGAAACAACCTAGATGTCCCTCAATTGAAGAATAGATAAAGTAAATGTGGAAATCTATGCAATGGAGTATGAAATTTGCAGGCAAATGGTTCAAACTAGAAAAAAAATCATCCTGAGTGGGACAATCCAGACTTAGAAAGACAAACATTGATATGAGCTGTTAAATAGAAAGTAACCATACTACAATCCACAGACCCAGAGAGGTTAAGTAAGAAGGAGGGTTCTACCAGAGACACATGAATTTTGCTGGGTAGGAGAAATAGAATAGATTTTGCTTGTTGACTAGGGTTGAGTGGGGATGGGAACAAGAAAGATCATTTCAGTAAGGGAGGGAAAGGGGAAATGAGTATGGGAAGAAACAACTGGAATTGAGGAAGGGGATTTAAAGGGTAATATGAAAATGTAGCGCAGTGGAAACTCTAGAATCTATGAAAGCAACAATAGGAAGGATGCCTAATAATGGGGGATATAAAATATGAACTAACAATCATTTATAGGCAGGCAAGGCTTCCAAGTGTAAGTGTGTTACATTCAGCTGAGTTGTTGACTGAGGCGATCCCATGGAAATCTCTAAGCATTCCAGGCTAATCCTCAGAATGAAAGTTGTTCTCTCAAAATTGATAGTGGGCCCATTAACAAGGACAACATCCTTGTACCTCATTGAACATAGAGAGGTCGAGCTGTTACTTGCATAAGAGCTTCACCCGTATGATCTAGACTTTTTGGCATTGGAAAGTTCTCTGCAGGCTACTAGAAAAGGGATGCATACAACAACCCAGCCACAAAATGCTTCACCCGTCCTGCCTGCAAGTTTTACTAGAGCAATGGTGGCACATAATTTAAGAGTAGGCAATGTCTATTTTAACTTGAGGCTCATGCCAGAAGAAAGAGCTCCTGTTCTAAACAACATGGATGGCTAATGAACTAAAGACAGGTAGCCTTGAGAACTAGGGTAGAATGAAACATGGCTGGAAATAAAATTAATGAAATAATTCCTAATGATAGCCTCCTTCTTCTGGTAGCAGAGTAGGTGAAGAGCACCCCTGGTAAACATTATGTGGAGAGAGAGTCTAAACTGGAAGTCTAAATTGGGTCTCTCACCTCAGAGCTCAGGGAAACTCAAGGGAGGTGTGGAAGAAAAATGGTAAAAGTCAGATTTTTGTGGAGGACAGTAGCAGTACATGGCCCACTGGTTCAACGTAGCAGAGTTCACATGGGCTCACAGAGACTGAAGTGAAAAGCATGGGTCCTAAATGGTTCTGTACTGGGTCCTCTGCATATATGCTATGGCTGTTGGCTTATTGTTTTTGCAGTACTCCTAATAGCAGGACAGGTGTGACTTTGACTCTGTTGTCTGGTTTTGGGACTCTTCCTCCTATTGGGTTGCCGTGTACACCCTCCATATGATGCTTTTTGCCTTGTCTTACTGTATTTTGTTTTGTCATGTTGGTTGCTGTTTCTTGGAGACCTCCTTTTTACTGAAATGGAGTGTGAATGGATCTGGGGGAGGGTCTGAATTTTATAAGAAGGCAGGCAGAGCAAGTCATAGGGCCAAGCCAGTAAGCAGCACTCATTCATAGCCTTGACATCAGCCCCTGTTTCCAGGTTCCTGCTCTGTTTGAGTTCCTGCCCTGACTTCCCTCCTTGATGGAAGTGGAAACTTAAATAAATCCATTCCTGTCCCCTCCATCTCCTAGAATAGAAAAATCAACCAAGTAAATCCACTGATACTAATTGTTAAAAATTTACAATAATAAACCCAAACAAGCTCACTGTAATGAAAATTACAAAGCACTGAAGAAATTTGAAAATAAAATATTATATTAACATTAAAGGTGAAAATATTGTAAATAATTACAATACTTGAACTCCTTTTGGTTAAGAAAGTGTGCAGATATTAAATTAAATTTATTATTTATTACCATAAATAATGAAATGTCATATTTGTTGTTGGAAAATGACACAGCTGTAGGAGGAAGCCTCAGGTAATCCTTTTCACAGTTTCTTACTTGTGGTTCACCTTGAATAGTCACCAGGGTAGAAGGAGAAATTCTGTCACATAACACTAGAGGGAGGGAGCTGGAATCAGTGCCCAGACAATGTCTAGCAAAGCAGCCCAGTAAATGGAGAACAGAATGTTCAAGGCAGCCCAGGCACTGAGAAACACATAGGGGTAACTCAGGGAGATTCTGGCACAGTGAGATGCTCTTCCAGGCAGAGGCTGAGATTGTAAAAAGATAACTACAATTAGAACAAACATTTTATTTCAGGCAGAGCTAGATTTCCCTTGTGTTTTAAATGTTCTCAGGTGTCTAGTTCCCATGACCCATAGATGCAGAGGGAGCAAAACACAGCTTCCAGAAAAGGGTGCAGATGGAAGATGAAGTAGCTGAGAAAGGAATAGAGAAGGTTCACTGGGAAGCAATAAAGATTCATGGAGGGGAAAATGAGGGAAAAATCAGTGAGAAACACAGGGCAGAGTTCCTTTCATTGGTGGCGCACCTTCATATTATCCCAAATAAATGAAAATAGCCAATCCAGCCATTGTAGAGCGTGATGTGGGCTGATGAGGATGGTAAAAAGATGATCAAATCTCATCAAATGAATATAGCAGAAATCCCTAGACAGTTTTGATTTATTTCAAATACTCTATATAGGAACATTTACCTTTACATTTTATAATATAGTAGGAACAATGTCTACTTTAAGGGCCCAGGCCCCAATTCTCCAAACACACACACACACACACACACTCACAAACAAACAAACAAAAAAAAAACCCAAAACGCACAGATACACATGTGGTATGAATATACACATATGTGTTTATATTAAAATGTTCCATAATAGTAAAGAAAATATTTAATAACTTTTTAATAAGTAGGCAATTATTTCTTGAATCTCCTTATTGTTTTCATGAGGTGCAACTGCTTCATGATGGCTCTTTTGGCAACAGAACACTTGTGACCTTTGCCCTTTTGTAGACCTTTCATGTTCATTTTCATTAATAAGTGAGTCAGATCTCAATCCATGTCATTCTTATTTTTTAATTTTAATTTTGTTTATTGGATATTTTATTTATTTCTATTATCACCTTTCCAGGTTTACCCCCAGAAAGTCCCCTATCCCATCCCCCATCCCCCTACCCCTGCTTCTATGAGGATGCTCCCCCTCCACTCACTCCCACCTCACTGCCCTACCATTCCCTTATACTGGGGCATCGAGCCTTCACAGAAACAAGGTCCTCTCCTCCCATCGATGCCAGATAAGACCATACTGTGCTACATATGCAGCTGAAGCCATGGGTCCCTCCATGTGTACTCTTTGGTTGGTGGTTTAGTCCCTGGAAGCTCTGGGGGGTCTGGTTGGTTGATATTGTTGTTCTTCTTAAGGGGTTGCAAACCTTTTCAGCTCCTTTAGTCCTTTTCCTAACTCCTCCACTGGGGTCCATGTGCTCAGTCCAATGGTTGGCTGAAAGCATCCCCATCTGTATTTGTCAGGTTCTGGCAGAGCCTCTCAAAGGACAGCCATATTAGGATCCTCTCAGCAAGCACTTCTTGGCATCTGCAGTAGTGTCTGGGTTTGGTGTCTGTATATGGGATGGATCCCCAGTTAGGGCAGTCTCTGGAAGTCCTTTCTTTCAGTTTCTTCTCCACACTCTGTCCCTGTATTTTCTTTAGAGAGGAGCGATTATGGTTAAAATTTTGGAGATGAGTGGGTGTTTCAATCCCCTAACCAGCGACATTGTCTAACCTCTGGATATGGTCTCTACAGGTTCTCCCTCCCTTTTTTTGGGCATTTCAACTAATCTCATCACCTTGGGACCTGGGAGCCTCTTGCTTTCCTGGAATCTGGGACTTTCTGATGGCTTCCCCCAGGTCCCCATCCCCAATTGCTATTTAGCCCACTTTTTACTTTACTAAAATACTTAGGTTGAGATTTAGGTGATTTGCAATATTTTTTGTAAAGTATTAGTACAGATGTTGCTTTAAGGGCAATATGCTTTCTAGGAAAGTTTCTATTTCTAGTGACGAATGTCACTTGGAGATTATTTCCAAATTCTGTAGAGCAAAAGAAGCAATCCATAGACTGAAAAGACATCCTAAAGAATGGTAGAAAATTTCTATCATTCCTGTACTGAATAGTGAATTTATTTCTAAAATATATAAACATCTAAACAATTAAATCCCCAAAATGCCAAAAATTCAATCAATAGACAAGTGAAAAACAGAAATAATTTTCCAGAGGATCCGGTAAAGTGGCCAGTAGATACATTTAAAAATGTTCAACAGCCCTAAGCTTTGGGAAAATGCAAAGCAAATTACATTAAGATGCCATCTCACTCCTGCCAGAATGGCTATCATTAAAAGAGCAAGAGTGGTGCTGACACAAAAGAATTACATTTGCAGAGTGTAATACTGGATTGACAGAACTGAGATTGGTCACTATACACCATCAAACACCTGTGTATTCAATAGTTAAATTGTTATCATTTACAAAGCACATTGGTCCTAGAACATGGGAATAGACAACAACGCCTTGAAATTTATCTCATTCTATGTTCAAAGGTAAAAGAATTACCCATTACTTCCTGGAGGCTTATGGAGGGAGAACCTGTAGAGAGCATATCCAAAACTCAGATGGCAAATTTCAGGAACTAGTTTCCTTAAGGATGTGAGAAATCATGTCTTTATAGAATGTGACCTTCTAAACAGTATCCTCTTTTATTGAAAAAAAATTGTTCTGCTTTTTGTTGTTGTTGCTGCAGTTCTTATGAATTGCATTCGTATCCAAACCATCTGATGATTATCTAGAATTGCTCTATTCTTGGCAAGTTCTATAGTTTATTAAAGATATTTAAAATATCTAACACAAACCTCTACAGTTCACTTAGCATAAGGCTGAAGTTTCTGAACAAGTGTGGTCAAAGATGCAACTGTTCACCCCTGAAAAAGCATGTTCTTAGAAGAAACAAAACAAGCATAACTACGATAAAATCAGAATCAGGCTTTTCATTCTCTTCAGCATGAAGTATTCCAAATAGGACAGTCATTGTAATTGCCCCTTCAAAGCAAAATAAGCAAGAATGAAAGTATTTAATTTGCAGGAACATGTGTACAATATGCCACCAGTGTATTAAATGAAATAAGTTAAAGGTGGAAAAACAGATATTATGCTCTCAGTCATATGTAGGATCTACATTTTAGATGTGCACACACAGATGGAGGTGTGTGTGTGTGTGTGTGTGTGTGTGTGTGTGTGTGTGTGTGTGTGTAACAAAATAAAACACAAGCACCGCTGTTTGACAAGATGAAGGAAGCTAGTGGGATGAACAGGAGAGGGTAATGGGGACTATGGTCAAAATACATGATATATTTTTACAAAAATGTTATTGTGAAACTCATTGTTTTTCATATTGTTTCTCAAAATTGCCTCTAACTTTAACATTTTAAAATTTGCATTTTTCAATGCATATTACACAGTTGGGACAATTAACACAAAGTAGAATTTTTCATAGGAAAATGCAAAAGGAGGATTTTTTTTTGAGATCTGCATACTGTCTTGGGTACTTCTGTAAATGCTTCACAGCAATGGGAGTTTCTTAGATGAACAACGACTTAAGCATGTTCTGTTTCAAGTACATCATTTGAAAGATTTCCAGTGCCAAGAACTCTCTCCTGCCACCATCCAAAGATCAAGTCTAGGTAACTCTAAAATCTTATTTGACAAACACAAACTCACTTTTGCTGTATCCTTTTTTTCCCCCATGAATAATGTTCCTTTATTCCTAATACTTCAGAATATATTGCAAATAATAATGAAAATTCTCTAATGTATATTACAAAAATAATATCAGAAAATAAGCATCAATATAATATTGCCATCTCATTCGCATGCTGTCTCACTTATGTACATTTTAGTAAAATTATTTTCTTTTTTTTCTAAGTTTTTTTATTTACATTCCGAATCATTTCCCCTTTTCCGTTTCCTCCCTCCCGAAAGTCCCATAAGCCCCCTTCCCTCCTTCTTTTGCCCATTCAACCCCCTCTCGCTTCTCTGTCCTGGCATTCCCCTACATCCAGTCTTTCCAGGACCAGGGGTCTCTCCTTCCATCTTATTGGAAATCTATTGATATGCGAATTGTGTCTAGGGTATTCCAAGATTCTGGGTTAATATCCCCTTATCAGTGACTGCATACCTTGTGTGTTCTTTTGTGATTAGGTTACCTCACTAAGGATGATATTTTCCAGTTCTGACCATTTGTCTAGGAATTTCATGAGTTCATTGTTTTTAATTGCAGAGTAGTATTCCATTGTGTAAATATACCACATCTTCTGAATCCATTCCTCCATTGAGGGACATCTGGGTTCTTTCCAGCTTCTGGCTATTATAAATAAGGCTGCTATGAACATAGTGGAGCATGTGTCCTTATTGCATGCAGGTAAAGCCTCTCGGTATATGCCCAGGAGTGGTATAGCAAGATCCTCCAGGAGTGCCATGCACAGTTTTCTGAGGAACCACCAGACTGATTTCCAGAGTGTTTGTATCAGCTTGCAATCCCACCAGCAGTGGAGGAGTGTTCCTCTTTCTCCACATCCTTGCCAACAACTGCTGTCTCCTGTGTTTTTGATCTTAGCCATTCTGACTGGTGTGAGATGGAATCTTAGGGTTGTTTTGATTTGCATTTTCCTAATGACTAAGGATGATGAACATCTCTTTAGGTGCTTCTCAGCCATTAGATATTCTTCAGATGAGAACTCTTTGTTTAGCTCTGTACCCCATTTTTTAATAGGGTTACTTGACTCTCTAGAGTCTAACTTCTTGAGTTCTTTGTATATATTGGATATTAGCCCTCTGTCGAATGTAGGGTTGGTAAAGATCATTTCCCTGTTAGTTGGTTGCCGCTTTGTCTTTTTGACAGTGTCTTTTGCCTTACAGAAACTTTGTAATTTTATGAGGTCCCATTTGTCAATTCTTGATCTTAGAACATAAGTTACTGGAGTTCTATTCAGGAAATTCTCCCCTGTGCCTATATGTTCAAGGTTCTTCCCTAGTTTCCTTTCTATTAGTTTCAATGTGTCTGGTTTTATGTGGAGGTCCTTGATCCACTTGGAATTGAGCTTAGTGCAAGGAGATAAGAATGGGTCAATTTGCATTCTTCTGCATGTTGACCTCCAGTTGAACCAGCACCATTTGTTGAAAAGGCTATCTTTTTTCCACTGGATGGTTTTAGCTCCTTTGTCAAAGTTCAAGTGACCATAGTAGTGTGGATTCATTTCTGGGTCTTCAATTCTGTTCCATTTATCTACGTGCCTGTCACTGTACCAATACCATGCAGTTTTTATC
Organism: Tokudaia tokunoshimensis; assembly: GCA_036184795.1. Lineage (NCBI taxonomy): Eukaryota > Metazoa > Chordata > Mammalia > Rodentia > Muridae > Tokudaia > Tokudaia tokunoshimensis. The sequence goes on from BTHU01000002.1 coordinate 99,529,547, forward strand.
ACTATTGCTCTGTAGTACAGCTTGTGGTCCGGGATATTGATTCCCCCAGAGGTTCTTTTACTCTTGAGAATAGTTTTATCTATCCTGGGTTTTCTGTTATTCCAGATGAATTTTTGAATTGCTATTTCTAACTCTATGAAGAATTGAGTTGGGATTTTGATGGGGATTGTATTGAATCTGTATATTGCTTTTGGCAAGATGCCATGCTCATGGATTGGTAGGATTAATATAGTAAAAATGACCATCATTTGCTGTATCCTAATCATAATGTTTAAGAAATTAAAAAGAAATGAAGAAAGATTCTCCTTGTTTTATTCTTTCATTGAAAAGGAAAATACTACTAATGAAAATGAATTAACACAGCAACAGTCATAGAGATGGCTTCACAGAAGACCATCAGACTGAGAAGGATCAATAAGTGAATAAGTTCAGAGTTGAGACTTAGCACTTTTCTCTGACAATAGGATGGGAGAGCTTGGCTTTGTAATTTAAAGTTTGCACTATTTCCCTCACTGTCTCATGCAGGTCTGGTCCATATCATGTCCTCCTGTAACTGCCTCTCCTGTCCTTGTCCTCACAGACAGCCCTGCTCTGGGTCACATGAGGCTTTCCTCTGCTCCTTTCCCCAGTTACCCTTTTTAAGTTTCTGTAAGTACTCCTACATAGGCTTTCCAGGGACATGGGAACTGGGCACTTGCTTGCTTCTGGGGAATGATAAAAATTGATCTTTAACCTTGGAAACTGGCCAACTTATTTGTTGGAAGAGAACCCCATCTGTGACTGTTCCCAGGTTATATCAGAAAGGGGCTGTTACTGCTGCCAGGTTTGTGAGTCAGGGACAAATACAGGCTTTCTGACATTCCTTGCTCGTCCCATTTTTTACCCATCCTAGATTTTCTATTCAATCCTGATGTATATAAAAGACCTACCTTTTCTTTGCCTAACAAGACATCTTGGTCACAGTCTGCAGGTAAGTATTTTTTATAGAAAGACATGTGAAATGTAAGTTAGTTCCCTTATATCTAAGGATCGCATCAATGGAATACAAAAGCTACTAGTAATGATGTCTGAGATGAGCCACAGCTGCTTTTGAGGTACAGGGTCCATAGGATCCACTGATGAGAAATGTTTAAGCATGTCTTATTCTCAGGCAGCCTTCCTGCACTGAGAATTGAAGAGCAAAGAGGCCTTGAAAAGGATCAAGTGTGTTTACTACAGTTTTCTTCTTTGTTCTTTAATTCAGAGTGTTGAATTGCATCCTAAGCAAAAGATAGTCTAGTCTACTGCTCAGCATGGCTAGGAACGCCTACTTCATTTTGTTCTCATGCCTGATGGCCCTGTCTCCAAGCCAAGGTGAGCGCTTTTCCTATATTATATTTGCAGAAAATAGCACCAATGCTATCACCCTATCCCTATCAACATGATGCGTTGAAGAAAGGCAGAAGCAATGTCAATCATGAGTTGATCTTTACTGCTTCTCTAATTCCTTCTTTTCTGGGATTTTTGAGGTGTAATTTAAAACTACCTCATATCTATGACCACTGAAGTTTGCATCATCTGGGTAACTTTAGATCTTATTAAGAGCTTGTGAGAATAATAGGGATAAGGAAGTGAGAGGATTTCTGTGTAGTCCCCTACACAGTGACAATTAGAACTACTGAAATAAATTTGACAGTGCAACTCATTGTGAATTCTTGTCTTATGGAATGAGAGATGATCACTTTTCGGCCATTTGACTAAGATCAAGTGTAGGAATGAGAGATGAGAGAGAGCAAAGATGCAGGGAATGCAATAGGTAGTTGTTCCAAGTCTATGCTCTATCCTTGAGGTCCTACAGAGAAACTTTACCAGTTGTCTCATCTTCTAGCCTTATCCCAGTCCCGAACATATCCTTTAACCAATTTTTTCATAGGTCAGGAAGCTGAAGAAGACCTGCCATCTGCCAGGATCATTTGTCCAGAAGGTTCCAATGCCTACAGCTCCTACTGTTACTACTTCATTGGAGACCGTTTAACTTGGGCTGATGCAGATGTGAGTAGGGAACTATGTCGGGAGAATGCATTTGAACTGAGATGCCGCTGATACTTTCTAGTGTCTTCAGAAGCTTCATTAGATCACCCACTTGACACATCACTGGAGTTTTCTTCCCCAAGCCTGTCTATTATTTTATACCTTCCCAAACAGAGATTCTGGGGATGAGTCATAGTCCCATCAGGAACATTTCTTCCTTGTCCTTTTCTGCCTCTTTTCTTGGGAGGACAAAATATGTTGCTCAAAACTTCTTTCTCCACTGAGTAATCTACTTCTCTTCCACTTACACAGCTCTTTTGCCAGAACATGAATTCAGGCAACCTGGTGTCAATTCTCAACCAGGCTGAGGGCAACTTTGTGGCCTCTCTGATTAAGGAGAGTGGTACTACAGATGCCTATGTCTGGACTGGCCTCCATGACCCCAAAATGGTGAGTATGTGGTCTCTTTCTCTCCTAATACTCAGTTCAAATGGAAGAGGTAGGGCTGTAATGCAAGACCTAGCTTTTTTTTTTTTTTTTTTTTTTGTTGTTTGTAAGACAGCAATATCTTTGTGGATCTTAGAACATATGGGGCTTGTAAGGATCACTGCAGGTAGTTGTAGAGATGGCTGAAGGCTCAGCTCCTTAGCATTGCTTTCATTCATGAACAGTATAATTCTATTTCAAGGACACTGTGTTTTGGGGCCCTACTTTTACCTGTCTGGGTAATCTCTGAGTTAGAAAGAAATGCTTTGCAAGTGTTACAAAAGAAGAGAATCTACTATCTATATATTAGCAGCAACTGGTGTGTCTAGTTATAAAATAAAAAAATTCTTTCTGTGCCTCCAGAAAAATCTTAGGAACCACTTTTTGTAAAAATTCTGTATTGAAAAATCTTACATTTTTGTGGTACAGAGGAAGAACTTAGATATTTATTTAAAAGTGAAGCTTAGAGCAAAAGTCCATGAAACCTCATGGAATTCAATATGATGGGTCAGTTCATTCTTGAAACTCTTTTTTTTTTTGTTGTTTTGTTTTGTATTTGTTTTTTTGTTGTTGTTGTTGTTGTTGTTGGTTTTTTTTGGGGTGTTTTTTTGGGTTCTTTTTTTTTCTTTTTTTTTTTTTTGCTTGTTTCCAAATGTCCATGTAGGACAGGTTCCTTTCACTCCTTTTTGATTTGCAAATGCTCTTATCTTCCCCTTCTCTTGCAGAATCGTCGTTGGCACTGGAGCAGTGGGTCTCTATTTCTCTACAAATCTTGGGCAACTGGGTCTCCTAACAGTACCAATCGTGGTTACTGTGCATCTATGACTTCAAACACAGGTGAGAGACAAAGAATCCCCATGCTACTATTCGTCTTTGTTCAGGTCTTGGGATGGAGGTGGGTTGGATCTGGGGTGAGAGGCAGGGAAATTCTACATTTAAGAAATAGAAGACAGTCTCCTTCATTTCTTGTCCTGAGTCTTAAGGAACATCTTGGTTTGACTTTTTCCACTTGGTTTGTAGGATACAAGAAATGGAAAGATGACAATTGTGATGCTCAGTACTCATTTGTCTGCAAGTTCAAAGGCTGAAGTCACCTGAAAAAATAGTCACATAAAGTCAGACTAGAAGACTATGGACTCAAAAATTAAAGTGAACCAGCAAATTAGATCCTCTCTTCCTGGACAGGCATTCTTGCATCACTGCCATATGGTATCTTTATCTCCATTATTTTCTAGAGCCCTGAACAACTGAAATAAAAGTACCTTCAAAATGTTGCATATTCTGAATCAGTTATGTACACCGGTCACAGTGTCCTCTGGGATAGAAGGGAGTCTTGAATTCTCAGGCTTTCTTTGATAAGGAGATATTTAAAACTCTATTCACATGCATGTTAATTTGTAAACCTATTGTCACTATAGTTGGATGAATGCATAAAAATTCTATCTAAAATCTATAAGTATGAATGTATTTATAACAATTATTAGAGTCTGTAGCATGAATGCTTAGAGTGTCTCGGTGCTCTGGAGGGATTTACACAGTAATATTGGAACAGAGTTTTTTTTTTCTTTGCTCAGTAAAGCAAATTAAGCCATAACCAACATGTCAAGAGACTCCTTGGTTCTAGAAGAATTACTGAACTAGTAATAGAAAAATTTGAGTCCTTGAAGCCTATAATTAATGTTAAATGACAATCTTTAAATTACTGAATCAATGAATTTATGAAGAATTGCCCCCAAAAATATACTGTCATACTTAATTACCTCTTTAAATATATAAAACTCTGAAGTATTAAGGGTTAGGATTTTAAAAAGTACTTTTTCAGGGAAACAACTGAATCCCAAATATTGACTACCGTAATGGTACATTTAGATATAATTTGTCAAATCAATACAAAGAGAACAGATTCAGATTATCAGTCTGAGTCATAGTAATGACTAAGACAAGAAAAACAAAAATACAAGTCTCACTTACATTAGAGATAAATACTTTGAAGACAAAATGATGGAAAAATCTATAATTCCTATATAATCTTGAAAGTATCTACATAGCTCTACTGGAATGGTGTCACATACTCAGACCCTTAATACGTGGGAAACTGAGGCAGGAGAATTGCAAGTTACAGGTCAGATTGGGTATATAAGTTTCAGTTCAACCTGGCATAAATAGTCATTTTTTTGTCTGAACAAAAGCAAATATCTAAAATATCCTAGACATAATAGTCTTTTAATTTTTTTTAAATTATTTTTAGTTAGGTGTGTATGTTTCTATTTGGGACTGGGAGTTGTGTGGCCATATGTGCAAGTAACCCGAGAAGCTGGAAGGTATCAGATCCCCTGGAGCTTCAGATCTAGGTGATTGTGAGTTGGTAGATGTGGGTGCTAGGAACCAAACACAGATCCTGCAAAAGTAAATTACATTCTTTAAACTGCTGAGCCATCTTTCCAGACCTAAATCAGTTTCTAAAAAAGGATTTTTTTTGATAATACAGTTAATGCTATGAAAGTTAAAATTATTAACCAGAATACATAAATATAGATGCACAAAACAAATAAATACAGCACACATGGTAAAAAATTGCATATACCCAAAAGACTCTTGAACATATAACAATGACACATACTCCACTATGCTCATAGCAGCCTTATTTATAAGAGGCAGAATGTGGAAAGAGCCCAAATGTCCTTCAACAGAGGAATGGATACAGAAAATGTGGTTCATATACACAATGGAGTACTATTCAAACAAAAGTACTATTAAAAACTATGAATTCATGAAATTCTTAGGCAAATGGATGGAACTAGAAAGAGTCATCCTGAGTGAGGTAACCCAATCACAAAAGAATACACATGATGTGTACTCACTGATAAGTGGATATTAGCTGAAAAGCACCAAATACCCAAGGTACAATTTACAGACCACATGAAACTCAAGAAGAAGGAAGACCAAAGTGTGAGTGCTTTGGTCCTTCTTAGAAAGGGGAACAAAATACTCACGGGAACAAATATGGAGACAAAATGCAGAGTAGAGATGGAAGGAAAGGTCATCCAGACTGTCCCACCTGGGGACTCATCCCAGATACAGTCACCAAACTCACACTATTGTGGATGATAGAGAACTTCCTATTTTCCATTCATTTCTTCAGAGACTTGAAGTTCTTTTTTTTTTATTTTTAATATCTTTTTTTATTATTATTACTTATTTTATTTTATTTTTTTTAATTTACATTCCAAATCATTTCCCCTTTCCCGTTTCCTCCCTCCCCGAAAGTCCCATAAGCCCCCTTCCCTCCCTCTTTTCTCCATTCAACCCCCTCTGGTTACTCTGTCCTGGCGTTCCCCTACATCCAGTCTTTCCAGGACCAGGGGTCTCTCCTTCCATCTTCTTAGAAATCTATTGATATGCGGATTGTGTCTAGGGTATTCCGAGATTCTGGGTCAATATGCCCTTATCAGTGACTGCATACCATGTGTGTTCTTTTGTGATTGGGTTACCTCACTAAGGATGATATTTTCAAGATCTGACCATTTGCCTAGGAATTTCATGAATTCATTGTTTTTAATTGCAGAGTAGTATTCCATTGTGTAGATATACCACATCTTCTGAATCCATTCCTCCGTTGAGGGACATCTGGGTTCTTTACAGCTTCTGGCTATTATAAATAAGCTGCTATGAACATAGTGGAGCATGTGTCCTTATTGCATGCAGGTAAAGCCTCTGGGTATATGCCCAGGAGTGGTATAGCCGGATCCTCCGGGAGTGTCATGCCCAGTTTTCTGAGGAACCGCCAGAATGCTTTCCAGAGTGGTTGTACCAGCTTGCAATTCCACCAGCAGTGGAGGAGTGTTCCTCTTTCTCCACATCCTCGCCAACAACTGCTGTCTCCTGTGTTTTTGATCTTAGCCATCCTGACTGGTGTGAGATGGAATCTTAGGGTTGTTTTGATTTGCATTTCCCTAATGACTAAGGATGATGAACATCTCTTTAGGTGCTTCTCAGCCATTAGATATTCTTCAGGTGAGAACACTTTGTTTAGCGCTGTACCCCATTTTTTAATAGGGTTACTTGCCTCTCTGGAGTTTAACTTCTTGAGTTCTTTGTATATTGGATATTGGCCCTCTGTCGGATGTAAGGTTGGTAAAGATCATTTCCCAGTTAGTTGGTTGCCGCTTTTGCCTTGCAAAAACTTTGTAATTTAATGAGGTCCCATTTGTCTATTCTTGATTTTAGAGCATAAGCTATTGGAGTTCTGTTCAGGAAATTCTCCCCTGTGCCCATATGTTCAAGGTTCTTCCCTAGTTTCCCTTCTATTAGTTTCAGTGTGTCTGGTTTTATGTGGAGATCTTTGATCCACTTAGAATTGAGCTTAGTGCAAGGAGATAAGAATGGGTCAATTTGCATTCTTCTGCATGTTGACCTCCAGCTGAGCAAGCACCATTTGTTGAAAAGGCTATCTTTTTTCCACTGGATGGTTTTAGCTCCTTTGTCAAAGATCAAGTGACCATAGGAGTGTGGATTCATTTCTGGGTCTTCAATTCTGTTCCATTGATCTACATGTCTGTTACTGTACCAATACCATGCGGTTTTTAACACTATTGCTCTGTAGTACAGCTTGAGGTCCGGGACATTGATTCCCCCAGAGGTTCTTTTACTCTTGAGAATAGTTTTAGCTATTCTGGGCTTTCTGTTATTCCAGATGAATTTTTGAATTGCTCTTTTTAACTCTATGAAGAATTGAGTTGGGATTTTGATGGGGATTGCATTGAATCTGTTTATTACTTTTGGTAAGATGCTTATTTTTACTATATTAATCCTGCCAATCCATGAGCATGGCAGAATTTTCCATCTTCTGAGGTCTTCTTCAAATTCTCTCTTCATAGACTTGAAGTTCTTGTCATACAGATCTTTCACTTGTTTGGTTAGAGTCACGCCAAGATACTTAATATGGTTTGTGGCTATTGTGAAGGGTATTATTTCTCTTACTTCTTTCTCAGCCTGCTTATCCTTTGAGTATAGGAAGGCTTCTGACTTGCTTGAGTTGATTTTATATCCGGCCACTTTGCTGAAGACGTTTATCAGCTGTAGGAGTTCTCTGGTGGAGTTCTTTGGGTCGCTTAAGTATACTATCATATCGTCTGCAAATAGTGATAGTTTGACTTCTTCCTTTCCAATTTGTATCCCTTTGACCTCTTTTTGTTGTCTAATTGCTCTAGCTAGAACTTCAAGTACTATATTGAAAAGATATGGAGAGAGAGGGCAGCCTTGTCTAGTCCCTGATTTTAGTGGGATTGCTTCAAGTTTCTCTCCATTTAGATTGATGCTGGCTACCGGTTTGCTGTAAATTGCTTTTACTATGTTTAGATATGGGCCTTGAATTCCTGATCTTTCCAAGACCTTTAGCATGAAAGGATGCTGAATTTTGTCAAATGCTTTCTCAGCATCTAATGAGATGACCATGTGTTTTTTTTCTTTGAGATTGTTTATGTAGTGGATTACATTGATGGATTTCCTTATATTGAACCATCCCTGCATCCCTGGGATGAAGCCTTCTTGATCGTGGTGAATGATCGTTTTGATGTGTTCTTGGATTCAGCTGGCAAGAATTTTATTGAGTAATTTTTGCATCGATATTCATAAGAGAGTTTGGCCTGAGATTCTCTTTCTTTGTCGGTTCTTTGTGTGCTTTTGGTATTAGTGTAATTGTGGCTTCATAGAACGAGTTGGGTAGTGTTCCTTCTGTTTCTATTTTGTGGAACATTTTGAAGAGTGTTGGTGTTAGGTCTTCTTTGAAGGTCTGGTAGAATTCTGCACTAAAACCATCTGGACCTGTGCTTTTTTTGGTTGGAAGACTTCCAATGACAACTTCTATTTCTTCAGGGGTTATAGGATGGTTTAGATGGTCTATTTGATCCTGATTTAATTTTGGTACTTGGTATCTGTCAAGGAAATTGTCCATTTCCTCAAGATTTTCTAGTTGTGTTGAATACAGGTTTTTGTAGTAGGATCTGATGATCTTTTGAATTTCTTCAGTTTCTGTTGTTATCTCTCCCTTTTCGTTTCTGATTTTATTAATTTGGAAACTATATCTGTGCCCTCTGGTTAGTCTGGCTAAGGGCTTATCTATCTTGTTGATTTTCTCAAAGAACCAACACCTCATTTTGTTGATTCTTTGTATGGTTTTATTTGTTTCTACTTGATTGATTTCAGCCCTGAGTTTGATGATTTCCTGCCTTCTACTCCTCTTTGGTGTATTTGCTTCTTTTTGTTCCAGGGCTTTCAGGTGTGCCATTAAGCTGTTAGTGTATGCTGTCTCCCGTTTCTTTTTGGCGGCACTCAGGGCTATGAATTTTCCTCTTAGCACTGCTTTCATTGTGTCCCATAAATTAGGGTATGTTGTGCCTTCATTTTCATTAACTTTCAAAAAGTCTTTGATTTCTTTCTTTATTTCCACCTTGACCAAGTTATCATTGACTAGAGCATTGTTCAGCCTCCATGTGTACGTGGGTTTTCTTTTGTTTTTGTTGCCATTGAAGACCACCCTTATTCCATAGTGATCTGATAGGAGGCATGGGATTATTTCTATCTTCTTGTATCTGTTGAGGTCTGATTTGTGACCAATTATATGGTCAATTTTGGAGAAGGTACCATGAGGAGCTGAGAAGAAGGTGTATTCTTTAGCTCTAGGATGAAATGTTCTATATATATATATCTGTTAGTTCTATTTGGTCCACGGCTACAATTAGATTCACTGTGTCCCTGTTTAGTTTCTGCTTTCCTGAACGATCCTTTTCAGAGAGCGGGGTGTTGAAGTCACCCACTATTATTGTGTGCAGTGCGATGTGTGCTTTGAGTTTTAGTAAAGTTTCTTTTACGAATGAGGGTGCCCTTGCATTTGGAGCATAGATATTCAGAATTGAGAGTTCTTGATGGTGGATTTTTCCCTTGATCATTATGTAGTGTCCTTCTGTGTCTTTTTTGATGACTTTAGGTTGAAAATCAATTTTATCTGATATTAGGATGGCTACTCCAGCTCGTTTCTTGGGGCCATTTGCTTGTAAAATTGTTTTCCAGCCTTTTACTCTGAGGTAGTGTTTGTCTTTGACACTGAGGTGCGTTTCCTGCATGCAGCAAAATGCTGGGTCCTATTTACGTATCCAGTCTGCTAGTCTATGTCTTTTAATTGGGGAATTGAGACCATTGATATTAAGAGAGATTAAGGCATAGTGATTATTGCTATCTGCCATTCTTGACGCTATCTTTATGTTTGAGTGGTTATCTTCTTTTGGGTTTGATTTGAGAAGGTTATTATCTCATTTTTACCAGGGTGTTGTTTCTCTCCCTGTATTGGAGGTTTCCACCTGTTATCCATTGCAGGGCTGGATTTGTGGAAAGATATTGTGAAAATTTGGTTTTATCATGGAATATCTTGGTCTCTCCATCTATGGTGATTGAGAGTTTTGCTGTGTATAGTAGTCTAGGCTGGCATTTGTGCTCTCTTAGTGTCTGCATGAGATCTGCCCAGGATCTTCTGGCTTTCATAGTCTCTGGTGAGAAGTCTGATGTGATTCGGATAGGTCTTCCTTTGTATGTTACTTGGCCCTTTCTCTTACTGCTTTTAGTATTCTTTCTTTGTTTAGAACATTCGGTGTTTTGATTATTATGTGACGGGAGGTATTTCTGTTCTGGTCCAGTCTGTTTGGAGTTCTGTAGGCTTCTTGTACGTTCATCGGCATCTCTCTCTTTAGGCAACACAACAATTGCTTAAAGAAATGAGTCAACGGTTAGATGCCCTTACAAAGGAAACACGAGAACTGCTTAAAGAAATGCAGGAGACAATGGATCAACAGATAGATTCCCATGAGGAGGAAACACAAAAATCGCTCAGAGAAATGCAGGAGAACGTGGGTCATCAGGAAGAAATCCTGAAAGACGTAATGCAAAAATACCTTAAAGAAATACAGGAAAATACAAACAAACAAGTGAAGGATCTCAGCAAATCCATCCAGGAACTAAAAAAGGAAGTTGAAACAACTAAGAAATCACAAAGGGAGACAACTTTGGAGATAGAAAACCTTGGGAAGAAATCAGGAGTCATAGATGCAAACATCAACAATAGAATACAAGAGATGGAAGAAAGAATCTCAGGTGCTGAAGATTCCATAGAAAGCATCGACTGAACAGTCAAAGAAAATGCAAAATGCAAAAAACGTGTAACCCAAAACATCCAGGAAATCCAGGACACAATGAGAAAACCAAACCTAAGGATTATAGGTATAGATGAGAGTGAAGATTTGCAACTTAAAGGGCCAGTAAACATCTTCAACAAAATTATGGAGACTTGAAGTTCTTATAGGACAGGTCTTTCACTTATTTGGTTAGGGTTGCTTCATGATATATTATTTGTGGCTATTGTTAAGGGCATTTTTTGCCTAATTTCTTTCTCATCCTGTTCATCATTTATACAAAGGAAAGCTATGTTTTTCTTTTTTTTTTTTTACTAAAATTTGTATCTAGCTTCTTTGTTGAATGTGTTTATCAGCTGTAGGTATTCTCTGATATAATTTTGGGCTCACTTATGTATGGCATCATACCATTTGCAAAGAGTGATACTTTTTCATCTTCATTTACTATTTATATCCTCTTGATATCATTAGTTGTCTTATTAATCAACCAAGAACTCAGATACCATAGTGAATAGATATGGAGAGAATAGGCAGCCTTGTCTTGTCCCTGATTTTAGTGGAATCGCTTTAAGTTTTTTTTTCCATTCAAATTGATGTTGTTTGTTGGCTTACTGTATAATGCCTTTATTGTGTTTAGTTTCGCACCTTGTATCCTTGATCACTCCAAGGTTTTTAAGATAAAGGGGTGTTAGATTTTGCCAAATGATTTTTCAGCACCTAATGAGATCTAATGATTTTTTTCTTTGAGTTTGTTTAATGGTGGATTACATTGGTAGACTTTCATTTATTAAGCCATCCCTGTATTCTTGTAATGAAGATTACTTGATCATGATTAATGTTGTTTTTGATATATTCTTGGATTCAGTTTGCAAGTATTTTATTGAGTTTTCTTGCTTTAATGTTCATAAGAGACATCAATCTGAAGTTCTTTTCGTTTGGTGTTCTATGCACAAATTAAGCTGTAGTGTTGTTTCTTTTATGAATGTGCATACCCTTGCATTTGAAACATAGTTATTCAAAATTGAGATACCATCCTGTTATAATTTACCTTTGATGAGTAGGAAGTTTTCTTCCCCATCTATTTTTATTATATTTGGTTGAAAGTATATTTTATTAGATATTTGAATGGCTACTCCAGCTTGCTTCTTGGGTCTGTTTACTTGTAAAATCTTTTTCCTGCCCATTACTTTATCTTTGTCTCTGAGGTATGTTTCTTGTATGCAGCAGAATGATGGATCCTATTTTCACATCCATTCTGTTAACCTGTTGTATTATTGGGAAATTGAGACTATTGATGTTGTGAGATATTAATGACCAATGATTTTAAATCCTGTTATTTTAATGTTGGTGATACTAATGTGTGTGTGTGTGTTTGTGTGTGTGTGGGTGTGTGTGTGTGTGTGTTCTTCCTTTGGTTTTGATTATGTGGAATTATTTATTTTCTGTGTTTTCTTGGGTGGAGTTAGAATCTATGGATTGAAGTTTTCATTCTAGTATCTTCTTTAGGTATAGATTTATGGATAGATATTGTTTCAATTTGGCTTTTCTTGAAATATCATGTTTTCTCCATCTATAGTGATTACAACTTTTGCTAGGTATACTAGTCTAAGCTGATGTCTGTAGTCTGTTTTAGTTTGCAAGATATCCATCCAAGCACGTTTGGCTTTTACAGTTTCTCCTGAGAAATCAAATGTAATTCCAATAGTTCTGCCTGCATATGCTATTTGGCCTTTTTCCTTGCAGATTTTAATACTCTTCCTTTGTTCTGTAGAATTAGTGTTTTGATTATTATGTGGTGGGAAGATTTTCTTTTCTGGTCTAATCTATTTACTATTCTGTAAGCTTCTTGTATGTTTACAGGAATTTCTTTCTTTAGGTTGAGGAATTTTCTTCTATGGTTTTGTTGAAAATATTTTCTGGACCTTTTAGCTGAGAATTTTCCATTTTGTCTATTACTCTTAGATTTGGTCTTTTCATAGTGTCCCTGATTTCTTGGATTTTTCTGTGTGAAACCTTTTAGATTTAACATTTTCTGTGAGTGAAGTGTCAATGTCTTCTATTCTATCTTCTATGCCTGAGATTTTTTCTTTTCTCTCTAGTATTCTCTTAAGGATGAGGCTTGCATCTGTAGTTTTGGTTCTCTTCCCTGGGTTTTCCATATCTGGGATTCCCTCAGTGTGTGTTTTCTCTATTGCTTGTAACACCACTTTCAGGTTTTGAACAGTTTTTTGTTTTTGTTTTAGTTTTTTTTTAAATATAATCTTCATTTACATTTCAAGTGGTAAAACCTTTCCCAGTTTCCCCCATCCCCCAAACCCTCCAACCAGTCCTCCCACTCCTGCCTCCAAGCATATGCCTCTCCACCCGACCCACTCCCACCTCCACCCCCTCAATTTCCCCTTGTTGGGGTATCTATTTAGCCTTTACCTGACCAAGAATCACTCATCCCACTGATGTCAGACAAGGCATTCCTCTGCCACATTTTTGGCTGGAACCATGTGTACCCTTTGGTTGCTGGTTTAGTCCTGCAGTCCTGGGGCGTCAGGGTGGTCAACATCGGACTGCCCTCCAACTCATCCATTGGGGACCCCACTCCCAGACCAATGGTTGGCTACTAGCATCTGCCTCTGTATGTATAAGGCTCTGGCAGGGCCCCTCTGAAGACAACCATGGCATGCTCCTTTTGATATGTGCTTCTTGTTGTCCATAGTAGTGTTGGGGTTTGGTAACTGTTTATAGGATGAATCCCCAGGTAGGGCAGTCTCTGGGTGGCCTTTACTCCAGTTTCCACATTTTGCCTCCATTATTGGTCCTGTAAGTGTATTGTTCCCTTTCTCAGAGGAACCCAAGCACCCCCACTTCAGTCCTCCACCTTCTTGAGCTTCCTGTGGTCTGTGAATTGTAACTTGTTTATTTTAAACTCAGGGGAAAGCAGATGCTGGAGAGGATATAGAAAAAGAGGAACACTTCTCCATTGTTGGTGTGATTGCAAGCTGGTAAAACTACTCTGGAAATCAGTTTGGCGATTCCTCAGAAAATTAGACATAGTACTACCTGAGGACCCAGCTATACCACTCCTGGGTATACAGCCAGAAGATGCTCCTACATGTAATAAGGACACATGTTCCACTATGTTCATAGCTGACTTATTCATAATAGCCAGAAACTGGAAAGAACCCAGATGTCCTTTAACTGAGGAATGGATAGAGAAACTGTGGTATATATACACAATGGAGTACTATTCAGCTATTAAAACAATGAGTTCATGAAATTCTTAGGCAAATGGACATAACTAGAAAGTGTCATCCTGAGCGAGGTAACCCAATCAGAAAAGAATGCACATGGTTTGTACTCACTGATAAGTGGATGTTAGCCCAAAAGAACAGTTTTATTCATTTCTTTCACATGCTTAATTGTATTTTCTTGTATTTCATTAAGTGATTTATTCATTTCCTCCTTAAGACTTCTACAATCATTTGAAGATGGGATTTATGATCATCTTATTGTGCTTTGGCTGTGTTAGAATATGCATGGCTTACTGTAGTAGGATAGCTGGGCTGTTTTTCTTTTTTTAACATTCCAACTGCTTATTTAATAATTTATTATTTACTTATATGTACATGAGTGTACAATGTATGCCAGATAACCATTGTGTTTCTTTGGAGCTATGTACCATTTATCTGTCTGTCCTTTCCCTTCCTCCCTCCCTCCCTCCCTCCCTCTCTCTCTTTATCTATCTATCTATCTATCTATCTATCTATCTATCTATCTATCTATCTATCTATCTATCTCTGAGGCTTTCTCATTGTCTTAGCACTAGCCAAGTATGCTAGAAAAGGGGGAGCAACCTGTCTTGGGAATTCACCCATCTCTACCTTCTCAGTGTTGGGATTATAAGCACTCACTACTACACTTGTGTTCTTTTTGTTTTTAACCAGGTTTTGGATTTGAACTCTGGTCCCTGTGCTTGCAAGCTAGTACCTTACTGGCTAAGCTTTCTCTTCACTTATCTATGTATTTATTTGTGTGTCTGTCTCTATCTACCTATCATCTATTGTGAGAAGCCTCTCAGAAATAGTAGGCCAGCCCCCCACAGGGTGAAGCTATCCAGGGAAGTGCCTCAGCAAAAACAAAAAAAAAAGAGAAAAGGCCAGGAAATACCATGAATACCACAAGGTGGGCAGGGCAGGGCCAAATGGCAGAGATGACCTCCCCATTTGAGTTGACCAATAATTTTAAATGTTGCTCAGGGTAGCCAATCTCAGTCGTCCAACTCAGGTGATTGCTGAACTCCCCGCCAAAATGTTTATAAAATCGGGGTCTCCTCTAGCCTGAGTGCTGGGGGGCCTCAATGTACATTGGAACATTAAACCAGCTAGTATATTCTGCCTGATTGGTGGCTCAATATCTGAGAGATCTCTGGGGTTCAGGTTTCTTAAGACTGCTGGTCTTAATATAGGGTCACCCCAGCCTTTTCCAGCCTTCCCCTGATTCAACTACAGGGGTCCCCAGACTTCAGACCATTGGTAAGTATCTCATAGGTAACTTTTTACAACTTAGTAATAAAACACTAAAATCACTTTTCAAAGTGTCCCTTTTTCTTCCTGCAGCTTTGATTAGCAGGCTGAAAGTAAGATCTCTGTGGTTCCTGCTGAGAAAGAACAAAGGGCATATTACTTAATCCTTTGCTGTTTTAGCTTGAGATGCTAAGTGCCAGAGTGCAGTTTCTGGCCTCAGAGGAACTCAGATGTAGGTCAGCTACTTTAGCAAAGTAAATTAGACTCAAATAAGTAAACTTTTAATTATTATACAGCAACCATAAATATCTTGTAAGATGAAAGTCTTGCCCTCTGCCAATGCTCTTCCCCTCCGCTGCCTCAAGAACTAACAAGAAAGAAGATCCCACTTGGGCTGACCCTGGGCAAAAATCACTAAAGTTTGATTGCAAAAGAACTGTGCTAAATAACAAAAAAACAAAACCTCATATTTGTTGTTAACTAAAAGAGATATTGTTAGGTAAAAATGATATAGATAATACAGATAGTTTAGTATATCTGATCGACCAGCACAAAGCAAGCACTTAAGGTCTTCAGCTGCACAATTTGTATAATTTTTGGTGCTGGAAATTCAGACTCATTTCTTCAAGTTGGACAAGCAAACAGAATGATGGTAGAGATGATATGCCAGTCAAGCTGCCCTGTCCAGCCTTAGGAATTGACAAATTTTCAGCAGGAACATTAGATATGTTTGTCTTTTTTGAAATTTCATGGATTAGGGTTCTCTGGGCATCTGTGTTAATAATAAAGGCTTCAGTGACACAGACATTGAGGTGGCTGCTGACCTTGGGTCTCCTCTCCTTGGTTTCCTATCTTTTTCATTACAGTCCCCTCTGGGCTGTCTTTGGCCCAGAAGAAGCCTTTGCAGATTCAAGGTCTGTAATCCTGATACATATTCTGACTCACTTGTCTACCTTTCTTTCCTGCATCCTGGTTGGCAGCACTTTTATCATTTCTCATTGCAGTGGCAGATTCCAGTACTGTGGCCAATGCCCCTGTAGTAAGATCTTTCACCTGCTGTGGGGCCTGGCTTTCAATAACACTTCTGGTCCCTTGTTCTCTTCTCAACTCTCATCATTATGGTAGTTTGTTGGAAATTGCAAGAAAGACCCCTAAGAAAAGGATGGTCTATAATGTTTAAGGTCGCTGCATATTTACTGCCTTTTTTTTTTAATTTACATTCCAAATCATATTTACTGCCTTGAACTAGAATTCTGCCAGAGTCTGTAAAGGTTGCTGCCTCTGAATTTTTTCTCCTTCAACAGTCTCAAATTCAATAGTTTCTCCACTTCCTACTCTGGGAAGCAACTACCTGGGTTATTCTTTGTGGTAGTCTGGTGTAAAACTGTCTTCCATGGTATCATTCCTGTTAATGAAACCATATTCATTCCTTACATTGAACTATTTCTATTCCTAAAACCTACCTCATTGTGGTCTTTTTGTCTCTGCCACTGAGCACCTCCAATATGAAAGTACCAGAGACTCTTTATTTGAACTATGACTTCTGGAGCCTGGCTTTGTGTTGGTGGCTGTGAGGGTGAGGGTTGGAGTGGGGGCAGTGGGTGGCTGCTGGATCTTGGCTTTACTGCTCATGGTTGTGGTAGTGATGGGATCAGTGCCCAGGCCTGAGATTCCTTGCAGGGTGTAACAGTAACTCAGCCAGTGAAAGAAGGGCTCTTGAGGCTCTTTGGGGTTCAGTCTCTGACCCCACCCCAATTGAACTGAAATTGTAAAGGAATAACATTTATTAATACATTTAGAAGGCAAAATGTTTAGGAATAAGTTTTAAAAGAATCATAAACCAGGAGCTTCTCCCTGAAGAACACTATATTCCCTATAAGTTATCCAGATCTAAGTGGTCATCTCTTAATAAATCCATATACAAGCAACACTAAATAAACTCAGCAGATTGTATATATACACACATACACATGTGGATGTATGTAATATTAATAATTGAAGGAATGATGAATTTGAAAAGGCATGGGGGAACATGGGCCGAATTGGAGACAAAGTAGAGGAGAAAATGTAAATACAATCCTAAAATTTTCAAGTTGAAATTGAAGCAGAAATTGTATAAACCAAAAGCAACAAACATTCTAGAGATAATAATAAATACAGTGAGATGTCACGTATATAGATTAGAAGGGCAGACAGAGCGTGGACTCTGTAAATTGCCCAACTGATATACCAAGAGTTCCATAATGTTATTCCTGTTACAGGAACTGACAGGTGGATCATAAACTCCCTACTGATAATTGAAGTTGCTATAGCAATATTGATCTAGAATAACCAGACCAATGCTCATAACAAAGAATTTTGTTGGCGGACTTTCTGTTCTATATTTCCATATTTCCTATAAAGTAACTGCAATTAAAGTTGTGAAAGTCAGTGATAAGGCTACACAGATAAAAAAAAAGTCATGAAATCAGGGTTGTGAAATAATTGGTCACTTATACTTTGTCTTTTACCAGCATCCTGTGGGAGAGCAGTGAGGAAGACTCTTTGTCAACCATTAGCAAATTATCTAAAACCAATTCGGTAGCTCATGTAAGAAATAATGTATTTGGTCTTGATTATTTAGCTAATGCTTTTCATAGACTTAGACTGAAAAACTAAAAGGATCGAATATTAGAAAAAAGGGTGGTGAGATGGGAGTATGTGTGTGGGGGGGAGCACCCTCATAGAAACAGGAGGGAGGGGATTAGTTGGGGGTTTGCAGAGGGGAACTCTTGGAGGGGATAACATTTGAAATATAAATAAATAAAATAACCAATAAAAAAGAGAAAAATGGCTCAAGTTAACAGCATTTGCTGCTCTTCCAGTGGACATGAGTTCAGTTCCCAACACCCTTGTTGGGTAGCTCTAATTCTAGTTCTAACAGATCTGACACCTCAAGCTTTTATGGGCACCTACATTCAACATACTTACACACAGGCACAAACATCCACATGTTTAGATATGGGCCTTGAATTCCTGATCTCTCCAAGACTTTTATCATGAAGGGATGCTGAATTTTGTCAACAGATTTTTCAGCACCTAATGTAATGAACTTGTGGTTTTTTTCATTGAGTTTGTGTATGTAGTAGATTACATTGATAGATTTCTGTATAGCTGGTGCTTGATCAACTGGAGGTCAACATGTAGAAAAGTGCAAATTGTCCCATTCTTTTTTTGTTTTTGTTTTTTTTGTTTTGTTTTTTGTTTTTGGTTTTTTTTTTTTTTTTTTTTTTTGGTTTTTCGAGACAGGGTTTCTCTGTATAGCCCTGGCTGTCCTGGAACTCGCTCTGTAGACCAGGCTGGCCTCGAACTCAGAAATCCGCCTGCCTCTGCCTCCCAAGTGCTGGGATTAAAGGCATGCGCCACCACCGCCCGGCAAATAGTCCCATTCTTATCTCCTTGTACAAAACTCAAGTCCAAGTGGATCAAGGACCTTCACATAAAAGCAGATGCACTGAAGTTTATAGAGGAGAAAATGGGGAAGAGCCTTGGACACATGGGCACAAGGGAAAATTTCCTTAATAGAACACCAATGGCTTATGCTCTAAGAACAAGAATCGACAAATGGGACCTCAAAAAACTGCAAAGATTCTGTAAGGAAAAGGACACTGTCAATAGGACAAAACGGTGACCAACAGATTGGAAAAAGATCTTTATCAGTCCTACATCTGACTCAAAACTTAGATTCCAAAGAGTTAAATAACCCTATTAAAAATGGGGTACAGAGCTAAACAGAATTCTCAAGTGAGGAAACTCAAATGGCTCTAAAGCACCTAAAGAAATGTTCGGCATTCTTAGTTATCAGGGAAATGCAAATCAAAACAACCCTGAGATTCCACTTCACACCAGTCAGAATGGCTAAGATGAAAAACTAAGGGGACAGCAGATGCTGATGAGGATGTGGAGAAAGAGGAATACTTCCCCATCACAGGTGGGATTGCAAGCTGATAAAACCACTCTGGAAGCCAGTTTGGAGGTGTCTCAGAAAATTAGATATAGTACTACTTGAGTACCCAGTTATACCACTCCTGGGCATATACCCAGAAGATGCTCCAACATGTAATAAGGACATATGCTCCACTATGTTCATAGCAGCTTTATTTATAATATCCCAAAGCTGCAAACACCCCAGATGTACTTCAACAGAGGAATGGATACAGAAAATGTGGTGTGTCTACAGGATGGAGTACTATTCAGCTATTAAAAACAATGAATTCGGTTCCTGGATTGACTGCACTGAGGAGATAGATACCCATGTTCCTCCCAATATAACATTGCTTGGGACACAGCCTATTGGGCTTCCATCTGCGCCCAAGAGTGGGACAGCGCTGCAGTCCTCTGGGCACCAGCTCTGCTGTGGGCCATCTCCCCTGCAGAGTGATCTGCGCTGAGAGAGTGCAGAGTGCACTCTGCTTTGCTCTGGTGTCAGGGCAGTTGGGACCTCCAGACACAGGGACAGTCAGGCATAATATTGCTTGGGTCTCAGGCAGCTTGTGTGCACCCTGCTCCCAAGAGCTAGGCAGGTCTGCAGTAACCAAGGTGCCAGCTATGCTGTGAGAATTCTGCTCTGCAGAGGGACCCCCGCTCTGGGAGAGATCACACACCCCTGCACAGGGTGGGAGCCTACCAGCTTCCCTTTGGTAACCTCTGTTCCGGATCGACTGCACTGAGAAGATAGATACCCAGGTTCTCCCCAATATAACATCGCTTGGGACACAGCCTGTTGGTCTTCCATCTGCGCCCAAGAGTGGGACAGCGCTGCGGTCATTTGGGCGCCAGCTCTGCTGTGGGCCATCTCCCCTGCAGAGTGATCTGTGCCAAGAGAGTGCAAAGTGCACTCCACCATCTTTGCTCCAGCATCAGGGCAGTTGGGACGTCCAGGCACAGGGACAGTCAGGCATAATATCACTTTGGTCTCAGGCAGCTTGTGTGCACCCTGCTCCCAAGAGCTGGGCAGGTCTGCAGTAACCAAGGCGCCAGCTCTGCTGTGGGACCACCCCGCAGAGGGCGGGAGCCTACCAGCCTCCCTTTGGCGACCTCTCCTCCAGGAATCCACTACACTGAGCCTTTGGATGTGCAGGGATTCCCAATGTAACATCACTTGGGCCAAGGCACATCAGCGCTCCAAAGTCACTCAGGAGCAGGGCAGGCCCCAGAAATCAGTGCCAGTGGAATCCCGGTAATCCAGGGGGTTCAGAAATTGCTTTGCAGGCTCACAGGAGGTCCAAACAACAGCCAGTGACAGCAGAACCAACTAACACCAGAGGTAACCTGATGGAAAAAGGCAAACGTAGGAACGTTACTAACGGAAATCAAAGTAATATGGCACCATCCGAAACCAACTCTCCAACAGCAGCAAGTCCTGGATACTCCACCACACCCGAAAGACAAGATCTGGATTTAAAATCACTTCTCATGACTATTAGAGGATTTCAAGAAGGACACAAATAAATCTAATAAAGAATTACAGGAGATCATGAATCAACGGTTAGATGCCCTTACAAAGGAAACACGAGAATTGCTTAAAGAAATGCAGGAGACGATGGATCAACAGATGGAAGCCCATGATGAGGAAACACAAAAATCGCTTAGAGAAATACAGGAGAACTTGGGTCAACAGGCAGAAATCCTGAAAGAGGTAACGCAAAATACCTTAAAAAATACAGGAAAATACAAACAAACAAGTGAAGGGTCTCAGCAAATCCATCCAGGATCTAAAAGAGGAAGTAGAAACAACTAAGAAATCACAAAGGGAGACAACTTTGGAGATAGAAAACCTTGGGAAGAAATCAGGAGTCATAGATGCAAACATCAACAATAGAATACAAGAGATGGAAGAAAGAATCTCAGGTGCTGAAGATACCATAGAAAGCATTGACTCAACAGTCAAAGAAAATGCAAAATGCAAAAAACGTGTAACCCAAAACATCCAGGAAATCCAGGACACAATGAGAAGACCAAACCTAAGGATTATAGGTATAGGTGAGAGTGAAGATTTGCAACTTAAAGGGCCAGTAAATATCTTCAACAAAATTATGGAGGAAAACTTCCCTAACCTAAAGAGAGAGATGCTGATGAATGTATAAGAAGCCTACAGAACTCCAAACAGACTGGACCAGAACAGAAATACCTCCCATCACATAATAATCAAAACACCAAATGTACTAAACAAAGAAAGAATATTAAAAGCAGTAAGAGAAAAAGGCCAAGTAACATACAAAGGAAGACCTATCTAAATCACATCAGACTTCTCACCAGAGACTATGAAACCCAAAAGATCCTGGGAAGATCTCATGCAGACACTAAGAGAACACAAATGCCAGCCTAGACTACTATACCCAGCAAAACTCTCAATCACCATAGATGGAGAGACCAAGATATTCCATGATAAAACCAAATTTTCACAATATCTTTCCACAAACCCAGCCCTGCAAAGGATAATAGGTGGAAACCAACAATACAAGGAGAGAAACAACACCCTGGAAAAAATGAGATAGTAACCTTCTTGCATCAAACCCAAAAGTAAATAACAAGTCAAACATAAAGATAGCATCAAGAATAGCAGGTGGCAATAATCACTATTCCTTAATATCTCTTAATATCAATGGTCTCAATTCCCCAATTAAAAGACATAGACTAACAGACTGGATACGTAAACAGGACCCAGCATTTTGCTGTGTGCAGGAAACACACCTCAGTGTCAAAGACAAACACTACCTCAGAGTAAAAGGCTGGGAAAAAATTTTACAAGCAAATGGTCCCAGGAAACGAGCCGGAGTAGCCATCCTAATATCAGATAAAATTGACTTTCAACCGAAAGTCATCAAAAAAAGACACAAAAGGACACTACATACTGATCAAAGGAAAAATCCACCAAGAAGAACTCTCAATTCTGAATATCTATGCTCCATAAACATATATATATTATGCCTAAGATGTTATAACTATTTCTTGTACAATCACAAACGCATTTGTAAATTTACAACGGGGTAATGTTCCTTGGGAACATTCTTTAAGTGTCTCAATACCCACTGATGTTAGAGAAATTGGAAGAAAGGCAAATGTATCCTTAACCAAATAAGAGAGAAGAAATCATATTACTGATAATCCTCAGTTCTGCAACTGGTTACATGTTCTTAGCTGGTATTTATAACTACCTTCCTCTGCTACACACTCTGTATTTCCTTTACCTTTGGCAAGCACCTCAGCAGTTCTTGGCTCTTTTCCTGGAGGATTGACCCATACCTTCATTCCTGATAGGTCTGTGTCCTTTGTCATCCGGCTTGGATTAGGCTGTTGTAGTTTGCCATTGACTTTAATCACAGGATGTGGTAGTCCTAATAGACACCCTAAGGGATCTCCTGCACTCTAGACATAATCCTGCTTACCTCCATTGTGGAGAGGCAATCCAATTTCCCCATGGCAATCTGGATCTTTCACCCCTCCTAACACTATTATTCCTTTCTTATACTGTTGGTTTAAGGGCATTAGAAGCCCAAAATAGCCAGGGTGAAGTCTGAGATTCCAGTTTAATGGAATGTTTGTTGTGACTCCTGGTAGAAGCACTGCCCCCTCTGGAACCAAAACTTCTAGGCCAGCAGAACCTAAAGTTGTGTGGACAGGAAGCAAAAATTTTCCTAGAGAGTCACTAGGAGTGATAGTGAGTAGAAATATTCCCTTTTCGATCCCTTGATTCCTGGACCCATGGATCCTGGCTATGGGAGAAACTGTACCATATATTGAATGCAGATTCAAAGCATATACTGCCTTCTGAAGAACTCTGCCCCAGCCCTCCATACTGTTGCCACCTAATTGGCACCGTAACTGTGTCTTCAAAAGGCCATTCCATCTTTCTACCAGACCAACTGCTTCAGGATGATGGGGAACACTGTAACACCAGTGAATTCTGTGATCATGGGCCCACTCTCGCACTTCTCTGGCTGTGAAATGAGTTCCTTGGTTATAAGCAATACTGTGTGGAATACCATGACGATAGATAAGGCATTCTGTGAGTCCATGGATGGTGGTTTTGGCAGAAGCATTACATGCAGGAAAGTCAAATCCATAACCAGAATAAGTATCTACTCCAGTAAGAACGAAACGTTGTCTTTTCCATGGGGGAAGTGGTCCAATGTAGTCAACCTGACACCAGGTTGCTGGCTGATCACATCAAGGAATGGTGCCATATCTGGGGTTCAGTGTTGATTTCTGCTGTTGGCAGATCTGGCATTCAGCAGCTACTTTAGCCAGGTCCGCCTTGGTGAGTGTAAGTCCGTGTTGCTGAGCCCAAGCATAACCTCCATCTCGACTATCATGGCCACTTTGTTCATGTGCCCATTGCGCAATGACTGGAATAGCTGGGGAAAGGGGCTGACTCTCCACAGAATGAGTCATCTTATCTACTTGATTGTTGAACTCCTCCTCAGCTGAAGTCACCTTTTGGTGAACATTTACATGGGACACAAATATCTTCACATCCTTTGCCCATTTGGAGAGATCTATCCACATACTTCTTCCCCAGATATCTTTCTCACCAATTTTCCAATTGTGATCTTTCCACATCCCTGACCATTCAGCCAATCCATTGGCTACAGCCCATGAGTCAGTGAACAATCATGCATCTGGCCATTTCTTCTTCCAAACAAACTGTAATACCATTTGTACTTCCTGAAGTTCTGCCCCCTGTGAAGATTTTCCTTCACCTGTATCTTTCAAGGTTGTCCCAGAAAGGGGTTGTAATGCCGCAGCTCCACTTCTGGGTGGTGCCTACATAATATGCAGAGCCATCAGTAAACCAGTCTTCTCTTCTTCAGTCAGCCAGTCATAGGGAACACCCCATGAGGCTATAGGTGCATGCTTGGCAGCATATAGCATTGTAACAGGAATAGAAACCATAGGCATCTGAACAACTTCTTCATGTAACTTGCTTGTTCCTTCATGACCTGCTCTGGCCCGATAGCGTATGTACCACTTCTATTTGATAATAGACTGCTGCTGTGCATGTCCTACTTTATGACTTGGAGGGTCTGTTAACACCCAGCTAATGATGGGCAGTTCAGGTTGCATAGTAACTTCGTGACATATTGTCAAACGTTTAGTTTCCACTAAGGCCCAATAGCAAGCCAAGAGCTGTTTTTCAAAGGGAGAGTAGTTGTCTGCAGATGATGGTAGAGCTTTGCTCCAAAATCCCAAAGGTCTCTTCTGTGATTCACCTACAGGGGCCTGCCAGAGGCTCCAAACAGCATCTCTATTTGCCAGTGATACCTCAAGTAACATTGGATTTGCTGGATCATATAGTCCAAGTGGTAGTGCAGCCTGCACAGCAGCCTGGACCTGTTGAAGAGCCTTCTCCTGTTCCAGGCCCCACACAAAGCTAGCAGCTTTCCGAGTCACTTGGTAAATAGGCCTGAGTAACACACCTAAGTGAGGAATGTCTTGTCTCCAGAATCCAAATAGACCCACTAAACGTTGTGCTTCTTTCTTGGTGGTGGGAGGGGCCAGGTGCAATAACTTATCTTTCACCTTAGAAGGAATATCTCTGCATGTTCCACACCACTGTACCCCTAAGAATTTCACTGAGGTAGATGGTCCTTGAATTTTGGTTGGATTTGTTTCCCACCCTCTGATATGCATATGTGTTATCAATGAATCCAAAGTGGTTGCTACTTCCTGCTCACTTGGTCCAATCAGCATAATGTCATCAATATAGTGCACCAATGTGATATTTTGTGGAAGAGACAAACAATCAAGATCACTTCTAACTAAGTTATGACACAGGGCAGGAGAGTTAATATATTCTTGAGGTAAAACTGTAAAGGTATATTGCTGGCCTTGCTGACTGAAAGCAAATTGCTTCTGGTGGTCCTTATGGACAGGTACTGAGAAGAAGGCAATTGCCAGATCAATAGCTGCATAACAAGGTTCCAGGAGATGTGTTAGTTTGCTCAAGTAATGAAACTACATCTGGTACAGCAGCTGCAATTGGAGTTACTACCTGATTTAGTTTCCGATAGTCAACTGTCATTCTCCATGATCCATCTGTCTTCTGCACTTGCCAGATAGGAGAGTTAAAGGGAGATGTGGTGGGAACAACCATCCCTGTGTCTTTCAAGTCCTTGATAGTGGCAGTAATTTCTGCAATTCCTCCAGGAATACGATACTGGTTTTGATTCACTATTTTCCTTGGCAGAGGCAACTCTAAAGGCTTCCATTTTGCCTTTCGAACCATAATAGCCCTCACTCTACAGGTCAGGGAACCAATGTGAGAATTCTGCCAATTTCTGAGTATATCTATCCTAATTATACATTCTGGAACTGGGGAAATGACCACAGGATGTGTTCGGGGACCTACTGGACCTACTGTGAGTCAGACATCAGTCAAAACTCCATTAATCACATGTCCTCCATAAGCTCCTACTCTAACTGGAGGGCCACAATGTTTCTTGGGATCTCCTGGGATCAGTGTCAATTCAGAACCAGTATCCAATAGACCCTGGAAGGAAAGTCTGAATATTTCCTTTCCCCCAGTGTACAGTTACCCTTGAAAAAGGCCTTAGGTCGCTCTGGGGAAGAATTGGGGAAAGACTAACAGCAAAACTTTTAGGCGTCTTATCAAGATCCTTCCTCAGGGGAACCTGGCCACCCCTTCATTCAAGGGGTTCTCGGCAAACTGACTCAAGTCTGGAAATTGATTCACTGGCCGAGATTGCCTTTTGCCATGATCCAATGTAGCCCTTCTTTCATTTGTTTGAGAATTTTTCTGCTTATACAGATCAAGCAGATATGCAGTAGGTTTCCTATCTATTTCATGCCTGGAAACACCATGATTGACTTAGCCAGTACCAAAGGCCCAAACGAGTCATGCCATTATAAATTCCACCTCTCTTGTACTGACCATTACGGGGTATGTCATTATGAACATTGTTTTGTCTACCCTGTCCATTATAATAACTACGATCACCTTGTCTCTGGCGATTCAATGCTGCCACCTGGCCCTTGTTACCTCGAGGCCCAGTTAAACCCATTGAATTTAATTCATCTAATTGAGCAGCAGCATCTCCAATCCTAAGGTCTGGCACAAGGAAAAGGGCAAGAATAAAACTCTTTAAATGTGTTGGTGCCCCTCTCACCAGTTTTCGTCTTATAGGACTGGTGAGGGGCACATCTTCTGGTCCTTCCCATTGTGAATCCTTATGTTTTACACAACATATCCACTCTAGCATTGCAATTTCCCTAAGTCTTAAAACCCCTTCATCAACACTAAGCCAAGGGATATCAGGCATCTCCAACTCCTTTTCAGTAGGTCATCTTTTGATAAACACTTCAGCCAACCACTCAAACAAACTCCTGACACCTTTTTTAACTGTGTGAGCTTCCATATTAAAACTAGACTCTCCACTCAGAGGGCCCATGCCAATAAATTCAGCCTGTTCTAATTTTATGTTCCTTCCACCGTTATCCCACATCCTTAAAATCCATTCCCACACATATTCCCAAGACTTCTGCTTGAATAAATTAGCAAACTCATTAAGCTCCTTAGTAGTATAGTATATTTCCTCATGGACTACACTTTCTACCTTCCCTCTAGGGGCCTTTTTTGCCTTGAGTCTGATTATAGGTCTAGAAGAAATTATTGGTGGGCCTTAAGAAACATCAGTATTGTCTTGTGTGGCATTTTCTTCAGTGAAAGTCACTGCTGGTTTATCAGGCTCTGAGGGATTAATTTCATTATATGGAGAAGGCATTATTTCAAGGGATGGGGCTGAGGGCACTACTTCCTCAGGTGGGGCAAATCCTTGAAAATCTGAATATTCAAAATTTTCAATTTCAACAGGGTCTTCCCACACATCCCCATCCCAAGTTATAGGATCCCATTTTTTGCGAATTAATGCCCTTACTTTAACTCTTGACACCCTCTGAGGCTGAGACCGGAATTTTCGTTGTAATTCAGCCAACCTTATAATGAGAGCTTCAATTTGACTTTCTGCAACTTGAGCTCTATGGCTGCTAGAGAGAAGATTCTCTTCAAGGGCACACTTAGCAACTTTTAGATAGTTTACTTGCATCTGGAGCTGTTCGATTTTATCACACAACTTCTTCCTTTCCTTCATTATTTTTTTTCTGAGATGCTAAGAGAAACCAGCCAGCAAAATCATTTTTCATTTTTTCCCCAACTTGAAGAAAGTATTGTACGCCACTGAATCATCTAATTCATCAAGATACTCAAAGACATTAGCTTTTTTAAGCTTAAAATATAGTTTCAACTACAGGTCTTCAATATTCTCTGAACTCCCAGGAGGAAGAGAATCTGGAGAGGTTTCAGTAGTTGAAGGTGCTGATGAATTACCAAACCAACTCCAGATTTTTAAAATATTCATCCTTATACTTCTGCTCCCCTAGAACCACTCCTGGTACCAACTTCTGTATTAGTCAGTGTTCTCTAGAGTCACAGAACTTATGGGTCATCACAGTATAATTAGGGAATTTGTTGATGACTTACAGCTTGTAGTCCAACTCCCCAACAATAGTCAGCAATACTTGTGGATGGAAGTCCAAGGATCTAGCAGTTGCTCAGTCCCACGAGGCAGTCCAGGAAAAGCCAGAGTGAATCTTATTTCTTCCAATGTCCTTATATATGTCTCCAGCAGAGGATGTGGCCCAGATTAAAGTTGTGTGCCACCATGCCTTTAATCCCAGATGACCTTGAACTCAGAGATCTCCTAATCTTAATCTTCTGGAATTCATAGTCACTATGCTTCAAGAACTCCATGCCAAGATCCAGGTCAGAAACTTGTATATCTGAGCCTCCAGATTAGGATTATATGTGAGCCTTCCAATTCTTGATTAGTTCATTCCAGATTTAGTCAAGTTGACAACCAGGAATAACCACTACAGTATTCACTCACTCATTTTAGCCCAAAAGTTCAAAATAAACAAGTTACAATTCACAGCCCACATGAAGCTCAAGAAGCAGGAAGACCAAAGTGTGGATGCTTTGCTTTTTCTGAGAAAGGGAACAAAATACAGGAGCAATTATGGAAACAAAGCGTGGAGCAGAAACTGAAGGAAAGGCTACCCAGAGCCTGTCCTACGTGGGGATCATCCTTTAAACAATCACCAAACCCTGACACTATTATGGATGACAAGAAGTAGGAGGCGAAAGAGCCTATTATGGTTGTCTCTGGAGCGGCCCTGCCAGAACCTTACAGATGCTAGCAGCCAACCATTGGACTGAGCGTGGGGTCCCCAATGGAGGAGTAGGAGAGAGAACTGGGGGAGCTGAAGGGGTTTGCAACCCCATGGGAAGAATGACGATGTCGGTCAACCAGTTCCCCCAGGGCTCCCAAGCACTAAGTCATCAACCAAGCAGTACACATGGTTCCAACCAAAGTGTGGCAGAGGAATGCCTTGTCAGGCATCAGTGGGAGGAGAGGTCTTTGTTCCTATGAAGGCTCAATAGATACCCAAGTGGGGAAATTGAGGTGGGGTAGATGTGTGTGGGTTGGGTGGAGGGTCAGCTTCTTGGAGGCAGGGAGTGGGAGGATGGGTTGGGGGTTTTCTGGGAGAGGGGAAACAGGGAAAGGGTATAACATTTGAAATGTAAATGAAGAATATATTCAATAAAAAATTAAAAAAAGAAACAAAATCAAGAAAGAGGAAAAAAATACTGTCGTCTCTATTCATCTGTATTGGTGGTTTATCAAGAAACTGACTCAATTGGGAAAAAGTAACACAGAATATCCAGAATACAGTAGACCGTCACTCAAAGATTTATAGAGGGAATATGAGGAAAGTGACCTGACATAAACTGAGAATCTTGTTGAATGAGTTCAGAAGACACCTTGTAGGTTCTGTATATAATGTGATAAATTTTAAAGGGCTGTGAAGTACAACTGCAGAAAAATCCTCTGTTGCCTTATCTTGCACACAGAATTTAGTTAGATGGATCAATAAGCAGAAATGGCAGCCAACATAATAGGCATATAATTATTCTGTTTATAAAGGTACTTATATGAGAACTGTGCCAGGTGTTTTTCATTCTAAATCTGTTTCAGTTAAGTCTTTCAAACTTTGCTAGCTGCCATAATTTTTAATTAAAAGTAGATCTTTTCATATAATATATTCTGATTATGGTTTCCCCTCCCCAAAATCCTTTAAGATCCATCCCATTTCCATACACACCATATCTACACATTTTCTTTCTTTCATTAGAAAACAAGCAAGCATCTAAAAAGAAAATGATGAAATAAGTGTCCCTGAGTCAGTGTTTGGCTGTGGGTCTCTGCATCTGTCTGACTCAGCTGCTGGGTGGAACCTCCCAGAAGATAGCCATGCTAGGCTCCTGTCTACAAGCATAACAGAGTATCATTAATAGTGTCATAGACTGGTACTCGTCCATGGAATCTATCTCTGGTCTGGCTGGTTATTGCTTGGCCATTCCCTCAGCCTCTGTTCCATCTACTACCCCTAAAATTTCTTTTAGTCAGGATAAATTTGGGGCTGAAAGTTTTGTGGGTGGGTTGGTATCCCTTTTGTTCCACTGGTGTTCCTACTTGGCTACAGGGTTTGGCCTTTTCAGGTTCCGTATATCCACTGATGTGATTCTCAGCTATGGATTCTCCCCTATCCTAGGTCTCTGGCATGTCCTTGAGATACTTCCCACACCCAACCCCCACAAGCAACATATTTCCATTCATTCTCATGGCCATCTGGCAATCTTCCCAGTCTCTCTCCACACCTGATCCTGAACATCTCCCATTCCTCTCCCCTTCCCCTCTCCTACTCAGTTCACTCCTTCTATCTGCACTCTATATCTATTTTCTCCTTTTCTAAGTGGGATTCAAGCACCCTTGCTTGTTCCTTCCTTCTTGTTTAGCTTCTTTGGGTCTATAGAGTGTAATATGAGTTAACTCATATTATAAGTAAGTATGTTATAAGTAAGTATGTACCATGCATGTCATTTTGTGTATGGTTTAACTCACTCAGGATGATATTCTCAAGTTCCATCTATTTATCTGCAAAATTCATTTGTCTTTGTTCTTAATAGCTGAATAGTATTACATTGTTTAGAAGTACCATATTTTCTTTATCCATTATTCAGTTGAGGAACTTATGGGCTGTTTCCAGTTTCTGGCTATTATGAATAAAGCTGCCATGAACATAGTTGAAGAAGTTTTGTTGTTCAGGATGATGGGGCATCTTTTGGTTATATGCCCAGGAGGTATAGCTGAGTCTTGTAGTAGTCCTATTCCAGGAACAGGAGCTATCCCTAAAGCTGTTGCCTGTCTGTGGAATAGGTTCGCCTTACTCAGCTGTCATGTCTGGTCTCAGTGGGAGGAGAAGCACCGAGCCCTGTAGAAAATTGATGTGCCAGGGTAGGGTGATATTCAGGGGCCTCTCCACTCTCTCAGAAGAGAAGGGGAGAAGGGAAGTACTGTGAAGGGGGGTAGGGCAGACGAGGGGGAGGACATTGATTGAGATGTATATTACGTAAATAAAATTAATAAAAGATGAAATGAAATAAGTTAAAAAACAAGCAAACAAATAAACTGGAACAAGCAAACTGAAAAAAAAGAAAAAAAGAAAATAAAACATGAACAACCAAAGAAGCAGCACAAGTAACACATATAGATGCGCACACATACACACACACACACACACACACACTCACAAACACACACACACACAAACACACACATACACACACACAAACACACACACACACAAACACACATACACACACACTCACACTCACACACACACACACACGAACACAAGAAACCATAGAAACAAAATCAGAAGCCATAATATATAGGTAAAAGATCTGAAAGGTTTAAAAAAGCAATCCCCCACAAAAGCATTTTATTATGTATTTTGAAATGGCAGTATGATGTGTGTGCATCATGCCATGGTTGGGGTCTGTATGTATGTCAAAGGATACCTTTTTTTTATTAAGGAAATATAATTATTTCTTCACTTCAGTGAGATAAACTTATTATAGTTACAAACATACTAGATGCATGCTTCCAGTATCTTTTGGCAACTAAAGAATATGATTGGATTCATTGTCTATAAAAAATGGATATATTTCCATTATAGACTTTTAAGGCAGCATAGATTTTCAGTAGATGAAGAAATAAATTGAATTGATTTTAAAGATGCCTATGAGGCCTCCCTTCAGCCATAATAAGTAATGCTAACATATGTCATTGGAATTTAAAATCTGCATTTTCAAAAAACAAACAGAAAAAAACATGAGAAGTTGATGTTCCCGGATTCTCTTTCTTATGTAGTTTACCTGCTAGCACAATTAAATATAGAAGAAAGAGTAAAGGTGACACTTAGTCTTTTTCATTTATCATTTATAATCTGGAGTCAGACTGGAGACCATGATATTGACAACCTTGGCTAAGCGATATAATTCCTTTGTGCCTTGTGTCCCATCATGTATAACACCAGGCAGTGGTAATAATTGTAAATTTTATTTGATGATTATGTACATTGATGTATTGTAGAGGTTGCATAAAATTCCAGGCAACTGGTGAAGTTTCAATAAATTTGGTCATTGTTACTTTGTAAGAGCAAAGTTGAAATAGCAAACAGAGAAACCTGTCTTTTTCAATTATGGAATTTTAATTTATTTATATGAGAAAATAACTACTGAGAAACAGCTTTAGTGAGAAATGAGTCATTCTATCTGATAGGTAGCAGGTCAGTCCATCATTGTGGGGTAGGCAGGGTCACCTCTAGGGCACTAATGGTGAATGGAGCAGTTTGTGTCTCAGTACATCAGCAGTCAGGAAGCAGAGAAAGACAAGGAATTGGGACCAGACTATAAAACCTCAAAATCTGTGCCCTCTCATCCACCTCCTAACTAGAGCACAATTTCTGAAGCAGGAACACTAGCTGGGGACTGATGGTTCCAATGCCTATAGCATTATGATGGAAGGAAATGCACTCCAAAGTGCAAATCACACTTGAGACAAGGGACCCGGAGAACAGAATTCAGTGGTACCTGCTCTCTGCCAACGAGTAAAGGTTTTGCTAATTAACTGAATTGCTTTAGCAATATCAATTGAAAAAATATATAGTGTCCATTCCTCAAGGAAAAAACTAAATGTTTATTTTTAAATTTTATTTTCTAAGTTTTTTTTTAATTTACATTCAAAATCATTTCCCCTTTCCCGTTTCCTCCCTCCCCGAAAGTCCCATAAGCCCCCTTCCCTCCATCTTTTCCCCATTCAACCCCCTCTTGCTTCTCTGTCCTGGTATTCCCCTACATCCAGTCTTTCCAAGACCAGGGGTCTCTCCTTCCATCTTCTTGGAAATCTATTGATATGGAAATTGTGTCTAGGGTACTCTGAGATTCTGGGTTAATATCCCCTTATCAGTGACTGCATACCATGTGTGTTCTTTTGTGATTGGGTTACCTCACTAAGGATGATATTTTCAAGTTCTGACCATTTGCCTAGGAATTTCGTGAATTCATTGTTTTTAATTGCAGAGTAGTATTCCATTGTGTAAATATAGCACATCTTCGGAATCCATTCCTCCGTTGAGGGACATCTGGGTTCTTTCCAGCTTCTGGCTATTATAAATAAGGCTGCTATGAACATAGTGGAGCATGTGTCCTTATTGCATGCAGGTAAAGCCTCTGGGTTTATGCCCAGGAGTGGTATAGCCAGATCCTCTGGGAGTGTCATGCCCAGTTTTCTGAGGAACCGCCAGACTGCTTTCCAGAGTGGTTGTACCAGCTTGCAATCCCACCAGCAGTGGAGGAGTGTTCCTCTTTCTCCACATCCTCGCCAACAACTGCTGTCTCCTGTGGTTTTGATCTTAGCCATTCTGACTGGTGTGAGATGGAATCTCAGGGTTTTTTTGATTTGCATTTCCCTAATGACTAAGGATGATGAACATCTCTTTAGGTGCTTCTCAGCCATTAGATATTCTTCAGATGAGAACTCTTTGTTTAGCTCTGTACCCCATTTTTTAATAGGGTTATTTGGCTCTCTGGAGTCTAACTTCTTGAGTTCTTTGTATATATTGGATATTAGCCCTCTGTCGGATGTAGGGTTGGTAAAGATCATTTCCCTGTTAGTTGGTTGCCGCTTTGTCTTTTTGACAGTGTCTTTTGCCTTGCAAAACTTTGTAATTTAATGAGGTCCCATTTGTCAATTCTTGATCTTAGAGCATAACCTATTGGAGTTCTGTTCAGCAAATTCTCCCCTGTGCCCATATGTTCAAGGTTCTTCCCTAGTTTCCTTTCTATTAGTTTCGGTGTGTCTGGTTTTATGTGGAAGCGACCCAAAGAACTCCACCAGAGAACTCCTACAGCTGATAAGCAACTTCAGCAAAGTGGCCGGATATAAAATCAACTCAAGCAAGTCAGTAGCCTTCCTATACTCAAAGGATAAGCAGGCTGAGAAAGAAGTAAGAGAAATGATACCCTTCACTATAGCCACAAACAATATAAAGTATCTTGGCGTGACTCTAACCAAACAAGTGAAAGATCTGTATGACAAGAACTTCAAGTCTCTGAAGAAAGAAATTGAAGAAGACCTCAGAAGATGGAAAAATTTGCCATGCTCATGGATTGGCAGGATTAATATAGTATAAATGACCATCTTGCCAAAAGCAATATACAGATTCAATGCAATCCCCATCAAAATCCCAACTCAATTCTTCATAGAGTTAGAAAGAGCAATTCAAAAATTCATCTGGAATAACAGAAAACCCAGGATAGATAAAACTATTCTCAAGAGTAAAAGAACCTCTGGGGGAATCAGTATCCCGGACCTCAAGTTGTACTACAGAGCAATAGTGTTAAAAACCGCATGGTATTGTCACAGTGACAGGCATGTAGATCAATGGAACAGAATTGAAGACCCAGAAATGAATCCACACTCCTATGGTCACTTGATCTTTGACAAAGGAGCTAAAACCATCCATTGGAAAAAAGATAGCCTTTTCAACAATTGGTGCTGGCTCAACTGGAGGTCAACATGCAGAAGAATGCAAATTGACCCATTCTTATCTCCTTGCACTAAGCTCAATTCCAAGTGGATCAAGGACCTCCACATAAAAACTAAATGTTAAAAGGGTTTTATTTTTTGTGATTGAACACAGTTTTAACCCTAAGGTGCAATCTGAGGGTAAGGAAATATTCATGTAGAATTATGGAACCTTCTATAATGGAGAGTTTGAAAAGTGTAAATGTTCTCACTTGAAGGCTACTGGAAACTGGTTTCTCAGAAGGCATCTATTGGCAGCTCAGTCTATGAGCAGTTATCTTTGATACTGCTATTTTCCCTTAAGGTCTCTTCCCATGCTGCCTCTTTGGAATTCCTAGAACTGTTTTTAGACTTATGATGTCACTCATTCTGGGCTGCTCCCCTAATTCCCTTCAAAGCTCAACTCTGTATTTCTGATACAAGATGGCTTTGGTTTTGTTCCAGGAAAAATCTGAAGGGAAGGTATTTATAGTAGGAAGAGCAGAATAACAGAAAGAAAAGAATGTTAAGGAAACAGTAGTAAAGTCTCATGAGAGCAAAGTGCCAGTGGCTTCTGTTTAACGCACCAACCAGTTTATCGGTCTCCAAAGACCATAGAAACTTGGCGGTGGGACATGGATGCTTTTAGATCTAAGGAACAATAAACAGCTTGTGTCAACTTTGAAATACTTTCAATTACTGATGATTCCCCACCAGAGGACAGTTCCTTTTGAGCTCCTTTGCTGTGGGAGCTATGAGCTTGGGGCTGGCACAAGTATTGTACCAGCTGTTCATACTTCAAACTGAGACCTAGAGAGTGGCTTGCGTCCCCTGGGGGAAAATAACTCTGCCTTCTTTGTGTTGGTGAGCCTTCCCTAGTTTTACTTAAGAATGGTCTGGCACTGCTGGGTAGAAAAGCAGATGGGACACAGTCTGCAGAGCCAGCTGATGGGGGTGGAAGGATGTAAAGGATCCCAGGAATCTGAAGGGTGACATACTGCATTTAGTAGTCTGCTAGCATGCACATATTATGTTTAATTTGCAGTTTTGCAAGTCACAAGCATATGCTCTGTTCTCATTGTCACCATTGTATGTTACTATGTGCTTCAATGAAATCTTAGGTATTCTCTGAGTGAGTCCTGACTATTGTCAGCAGATTAACATCATGTGTTACCTCTATCCCCTTTGTTAATGTCCAACCATCCTCTACCTACCTACAAATAAGCGTTATAGAGATACAAAGGAAATCTGATCCTGTTCAGATGGGTCATCAGGAATTGAGTAGGGAGATACATCTGAGAAAGGATTAACAACCAAAGGAATAAAACACAGGCAGAATCAGGGTAGAGAGAAGGTAAATTCTCATAAGGAGATGCTGTGGAAGCCAGGAGCTCACAGTGGAATGGACAGCAAAGATGGAGAAACTTGCAGACTGAACTCAAAGAAGTACATCATAGTCCAAGGGTGTCTCTTGCATGAATGAAGCAAGTTAGGAAGTTGCTAAAGGAGAATGGTTTCTTTGCTTCTTGACTTATCAGGATTGACCAATGTGTAAGTTCCATTTTGTTTTATGTTTTGGGATCAGGTCTTGTTGTATGGCCCATATGAGACTGAAACTCAGTACATTCATCAGGTTGGCCTGAAACTTAACAGACATCTTACTGCTTGAGCGTCCCGATGCTGAGATTATAAGCAGGAATTTTAAACTTCAGGTTTATTTCTGAGCTTATATTTCCTTCTGTTAGAATTATTAAAGATGCTTGCATTATCTACACTTTAAAGGAGACTTAGTGTATAGCAATTTATATATCCATGACAAATCTCTGAATCTATTATCATTCCTGCCTCTCTTCCTTCTTCCCTTCCTTTCTTATTTCCTTCTGTTTTCTTTTAGTTGATGGGTATGTAAGTGCTCTGATTTTCTGTGTTTAACATGTGTGTACAGGTGCCTTCAGGGGCTAGAATGGGGCATCAGACTTTTAGAACTTATCTTACAGAAAGGTGTGAGCCACTTGATGTGGGTGCTAAAAACTTAAGCCAGGCCCTTTTCCTGAGCAGCAAATGCTCTTAACCATTCATCCACTTTTCTAGTCCCTGATCTGTTCTTAAATAGTCCAATGCAGTGATACCCATTTCCTGACATGAACTGTACTTGTTTGGCTCTGGGACAGTCTCTGTTTGCCTCTAGCTTAAAGTGAAGAACAGTTTTAAACAGTTTAGAACAAATCCTATTTTATTTTATTTTTGAGCTAACATCTTAAATAAGTGCTCCTATCTCTTGCAACAACAAATATACAAATGTACAAATATAATAAACATACTTAGTTCCCTAATATATGTTCTTCAATTCCTTCTCGCAAATAGAAAACATATTTTTATTAGATATATTCTTTATTTACATTTCAAATGATTTCCCCTTTCCTGGTTTCCCCTCCCCGAATATCCCATAAGCCTTCATCCCTCCCCCTGTTCCCCAATCAACCCCCTCCCACTTCCCTGTCCTGGCATTCCCCTATAGTGATGCATCCAGCCTTTCCAGGACCAGGGGCCTATCCTTCCTTCCTTTTGGGCATCAATTGATATGTGAATTGTTTCTTGGGTATTCCGAGCATCTGGGCTAATATTCACTTATCAGTGACTGCATACCATGTGCGTTCTTTTGTGATTTGGTTACCTAACTTAGGATGATATTTTCCAGTTCCACCCATTTGCCTAAGAATTTCATGAACTCCTTGTTTTTAATACCTGCGTAGTATTCCATAGTGTAAATATACCACATTTTCTGTATCCATTCCTCTGTTGAGGGGCATCTGGGTTCTTACCAGCTTCTGGCTATTATAAATAGGACTGCTATGAACATAGTGGAGCATGTGTCCTTATTACATGCTGGGGAATCCTCTGGGTATATGCCCTGGAGTGGTATAATGGAGTCCTCCCATAGTATCATGCCCAGTTTTCTGAGGAACCACCAGACTGATTTCGAGAGTGGTTGTACCAGCTTGCAATCCCACCAGCAGTGGAGGAGTGTTCCTCTTTCTCCACATCCTAGCCAACACCTACTGTCTCCTGAGCTTTTGATCTTAGCCATTCTGACTGGTGTGAGGTAAAATCTTAGGGTTGTTTTGATTTGCATTTCCCTGATACCTAAGGATGTTGAACACTTCTTTAGGTACTTCTAAGCCATTGGATATTCCTCAGGTTAAATTTCTTTGTTTAGCTCTGTATCCCATTTTTTTAATAGGGTTATTTGGCTCTCTGGAATCTAACTTCTTGAGTTTTTTGTGTATATTGAATATTAGCCCTCTGTCAGAGGTAGGATTGGTAAAGATCTTTTCCAAATTTGTTGGTTGCCATTTTGTCCAATTGACAGTGTCCTTTGCCTTACAGAAAATTTGTAATTTTATGAGGTCCCATTTGTCAATTCTTGATCTTAAAGCATAAGCTATTGGTGATCTGTTCAGGAAATTTTCCCCTGTGCCCATGTGCTCAAGGCTTTTCCCCAGTTTCTTTTCTATTAGTTTCAGTGTGTGTGGTTTTATGTGGAGGTCCTTGATCCACTGGAATTGAGCATTTTACAAGGAGATAAGAATGGATCGATTTGCATTCTTCTGCATG
Organism: Tokudaia tokunoshimensis; assembly: GCA_036184795.1. Taxonomy (NCBI): domain Eukaryota; kingdom Metazoa; phylum Chordata; class Mammalia; order Rodentia; family Muridae; genus Tokudaia; species Tokudaia tokunoshimensis. The sequence goes on from BTHU01000002.1 coordinate 99,567,383, forward strand.
CTATCCTCCAGCTGAACCAGCACCATTTTTTGGAAAGGCAATCTTTTATCCACTGGATTGTTTTAGCTCCTTTGTCAAAGATCAAGTGACCATAGATGTGTGGGTTCATTTCTGGATCTTCAATTCTATTCCATTGATCAACCTGCCTGTTACTGTACCAATACCATGCAGTTTTTAACACTATTGCTCTGTAGTACTACTTGAGGTCTGGGATACTGATTCCCCCAGAAGTTCTTTTACTGTTGAGAATAGTTTTATCTATCCTGGGTTTTTTGTTATTCCAGATGAATTTAAGAATTGCTCTTTCTAATTCTATGAAGAATTGAGTTGGGATTTTGATGGGCATTGCATTGAATCTGTATATTGCTTTTGCCATTTTTGTTATATTAATCCTGCCAATCCATGAGCATGGAAGTTTTTTCCATCTTCTGAAGTCTTCTTTGATTTCTTTCTTCAGAGACTTGAAGTTCTTGTCATACAGCTCTTTCACTTATTTGGTTAGAGTCACACCAAGATAATTTATATAGTTTGTGACTATTTTGAAGGGTGTCATTTCACTTATTTCTTTTTTTTTATTATTTATTTTATTATTTTTTTAATTTACATTCCAAATCATTTTCCCTTTCCCGTTTCCTCCCTCTCCGAAAGTCCCATAAGCCCCCTTACCTCCCTCTTTTCTCCATTCAACCCCCTCTCGTTTCTCTGTCCTGGCGTTCCCCTATATCCAGTCTTTCCAGGACCAGGGGTCTCTCCTTCCATCTTCTTAGAAATCTATTGATATGCGGATTGTGTCTAGGGTATTCCTAGATTCTGGGTCAATATCCCCTTATCAGTGACTGCATACAATGTGTGTTCTTTTGTGATTGGGTTACCTCACTAAGGATGATATTTTCAAGATCTGACCATTTGCCTAGGAATTTCGTGAATTCATTGTTTTTAATTGCAGAGTAGTATTCCATTGTGTAGATATACCACATCTTCTGAATCCATTCCTCCGTTGAGGGACATCTGGGTTCTTTCCAGCTTCTGGCTATTATAAATAAGGCTGCTATGAACATAGTGGTGCATGTGTCCTTATTGCATGCAGGTAAAGCCTCTGGGTATATGCCCAGGAGTGGTATAGCTGGATTCTCCGGGAGTGTCATGCCCAGTTTTCTGAAGAACCGCCAGACTGCTTTCCAGAGTGGTTGTACCAGCCTGCAATTCCACCAGCAGTGGAGGAGTGTTCCTCTTTCTCCACATCCTCGCCAACAACTGCTGTCTCCTGTGTTTTTGATATTAGCCATCCTGACTGGTGTGAGATGGAATCTCAGGGTTGTTTTGATTTGCATTTCCCTAATGACTAAGGATGATGAACATCTCTTTAGGTGCTTCTCACTTCTCAGCCATTAGATATTCTTCAGGTGAGAACTCTTTGTTTAGCTCTGTACCCCATTTTTTAATAGGGTTACTTGCCTCTCTGGAGTTTATCTTATTTCTTTTTAATCCCTAGAACTATACACTGCATGTTGGCCCAAATCTCTCTCTACTGGTAGTTTATTTAATTCATCTGATATTCACAATATTTTTTTTCCTGGGAATGCTGTACCTCATAGTAGTATCCTAGTATACAGAACACCCTGCATTCAATTTTCAGCATGGAATAAAACAGAAATTACAAAAAGCCTTTAGCACAGGAAATATAATTTTATATTGCTATCTACTTATGATGTTATGATTATAATTAAAAACTTCATACAAAATATTTCTGTAACTTTACTCAATAAAACGTGGCTTTTTATATCCTAGACATTTCATTTAGACAGTTATATTAGGTGTTATTCACAGACATGACTTCTTGATTTCAAGCACCACTAAGCTAAAGTCCAGATTTTATAAAGCTATGTTTTAGATAGCGTTTTAACTTTATTGCTTTCTTTTATTTGCAGACCATATATTTTCATAGCAATGTATTTTCCACTTGTAACACCACTCACTTGTGGCTTCTTCTATAGCTGGATGGCTACAGATTCATAAATTCTATAGATTTTTAAAAAGATTATTATTTCTATTTTGTTAATTATTTGCCACTGATTCATGTTTTCAGTTTCAATGATTTTTGTCTAATTCTCCTCTGCTTATTTCATGATTTCATTACTTGTTTCTTTTGGTTTATCAGAGTTAGCTTAGATTGTACTCACAATGGTTCTCAACCTCTGGGTTGCAAACCCTTTGAGTGTCAATCAACACTTTCATATGGATTGTCTAAGACCATCAAAAAACACAGATATTTACATTATCATTCATAATAGTAGCAAAATTACAGTTATGAAGTTATCTACAAAATAATTTTATTTTTGGATTATATAATATATATATAATATAAAAATAATTATTTATTTTTATATTTATTTCATCATGTTGGAGTTACCACAACATGATGAAAATGTCTTAAACAGTCACAGAGTTAGGAAGGTTGAGAAGCATTATGTTACAGGTACTAGACTTTTGTTCTTTTCTCATGCATTTATTTAATGTTATCAGTTTCTCCCTAAGCACTGGCTCAGCAGTAAACTTTATGCATTAATGCATTGTATATTCATCTTTTCAAACCATTATAAGCTCTCCTGTGACTTTTCTTTTTCATGTATTACTTAGAAGTGTCCACTTTCATCTCCAAATTTACTGAGATTATTCTATTATGATTCTGATTTTGGCTTGAAGTTTATTTCCATAGAGATTTGATAAAATATTTTATATCATTCATCCATTTGCATATTTATTTATAATTTAGCCTATCTTGGAAACTGTTCCATTTGAACTTGAGAAGAATGTATACTTTCCAACTGGCAAAAGTATTCTTTCTTTTGCTGGGTCTTACATTGTACCTAGGATTGCTTTATAATTTCCCACATATCCTACATAAGCCTTGAACTCACAGTAGCTCTCCTGTCTCAGCCTTCTAAGCACTGGGATTGTAGGTATATGCCACCATACCAAATCTGGCTTGGGTTTTCTCTAAATGTCAAGGATATAAAGTTGGCTCATTATGCTGATCAAGTCAATT